>JALPQD010000239.1:1184336-1539336 GCA_023101885.1 Typhlomys cinereus | reverse complement strand
TTACTGAACATTTGCAAGAAGGCAAGACCGAGTATCAGTTTCATGTATCACTGAGAAGAGAGTTTTGTTAAGATAAATTCGATATGTCTTCCCCAGATAAAATTATCTCTCTTTTTTTTGCAAAGTGGTTTTATTGAGGCATAGGAGTTTATGCTTAACCAAATGATCTAGAAATTTTTTTTGAAAAAGATCATCCTTCAAGGTGAGACATTTGAACTAAATCCAGGGAGGTGGAGCCTTGTTTCAACTGTTGGGATGAGGGTTCCACTGGCCTCTCCAGAATTTAAGCCATGCCTTTAAACTTAGCTTGAGGCTCAGTAAGAATTGTTGTCTTGATTATTATTTTTTTAATGCATGAAAGGAGGCTGAAGAAAAAGGAGGCAAGTAAAGGAGGGAATCAAGCACACACACCAGTATTAGAAGATAGCAATACAATTATGACCTAAATGGAGTTTTGTATTTTAGACTTTCCAGTTCTATCGGTTGATGTCTTTGTCTTTTGGTTTTTGAAATGGGTTTACTCTCTGTGAAATATGAAGACTCCTGTCTGAAAGATTTCTAAACTGATGTCATTTCTGGAAATTCAGGTGTTCTGAGTTCAGTGAGTGGGCCATTCAAACTGCTTTTTTTCCATAAGTTTGTGTTAGCCTAGATGTGTTGACACAACGACCCTTTAAATGCTAAGAATGAGAGAGTCATAGTGAAGAGTAACTGATTTGGGGTTAATCTGAAATTGAGTGATTTCAACTTTATGTGACTTTGTACATAAATGTAAACAGCTTTGGTCCTTCTATAGGACATTCCAGGATATAGGTACATTTAGGTTCTGGATACTTCCATGGACTTCATAACTCGTACTAGCAAGCAGAACAACTGTTCTTGAAAAACTGAGCTAGTTTTCATGAATGTGGGCTGTCAATGACTTAGGCCATCCTACCCGCTTGGCCTCTTCTGCACACACCCAACTCACTTTCAGTGTCTTTGAAATGCTACGTGAGTCCAAAGACCTTTCTAATGATGCTGGGTTTATGATATTTAGACCCTCCAGCTTCTTGAGCCATAAGCTAAATAGAACTCCATAAAGGAGCCAGGCTTACAGATTTTTCCATAGCAAGGTTCAATGGACTAAGACAGTAATGACAAGCAGGAAAGTTCCATTCCCATCAACCCAGATACCACTGGGGCTCTGATGTGATTTTGATAATGTTAAAGACAAACTATAGGAACACTTTTTTATTTTCCTGAGTAAGTGTTTTAAGATTCGGACTTTGACTTCTGAATATGGTACATTGGAGCTAATACTTGATGCACACAGACACCTCTTCCAGTCATAGGGATTATTGATGTCCCTGGGCTTCAGAGATGGTTCAGGGGTTATGACTCTGCCTCTCAAATAGAAAGTCCAGAGTTTTGATCCCAAGTCCCATGTTAAAAGCACCAGGTGGAAATGGCAGTAGCCTGCACTTCCAGCCCTAGTGAGTGGAGCCTAGGAAATCCCAGAGCAAAGTCAAAAGGAGCAATCCAGGATGATTCCTAAATTCATTCTTGGTCCTCCACAGGGACATACGGTGCCCTCTGATAAACACACACACACACACACACACACACACACACACACAAAATAATTTTGTTTTTAAAAAGTGATGCTCCTGACAGAAAACTGTTAAATTAGCACCATAAAAAGCAATTCAGGAAGCGCTCAAGTGGTATTTGCTACAGACCCCCATCTTCCTCAAACATTGCAAACCCCTCTACTTGTAGCTGACAGTAAGTAATTCCATAAAATAATTCCTTTGAATTTTGACATCTTCTATACTTCAGCAGGAAACATTTAGATTTCTCATTTTAATACTCTTAGACTCCAACCAGTTGGGCACAAGAACAATGGGAAACATTCTTTGAACTTTAATTTCCCCTTGAAAATTTTATAAGGAGAATAGTCTAGATTCAAATTTTGAAGGACAAATGTTGAGATCCTCTTTTATCCAAAGATAAAATAAAACGGTTAAAAAAGGTTTTTATATAAGGGAAGGATTAAAGGAGAGGGAAGAACAGGAAAGGATGACCACACCCAGACAGGACGTAGCTCTGTGCAGTGCAAGAACAGCAAAATTGACAATAGTCAACCATAATGCAGAATACTGGTGACCCTACAATGTTCACCAGATCCAGGCCATCCAGATTTCTCCCCCATCCTAAGGCTAAAGGAGCCTTGAAGAAAAGGGAGTGTTAAGACTGTGAGAACCTAAAGATAGGGAGGTCCACCATTAGACAAGACACTCCACTTGAAATAGGACTATGGCAGCCAGGAACTCACTGCAGTGAGACCTGATAATGGCTGATGTATCGACATGCCCCCACAGACTACTGAAAGTCCCCAGAGAAATAATTTCAAGCAGTATTAGTGGTTGGCCCAATGAAGGGCTTCTGCCACTAGAGCAGATGATTTAGAGGAAATCCCAGGGCCCATATAAACTGACATACAGGACAATGGGAGGGAGCAGACTTGATCCACTAAAGGAGAGGAGGGAGGGAGAGAAGAGAGGAAGAAAGAGGGAGGAGGGTGATAGGATACCTACTCATTGATCTTGTATAATTAGGAAAAATTAAATTAAAATTAAATTAAATTTAGAAAGGACAGCTTTGCAGGAGATTTCAGTGTGCAGACTTCAATAAACTCTCTTATTCTGGACACTGAATTAATAAGTATGAGAAGACTTCTTCACTTGAAAAGGACAAAAATGAACCAGCAGCCAGGCGTGGATGAAGTGAGGACTCAGGACTGTCACCAGTGCTCAACTATTTTCTACTGATGCATGTTGCTGGAGCCAGGGCACAGGGCCTTTACCTTCCATGCTAGCCATTTTCTGTAGATACAGTTAAGAAAAGTAGGAATCTTTGCCTACATATATATATGTATACCCAGAAGTGACCCACCTCAATCCAAGTGATAGTTCCATTTACACAAGCCACACATATGGCATCAATTAAGCTTAATGGGTCAGAGAACAATCCCAAAAGCTATGGATATGTGAAAGGTACTGGTATGAACCAGCAGGTATTGATAAGAATGAGAGGGAGGTAGTAAAAGGTGGGCAAAGAAAGTAATCAAATATGATAAATGCATGTATGAAACTGTCAGGAAACCCACATTAAAACATGGAAAGAAGAGTCAACCCAGAATGTGCAAATGAGCGTTCTGCTAATTTAGATGTATTAACTCTTCAATAACGACAAACTCATTTTTATTTGTTTGCAGTTGTGTTTCCCATCCTGTTACCTCCCATCCAGTCTTTTTTCAAAGCTTTTAGAACTGTGGTTTTCTTGTTGCTGGTCTTAAGTTTTAGTCATATTACAAAAAGAATCATGATATTTAGGATTCATCTTGTTTGTTTATTTTTTGACATCTCACTGACCAAAGTGATTAGAAGCTTTGTTCTTGTGGGATGTATACTAGCTGTCAAGAAAAAAAATGTAAACTGATACTTTTAAAATTCTAAATCTCAATGATCTTTTTTTCAAAGGCTTGTGAAGCAATTTTTAAATTAACAGACAATATAATTTGTTGCTTAATGAAAACAATTTCCTTTCAGGTTAATAGCCAATTTCTATAATGCAGGTCCTTAAACTACCAAATGTATCAATGTACCTGCAGCATAGCTCTGTCTGGAGTAGATATATTTCATGTGTTCACTTGCCATCTGATGCTACTTTCATTTATATTAGGCAGCACAGACAGAGGCACCTGCTAGCATCCATGCCGAAAATAAGTGCAATTTTGAATAAAGCAGTAACATCCTAGAGTTCATGACATTATGATGCACAGTCCTGCCATCAGTCACAATATAACCAAACCATAGGAACTCATGGAAGTTAACTCTGTGTGAACTTGAGAGCTGGTTCTTGGAACTGTTTTTTTTTTTTTTTTTTTTTCTCTACTTTTGTTTTCAGTTTCAGGGATCGTGCTCAAGAAATGACATTTGACTTTCCTGGGACACACTGAGAATGGATAATGGAGCCAGGAGTGAAAGCGAGAACATGCATTCTTCTATTAGAAGGTGCATTTGGTCCTATGCTCTCAGTGTTCTCAGTTTTGATTCCAGGTCTCCTATCAGTTTTGTTGCGGCCTGGAAGTATTATTTCTTGTATCTAGTACATGCTGCTTTTTACAAAATACATTAAAGTCGTGACTGAAATAATGTCTGAATAAAAACCCCTGACATGGGTAGATAATTCTGCTCTCAGAAGATAAGGTTATTAAATGAAAATCTCAGTACCATATGTGGTATATCTCCTTATGAGTTGTTGGTCAGACAAATCTCAGAGGTTCTGAAAACATCCAAAGCATTCCTGACCCCTAGAATGAGATGGCAAGACTCTCACTACAACTTGAAGACACTACACACTTGTTTACAGGACACAGACAAAAGGAGCTGCCTTTGAGCAGGAGGCTTCCTTCTTGATGTCTAGCATTCATAAATACTGTGAAGACTTCTGGAAAAGAGAGAAAAAAAATCAAGCTTTACCCAACTGTAAACTCTGCATGCTACAGTATTAGCCTTCCAGTCAAATTATGCCCACCAGTGCAAAGGCGCATGAGTTAATGTGATTTCATGGTTTGAATGCATGCCACCCCCGTCCCCACAGCTCCATGTGTTTGTATCCTTAACTGGTACTAATGTTTGGGTCTTGGTAAATTTAGGGGGTGGAGCCTTGCTACAGGATGGCATGTCAAAGGGGGGTGAGACTTCAGGTTTGGTAGTCCACTGGCTATTTCCATTGTCAGTTTTCCTCTTGCTTGTTTTACCTTTACGATGCTGGTTGTGATGTAACCAGCCATTAGCTTCTACTCTCTGCCATGCCCTTTCTGCCATCATGGACTATATAACCCCTTTGCAATCATAAACTATGTAAGTCTTATCTGTTCCCTTAAATTGTATATGAGTATTATCATACAGCAGCAAAAGAGAAAAATGATTGGAATGTGTGGCAACAAGCCACTTGCTCATTGGACTGGAAGCTCACTAAAATCAGAGGGCTTTTATACTAAATTCTGTGTCCAGGTCAAGAGGCAGTTGCTGAGGAGGTCATGGGCTTTGGGGATGTCATATTGCTGCCATATTGCTAAATGGACATGTTGTCAAGCTGCCATGTATAAAAATGTTTTCATCCATAGATTAATACTGTTCTCTGCCTTCATCAGCAAAGTTGCTTTATGTAGCGTCTGGTATTTAATGCAGAGAAGAAAGTCCGGCAAATAAGTGACACTGGCGGGATTAGCTCCAAACAGACTTCTATTTCGTCTCCAGCCATAGTTCAGAGGCTGTCACAGAAGATGAGGGGGAAAGGCCAGAGCTAGGGGGGAATATGACACAACAGTTTTCTGGACATGGCAGAACCATTTTCCTCATGAACTCACTGCTGCTGGGAGTAGCTGCTCATGACCTGCACAATCTAAGGCCTGTAGCATTTTATCAAGGCTTGAGAATTGCCCGTGACACCCCACATTTCACTGAGGAACTCTGGACACTTAATGGGTGCTGGGGGTTGGATGCCATTTTCTTCACTGCAGTAACTACTGACGATCTGCTCATGTTCCATTAAATAAGTCCTGAGTCATATGCAGTGCATTCAACCGCAATCCAACTCAGCAGAAGAGGAAAGGGAGACCGAGAGTATCACAAAAGGAAGAGGGGCATTGCTAGCAGGATGAAGAAAGACTTGGGCAGGAGAGAAAAAGCGAGGTCGGGGAAAAAATATGGGAGTGAAAATATCTAGAACTTGGTGGTCAAGAACCTAAAAGACTGAGCTTTTAAATAGCTTGAGATTAAAGTTAGCCTTTATTTGTGGAAAAAGTGACACTATATCTTCTTGTGCTAGCAGATAGCACTGTATAAGGGGAATTGGGTTCTCTCTCTTCTTTGGACCCTCAATAATTATTAGACTGAATCCTGAGTGATTAGACAATGGACAGGTACACCTGGGACCTGTGTGTTATAGACGCTCATGTGTCACATAGCTCAGGGTTTGTACATGAACAATTCCTTGGACCTGGAAAACTTGTAATCTTTCTTCTAAAATGTATTTTTATTTGGCAATTGTACTTTGTTGTAAAAGTAGATCATCTTCTAGTGAGTCAAAAAGGATAAATACTATACTTGTATAATTGAAGGGAAATGTCTTTTCCATTTTTGAATTTAAAGGTAAAATGCTGCTTGAAAACCTATGTGTTCTGCTGCATCAACTTCTGCAGTGTAATTTATCCTGTAGGTTAGATTTTCAACTAAGAATTGGGGATTCTCTCTCCCATTCTAAACTGTGCTCCTCACGCAGTGCATTATGTTGCACTGAGCCAGCTTTTGAGTTGTGGAAATTAGAAATCTGCATGGAGGGGAAGTCAAGAACACCGTCTTTAGCACAGGAAATTATAGTGATGTGATCCATCACATGACATAATTCATTACATGAATTGTCAATATTTACAGAGAGTTGTTAGATTATAGTGAGAAATAGTTGATTGAGTGGTGTGTCATATGGAGGGAATGAATGGTAATTAAGGAGGGTTCCATGGGATTTCTGAGGTGAAATGCGGGCAGGTTCTCCCCAGCTGGGAAGATGAACTCCTCAAATGATCAGGATCCTCCTTTAAACAATGCCATAGTCTTAAAATGTGACCTTAGGCAAGTCACTTACCCATATGGTATCCATTTTCCCAGCTTAAAAATGATGCTCATAATCTATATGCAGCACAGAATGTTTGCAGACAGCTTTGAGAAACTCAGAGGGAAGTGCCATTTACATGTAAAGTGGTGTTGTTATTCAAATCCCCCTCTGCTAACTATCTGCAGCAGGTGTATTAAAGGAAAGCAAATGAAGGAGAGAAGGAAAATGGGCAGTTTAAGTGATAGCAATGTGATTTTTATCAAATTCCAAGAATGGGTGGGGGATCCTTCACAGCGCTTATTAACCATCTCCAAGTCGGAACAAACCATCAGAACAAGGCCAAATTAAATGCTCCTCTAACCATGAGTGAGAACATCTGAGATAAGTACATTAAAATTTCCAACTCAATCCTCCTCACAGCTACCCCTTCCATGAATTTGATTTGTGTAGGTTTTCACATTATAAGAACTTAGGGGACAGAAAGATGACTCACTGGTTAAGTCTTTGCCTTGCAAGCAAAAGATCCTGAGTTTGAATCCTAGATCCCATATACAAAAAGCGCAGAAATGGCAGTGACCTGTGCTTCAGGCCCTGAAAGGCAGAGCCTGGGAAATTCCAGACCAAAGCCAATAGGAGGTAAAAGCAACCCAGAGTGATTCCTAAAGTCATAAGTCGCACATGTCCCTCTACAGGTACACACAGCACACTCTGATACACACACATGCAGACACACAACACACCCACACACACCCCTTCACATGCAAAGATAACATTGAAAAAAAGAATTTAGAGAAATATTCATTGTTTCAGTCTTGATATGCAATTTGATCTTATGTATAAAGTGTATATGTGTGTATTTGTAAGTACGCATGTGCATTTAAGCATGCAGCTAAACATCATCAATACTGTCTTTGATTAGTTGAACCAAATGTACAACTAATTCCTTCCTTAATTTTAAATGTTATTCATTCATAATCACACATAGACATTTTACAGAATTATCTATGAATTGAAATTTAATCTTTTTAGTACTTAAAACACTTGACAATAAACTTTGGTATATTAAGAGTTTTTTAGTTTTCTAGCAAAATTTGCTAGGTAAATATAAAATATTTTCAATATTCAATAATATTTACTATAGGCCATTTCCACCCAACATTTCTATAATATTCTCCAGGTCTTACATTCTTCAATTACTTGTTTTATGGTGTTTTCTTTTTTGGAAGTATTCAATTTTATCTTTGCTTTTGATAATTTATCTATTAGAAGAGAGAAAGGGGAAGAGGAGAAGAGAGAAGACACACTCATGCAACCTATAGATGGATATCAGAGTTCATAAGTCTGTTTTCTTTTTCTATAATGTAGCCTCCAGAGATGAAACTCAGGTCACCAAATTTGCATACAGATAACTTTACTCACTAAGTCAGCTTTTTGGCACTCTTCCTCCCTTGAATTTATGTGTGTATGTCTGAATATTAGCTGCTGGAACCCTTGCAGTAGCCCATTAGATAAGGGCTATGTGCTGCACACTGTAATGGACAACACAGAGTATACGTGCTGATACCTGGATAAATTCACACTAGGTTAAAGAGTAGCTTTAAATAACCACTAAACATAAAATTTTGCACATTATTATGCTAGGTCTTTAAATGGTATAGCACCTCTGATTTCTCTTCAGGCAAGCTTCTTTCCTTTAGCTGTTTGGAGACACATAACATGTAGTAGAATGGAAGTCACTTCACTGAACATCTTTCTGAACAGATCTATGCCTGCTTGAATAATTGCTGATGAAATTAATGTCATCCTGATAACCCTTTAAAGTGTCTGACATTCTTTCTTTGTGGCTAATTATTTTACAGAAGGTACTTTAATTGCAGGATGTAGAAGGTTTTTTTTTTTTTTCTAAAAATGCTTAATATAGTAAGGGAACATAATCTTCAAACATCAGACCAGGAAACAGGCATGCTTTGGGGACCAGTGAGATTGGTCAAAGCCCATGTGTCTAGTGGGGGACAGGAGGCCAGGCCCAGGAAAGATGCTTGATTATTCCCCTATTGCAGAGTGTCTTAAATTATTTACTGGACTGAAGGGACAGTTGATCCCAGGCTTCTCTAGAGAAATGGCTATTCAAAGAACAGGATACTTAAAAATCACTGAAACAACCAAAATCAATGTCTAAAACAAATTCTCCAGGACAATGTACAGATGGTTTCATCCATCCCAGAATAGAAGCCGCAGAAGCTGCTGAGGTTGATTAGAGTGGGAATCACAGTCTGGATATTTGTCGTGTCCACAGTGTGCGCACGAGCACACGTTCTGATTGGGGCAAGACCAGACTCACCCTGTGTTCTTAGCTGCACTCTGGCTTCCAGGATGAAGCCTAAAATACTCCGTGTCTTTAAGTGTGTAAACATGGATCTCTGGAGTAGAAGACATAAGATTTTTGCTTTAGATCTACTTTTGAACTCACTTGATAGGTGACTATGCATGCTAATTAGGACACCAACTCAATATCGAATGAATGCATTTTTTCCCTGTGTCGTTTTTGTTCTTTTAGCATTTGTAAATTATTATAATGAATACATGGTATTTCTACATCTAAATCCCTATCACATCCTCCCTCCCCTGCCTATTACAGCTCTTCTCCTTCCTTGTGCATCTCCCACCTGTTTTCTTATCTTTTTGCATGAGTGATGATGCACTGAGTTTCATTTGGTTTGCCTTTGATGGCTTGTGTCTGAGCACTTGCTGAAGCCTGGGTCGTGTATCAGTGGTACACCATTAAGGAAATCATCGTCCTTTTCTCCTGCATCACCATTAACCCTGAACAGTCTCCCAGGGAGGTGCGGGGCCTTTTGAGTTCTTTCTCCTTCCACAGTAAAATGCTGACTGCACAAAACCCATGTAGGCCTGGTGGACATAGAACTGCAGTGAATTCATGTAGCAGTCCTGTCGTGTTCTGAGTATGTCTGGGCACACTCCTGTTGCCTTTGGGCTCTTACACTCTTATGGCTCCCTTTTCCCCAATGTTCCCTAAGCCTTGAGGTGGATGAGGCTCTTAAATGCCTGTTTAAGTCTAAGTGGTCTATTGTCCCTTGTTTTCTGAGCTTTAGCCAATTGTGTTTTTCTTTAATAAGTACCTTCCATTGCAGAAGGAAGATTCTAGGTTAAGTACTGAGTGGAGAGCAATATTCTCAAAATAAGAATTGTAGATCCAGCGTGGAAACAGCAACAGATGTCAAAATGCTAATTTTTCTATCACACACTGTGTTTGAAAACTTAGCTTGTATGTGGCTGATTCTAGAACTTCACCCTCATTTAACATATAAGTTCTTAAACATCACGTTGCATTTTGCATTAATTTAATATATAACTGAGTGAAACAAATTTCTTAAAAAAGAAAAGGCTTTCTCTGTCCCTTCTATGCATGTATATGTTTGTGTGTGCGTGCGTGCATGCATGTGTGCATGCGTGCACGTGTATGCATGTGTATGTGTGTGTCTGGGTATGTGTGTGTGTCTGTGTATGTACTCAGAGGGCACTTGAGTGTGTGTGTCTATGGAGACTCATGGATGACATCAGGAATTATCCTGGATCATTGGACTTTTTCATTAGTTTGCTCTAGAGTTTTTCAGTCTCTGTCTTCCAAGGCCAAAATTACAGGCCATTGCCATATAAACCTTGCATTTTTACATGGGATGTTGTATCCTAACTCACTTACTTTTGTTTGTGAAATAAACTTGGACTTTAACCACAGAACCATATAGAGCCCCTATTTTTCCCATTTTGTATGCATTTATGCATTTTTGCATGCATGCAGCTGCATGTGGGTATATGCATGTGCACATGTGTGTGTGTGTGTTTTCCTTTATGTGTACATGTGCATGGATGCGTGTGTGTGAGACAGAGAGTATGTTTGTGTGTGTGTGTGCGTCTAAGTCTGCATATGGTGGCCAGACATCATATCAGGTCTCCTCTTCAGTAACACTGTTCCCCTCCTTTGCAACAGATATTGTACTGTCCTGCATTAGCTGCCCAGTGATACCTTGTGGTCCTCTTGCTTCTGTGTCCCCAGGGCTGGGATAACAAGCTTGTGAAAGCATGACCAGGTGGTTCTTGGATTGAACTCAGGTTGCTAATAAAGACAAGTATTTACCCATGGGGCCACTCCTTCAATCCTTCCTTTATTACTCTTTTATTGCCCACATTTTAGAGTTTTTATTAATCATTTCTCTTGGCCTGTGGTCTCGTTGCTGCCAGCCCAGCCCGTGGTCAGCCAGAGCAGTGCAGAGGTTGGCAAACAGGAATAGAGTTGCTTTCCTTAAATAAATTGTGAGGCTGAGAAATCAAAACAGGCTAAGAAGAGGTTTATCTTTCTAGAGAATGCCCCAAGAACAAATTCCTTGCTTCTGTCCCCACCTCCCTTTCACAATTCCTCCTAGAAGTGGTTTAGATTATAAAATCGAGAGGATTAGTGATGCTGTCAGCCCACTCACAATCTAATAACTGTTTAAAAAACCCATATGGAACATTGATATTTGGAAGAGCAAACCTTCCACACACAAGACTTTGGAGCATTCAGCGTCTGGCCTGCAAGCTGCCTACAACTGTAGCACCATCTTTGGAACTCAATGATTTTTTTTGGACCATTGTTCATTTCTGTAGTTAGTACATTTTTTCACTTACTTTGTCCCCATTAACTGATATCAGCTATGTGTATGGCATTCTCCTAAGGGCTGGACAAGACCAAACAAAAAGAGTTCCACTCATGTGGACCTTAAATATCTCCAGAGAAGATACATATAAATAACAAGTCAAAGCTATAATCACAAGCTTAACAAGCAAATATGCCATGCAGAGGTGCCAAGATTCTTTGAAGAATGGAAAAATTCGTATAAAGAGGGAGAATATTCACATTACTCTCCTGTTCTTAACTCACAATGGAATATAGTGGAAAATGTTTTATTTCTGTTTTAAGGCTTTTCAAATCCAAGTTGTTGGATTTAATCTACATATCAGCAGAAGCCAAGGCTGGCCCAGGACTTCAAGGGAAGCAGGCAGGGATATATTGCTTCCTCTACTCTTGCAACATATTTTTGTTTCTGTCATGTACATGTAGTCCCATGTTTTGGGGCACATGTGGATATGCATGATGAGGCTAGAGATTCATGCCATATATCCTCACTTGTTTTCCTATTTCCTTACAGACGCAGGGTCTCATGCTGAAGGTGGAGCTGGTCTAGTAGCCAGCTCATCTCAAGGCTTGGCTGTCTCCACCTCTTTTGCTGGCATTACAGACAGACTTCCAAACTTGCCCAATTATTACATCGGTTCTGGGGACCCAAATGCTGGTTCTCAGCCTTGCACAGCAGACACTTTATCCATGAACCCAACTTCTTGGCTCTTGCAAGTGATCCATCAACACTATACACCATGAATTTCCAATGTAATGACATAGACACTGAAATGGAATGGGGTGCCACTTTTGATTATTATCATCATCATCATTATTATTATTACTATTATTATTATTGAGCTAATATCTCATATAAGAAGTCCTGGCCTTGAACTCAATCTGCAGTAGACAATGATCTTTGACTCTTGATCTCTTTCCCTCCATCTATTTACCACCTTCATAATGCTTAACAGTTAATATACAATTTTGACACATAAACCCCTGGGGACACAAACTTACTCTAGATTCAAGCCTCCTTCATTGATTACATAAAAAGGGTGTTTTCTTTAATGAAATGACTTTTCATCATGAACATTTATCTTTTTGTATACAATCAAATGCAATAATAGCAAAAATCGACAGAATTGGGGTTAAATGAATAAGGAAGAGATATGGAAGATGGATGGACTGAGAGGTGGTCAGAGTTTGAGCTTGTAAGTTTTCTCTGAATGAAAAGTCACAAGCTGGGCACGAAAGAGACATTCAAATAACAAAATCTCCACCTCTTTTGTAAACAATCTTTATACTTCTCCTTTCAATGTGAGCATGAACTCTGGCTACTATGGATAATCAGTACCAGAAGTAAGTACCATGAGATGGAAGGAACGGCTTAAATAAAGAAGATTGTTCCCAGCACAAATCATCAGCAAACTTACACAGTGTTGGAGTCTTCTTCAGATTCAAGCATGAATATTCCTGCTGTCTTAGAAAAAGAAGGAAGTGTCCCTGTGTTCTCCAGATGTGAGGAAAAGCAAACATTCAGAAAAGAATTCAAGTGTAGCCACAGACTTGGCTAGCATCTTCTACCAGCCTGATAAGCGTCTACATTAGAATTCCTGCCTATGCTGACCCTGGACTTCAGGATGACAAATCAGTGAGCAGATCAGTGGATACTGTTCTGAAAGATTGGGTTGGTAGTAATGTACTGTGTAACAAAAGGAGATTAGTAAAGAAGGTAATCACACCCTGGATGTGGTTCGCCTTGAGGTGTGACTTGTCTTGTCTTTGTTTCCAGAGATAATCAACCCTACCTTATGCTTTGTGAATGAGCTGCAATGCGGGGCAGAGCAGGCAGGTGGACACATCTTCAGTGGTCCAAACCAGAGACCTGTCACTGGCCTCAAATAGGGTGAGACCAGCAGAGTTGTTAATAGTTTAATTATTTTAGACATTCAGAACAGAATTTATTAGCCAATTGCTTTACATGAGCATGTGAAAAAGAAAAATAAACCGTGGCTCACTTCACTAGGGAAAATGGAACAAACGATTGGAGATCATATAGCAGAAATCAAGAGAGTACAGGACTCAGAAGAAATGAGAAAGCAGTTGATTGTTCTGGAATAGAGGTGATTAATGAGTCATTGGTTTTAAGAATTTAAAGTTAAGAGACAAATATGTATAGAACTATCAATGTTAGTAATTCACTTATGATTTGAGTCTAGTAATAAGAAATGGGAATCAGTAACTATGTACACTGTGATACCTTGTGTGATATTCATGTTATGAGAACTACTTCAAGCTAGAAAGTGCTCGTTCCTGCCATTTGAGATACAGGCAAATCTGCCTTAACTCTCCAAAACTGAAGGGGAAGTTGCAAAGAGGAGAGTTCCAAGAAGCGATTCTCCCTACCGTGAAGGAAAGGAACATTTCATCAGATGGATTATTTAATATAGATAGCTTGGAAGGCTGCCAGCAGAGGTAACAAATGGGAGGTCAGTTGGTTCATTGTAACCCTCATGATGGAGGTGGGACTGATAAGCAGTTCAGGAAAAGAGCAAAAGGTTCATGAGGAATTAATGTGCTGCTGTCCCACGTTTAAAATTGGAGGAACAAGAGAGCACTGTTATTACAGAGGCAAGATATAAAGATAAAGACCTCACTCTAAAGGGAAAACATATGTAATGCACATACTTGGTTCAAAACTCAGGTTACACACAGCCTGAATTGGAAGAAACCTCCAACTCTGGCTTCTTCTCTTCCTGCTCAGTTCCCATCCTAATATCAACTATGTAGAAATATACAGGTTCTTATCTTACATTTCTGTATATGCAGACATTATTCTGTTCATAAAATTCACTGTTGTTTTCATGTATTTGACTTCTTCCTAATGTATCTTGGAAATACTTCCAGTGGAAGCTCAAGGGTAGCTTTTCCCTCCAGTCTCATGTTTTCTCACTTCCATCAATTATTTAACCAGTTTTCTGTTGAGGAATGTTCAACTTGCTCCAGATCTTTTTCTATTGTCAACAGAGCTAAAAGGTTAACCTTATTCCTGCACCATTTCATGGAGTTTATTGTACCAGAAATCCCCAATGTTGATTCCTAAGTGAGGCTATCTTGTATCTATTGTTAGAGTTTACTTTGTTGTGAGCTCTTTCTTTGGACAGTTAGCAAATGGAATCACAAGACCTGCACAGTGGTGGACATGTCAACATGCCCCCATGGACTGGCATGGATCTCAGGAGAAATAGTTTCGGACAGTAGCATCCTTAGGGGAAAGGGGTCAGACAGAGGTAGGGGGTTATCAATAGCAGTGGTTGCCCAGAGAAGGTCCTCTTGATCTGTCACAGAGGCCTGAACCCCCATGAGAGCAGATAACACAGAGGCAACCTCAGGATCCACGTAACAAAGAACAGGACAATAGGAGGGAATAGAGTGTACCCACATAAGGAATGTGGGATGGAATGAGAGCAGGAGGGAAGGAAGGGAGGAAGGGAGGGGGAAAAAGGGAGGCAAGGAGCATGTATATAAAATATAAATTTAATATATTCATTAATTTAAAACTAATGGAATCAAGTCACGTGATTTAATTACAAAAACAAATAGAATGAAAGGAGAGTTCAGAAGTACTCTTAGATATAACCTCAGAGTTTAGTAAGGAATTCTGTCCCCCAAAATAGATCATAGAAAGAAGACTGAATGCAAAGAGGTGGTGGTGGTGATACAGAGAGATGTCAGAAACCATCCCACCATCTCTATGGCTTGAGGTGGATAGAATTATCACCCAATGTGTTCTCTCATCTCTGTGGGTTTTGAAGTTAAGTTACATGAGAAGTATGACTGGATTTATTCTCTATGAAAAGTGTTGAGCTAGATGTTGTGGAGTATTTGAAGTATAAAACAAAAGAGACAGCAAAAGTTGGAGGCAACAATCTAAGCCAAATTGATGACCTAAGGAAGCCTTGATGTTATTTATGTGGGAAACAGAAAAATTACAGGTCAGCGCATATAGAAAGACAGTGGCTGATTTTTCTTTCTATCACTTAGAGACTTGGAATCTTGGAAAGATCCACTACTTCATTCAATCCTTTCATTCATAAATTAAGGCATGATGGTGGAATATATTAATGTCTATCATTCCACATTCTTTACTGACAGATTGAGGTGTTCTTTATAAAACAAAAGTTGAGGACATATAAATGAATACATAAGTCAATAATATATCATGTAAATATAATATTAGCCAAAAGAGAATGAATGTAATTCTTTTTTTATTTGAGACAGTGTCTTGCAATATATCCAGGTTTTAAGAAATTTGTAGATGTTTCATATTCTATGTGAATTGCCATCATTTGAATACTTATTCCCTCAGGGAAGTTACACAATGGAATTGAGGAGTTTTATATAAACAGTTTGTTCTTCCAGAAATATGGGTTATTTCTACACTCATTATAAGTTATGAATCATAGACATAGTATTTATGTATCATATGTGTCTGCATATAGAGGTACAGAGATAGATATATTCACCATAAGCAATGTTATCTTATTTCCATAATAAGGTTTTGTTTTAACTTTTGGAGTCAGTATTAGATTACAATTAACTTATTTTTCTTGCTTACTTTTCCTGCTATCAATGAGAAATACACCAATGCATCCTGCCATGAATAAGCTTTCCATGAAGCAAAATGTCATGTTATATCCATATACTTGTGTAGTCACTTTGACTGCCTTTTCCTGAAATTCCCTAGTGTGAAGACTCAAAGCTCAGTACCCCAGCATACAGAAATCCCCAGGATATCACTCCATCGTCATCGTGTCTTCAGTGTTATTGCATTTGCTTAGCAAATATCTGATAGAATGCATCATGCCTGGTCACTGCACAGAGTCTGCTATGAAGGAGTGGTAAGTGGATCACAAGAAGAATTTAGTAAGAGGGAACTGATTTTTAGGTCCATGTGCTGTCAGTCCTTCGAATTATAGAAGTTTCTGGTTTTCTATGAATCTCATTTTCTCATCTGAAAATAGAGAACATCATATTATTCAAGTTTTCCATGAACAGTTGCATGTTTGCGTACGTACGGACATTTGCTCTGGAGATCAGTGGAAACTCCTTACATCCTAGTATGCTTGTCTACACCCGCCATTAGTTTTTCCACTGTGATTATCTATCAGGCAACTGATAGATCAATCAGCAAAGGTAATTTGAATTGTTCCTGGCCTGGAGGTAGAGAGCTGCTGAGGTACCATTTCATCTTTGTTCAGCTTTACTGATTGGAAAGGTGTACGTAATAATAGATACAATCTAACTTCTTCTTTTAATGAGTTGGAATTAAATAAAATAAAATAATTACCCTTCCACAAGTCCCTTAGAAAAATCTTGAAAAAGAGGAAGTGATGAGCAGAAAGTACATGCTCCTAGATATTCTCTGCATAAAAACAGTAAACTTACGTGCTCATATTTCCAGGCAGTTAAATGAATTTTCATTATCTTGCCTTAAACACTTTCAAATTGAGGAAGAGGAAGGCTGTTTTCCCCAGACCTTCTGAGTTGTAAGGCTAAGTGGAATTCTGTGTCTCAAAGGCATGGAACAGCTCTCTAACTGGGAAAACAATGAGCAACACAGTCACTAGTAACACCAAGAAGTCAATGTCACAGAATTTAAACCAATGGGCAACACACAACAGATAACATACAAATTCTAAGAGCAGTAAAAATATCTTTCATATTTGCAGAGCATATATTCTTCATTATGTTGAAGATATAGAGAGGGCAAAAGCTATTTACCGGCCTAAGGCAAAATTCTGAAGGTTTTTGAAAGTTTCTCAAATACTGGATGCTTGAAGTATCAAATTTGAGTCTAAGTTTAAAAATAAATAAGGGAAATTCAGAAATAGATTTTGTTAAGACTTTCAAATTAATTTAAATGAAACATAATACAACAGTTAAAGACAATCATGTGACTGGGAAACTAACAAGGTCATATTATGGATATTAACAAAATCATTTGACGTTTTGGCATTGTTTTCTCTACAATGAAGTATATGTTCAGCCATGGGCCAGGTTCTGAGAGGTCTTGAGATACAGGTATAAAGAAAGTACAACTAAGATCCCAGGACAATAAGATACAACATTCAGAACAATATAATAGAAGCTAAGAAACTAATAAAAAAGATTTCAGAAAATGTACTTAAACTATGTGCATGGGGAGGCAGAGCCTAGAGTCACGTGGAAAAACACTGGCCAGAAAGACATTTAAATGTAAATTTGGGAAGTTTTTTTTTTTTTTTTTTTTTCCAAATAGAGGCACTACCCTAACTCAGAATTACCATTTGTATAAGGATCTCATAACTACAAGACCTAGAAGCATTTAAATGTGGGAAAGATCCCTGCTAAACAAATATCTTTGTGTGTGTGTGTGTGTCTAATTGTGGAAGTGGTTAGGCATGTGCAATTTTAACTATTCTATAGTTAAAAATATTTTCCTTTCCTCCTTCACATTGCCGGCTTTTTAGTTTTCTACCTTAAGGTTGTTCTCTTCGCTGCCTGCCTGCCTTAATGCTTTAATGTACCTTTCTGCTTCCTGGATTTTGCATGCTCCTGAAGTAGTGCTTAGGATAGGGCAGGAAAAAAAGGTACAGGGAAGGATTACTAACACTAAGAATACATGAAAAATCCAAAGAGAAACCTACCATTTTATTTGTCTACTTTTAAAAATATGAATTGCAATTGTTTTAACAGAGGTACCCTATACAAAATGCAATGTTCCTCCTACGTTATTTATTAGCTTTAATAAAATTCCCAATACCAGTTGTAGGATGTCTTTCTTTGAGCTGCTGATTAGAGGCACTGCAAACAATGTAGCTATTGTCATTGCCCTTGGTTTTCCAGCAGAGTATGTTGGCATTACTGGACCCCATGACTGGAAATCCCACATAATTTGGTTACAGGTTGTGAAAAACTCAATCTGCAAATGCCCTTGAAGTGCTCTTCATGTTGGCTAGGTTTCACACTGTAAGAAGAGACCATGCATACTGTTGGGGGGAGAAAAGTCACCATCATTCTTGTAGAACTATAAACCCTATGAGCTGCACTAGCAACTAGATTGACAAGATGCAGCCCGATAGTGTAACGGCGCAATGAATGTTATGAAAGGTGATTAGTCTTGAGGCCCACTCCATGGGAGGAACACACCTGGCACATCTGGTGATGCAAGCAAGGCCAAGGACCTGTGGCTAGGGAGGCCACAGGCTCTAGAAGAGGTCAGTGTTTTTCTTTTGCTGAATGCGCATAGTATCAAACTGCCTTCTTAATGCTTATCTTCACTGCCATCTGAGAGGGCAACTCTCAGTCTGCATCAGAGAAAAGTCTTTGTGCAAAAATGGCAGTTCATGCAGAGTATCACAAGCGGTCAAAATTCAAAGAATAATCGATTGTGAAATGTTTGATGCCAAATGAACCAAAAAGACCCGGGGTTCCATCTTAGAGATATAATTTAGTAGGTAATGACAAAAAGGGAAAGACTAAAATAGAATTTGGAAGCAAGGTAGAAGAGGTTAGGATCTAGGAAGGAAAAGAGTGTGGTGATTTGCAGAAAGAATGGAGAAAGAAGAACAGGAAGAACGTTCCCTGATAGCACATGAAGGCTCACAGGGAATATGCGAGCATGCCAAACACTACACTAACATTTTTTCAGTAAAGACATTCTGAAAACATTGTAAGACAGATAATTCTACACATTATCAGTATTTATAAATGAGAAAGTGATTATACAGAATAAATACCATGAGAGTTTTTAGTTGCTTCATTTGTACTAGTTAAAGAAGGATTCACTAATCACATCTTTCCTGACTCAAGTACAATCCCTCACGCTCACACCTTCATAAACGTGCATCTAATAAATGGGTGTGAAAGCATCCATGGATTCCAAAGATCAGGTCCTAATAGGCTTGATGTCTTCTTCATCCATTTAAAAATCATTCTTGTTCTGATGGCTTTTTAGTTGGACATTCACAATAAAAAGAATTAGTGTTAACAGAGGAGAGAGAAGGGTTATATCATTATGCAAGTATGAAATATTCTGTATATACTCAGGTGTTAACCAATTACTGGAACTCTTCTGAGGGGGTTTTGGAAAATTCAGGAGGTGGAGTCTAGACGGAAGGCAGGGTCACTGAACCCATGCTTCTAAAGCCATCTCTCGGTCCTATTCTCTTCCTTGTTCTCTGTGTCATGTGCACTGTGAGAAGAGACCTTTCTACATTCTTCTGCCATCATATTCTGCCTTAACTCTGGCCTCGAGTCAGGAGACACAGAAACTGTGGGTTGATGTCTCCATTGTGCAATAACTGGATCCTTCTTTCGAGTTGTTAGTGTCAGGTAGTAGGAGGAAGCCTGCATCCTCTTCTGACAATGGTCATGTCTGCACCTGTGAAACAGGGAGGCAGTCAAGTAGCACAGCTGAGATCTAAATAATGAATTTTAGATCAAGCTATTTGTTGTTCTATCAGGGAAGAAGGCAAGAAGTTCCTACAAGATAGGAGGGAAGGAAAGAGTGTGAAGGAATGAACTGTGAAGGTATGCTTTCAAATGAAGTTACATTCAGAATCCTGAAGGTGATTTCTATCAGGTCACAGAATGTCTGTAGAATCTTTCATCTAATTCACTATGTGGCTAGAGACCTCTCCTCTAATTTGAAAGGATACTTACAGAGGACATTGCCTGGAGAAGTCTGGCTGGTCACCAGAGAGACCTGACAAGGAGGCTGGTAATTTAGAAATGTCATAAATTCCCAGAGAATAGCGATCAGTTCTCTAAGCTAAAGAAGCTGACACATTTTTAGATGTCAGGACTATACTTGGAAATGAACAGACTTCAGAGGAAGAACTCGCTCTAATCTCTTACAGAAGAATCTTTCATGTGAACCAGCATTCCCACTGGCAATCTAATACTTACTATGGTAAATAAAATGCATCAGGTGTGTTATGTAGGGGAATATGCTTGCCCATACATATGTTCCTTGTTGGAAAATCCATGCGAGAAATAAAATTATATCCACAGAATTTTTAACAGTGCAGAGAACACACACAAAGTCAGTTAGGTGAGTGAAATCTGTGGAATTTGCTATGATACACTGTTTCATTGTGTCTCTTTCTACAACCTGTACATACTTACTGCTACGGGGGAAATCTTTATCTTCATAAGATGTGGTATTCTTTTCTTCTGGACTCAGATTAAACGACCATATTTGTTTTAAAAGCTCTCCTGCAGTCTTTCCCTTGTATTATCCAGTTCCTTTTCAGGCTCCTTGTGTTGTGAGCATCATTACATGATATGAATATGACTTCAGCATTCAACCATAATACAATCTTAGAAATACACATTTTATCTAGGTTTGGTAAGTGCTAAGTGCACAGACAGTCTTAATAGTAAATGCAGTGTAACTCTAGGTTAAAATACAGTTTCTCTATTTTTTTATCTAGTTAACATGAGAAGCTGCAATAAATGTAGTATATCTGTGTACATGAGGGAACTAATATTGGTCTATTAGGAAATAACTCAGGTTTTCCACAACTTTAGAGATGGAGTTGCCCGTTAACCTAATCTAACTTGCTCTAGCTCTCTGTTTTAGACCAATCCCCTTTTCTGTATTGTTGTTTTCAAGTTGCATGTGTTTGTGTTGTTATGATAAATAAAAGAATAATAAGTCATGGACTTTTTTTCTGGTTTAAAGTCAAGAGTCAATACTGAAGCTCTTTCATTAGGACATAAATTTTTGATCAATATTACCCAATATAAGTCATAAACTCTATGAATCTTCTTTCTTTTGATTTAGTTATTGCTACCATACCAGTATGCAGCCTTCACTCTCAGGAAGTGATATCTGCAATATCATGTAGTGGAGACAGATTACACTTATTGGTACTTTGTCCTGATCTCATCTCCTAAATTCTTCAGACTAAAGTCAGGTAGGTGAAAGCATATAAGAACTTCTTTAAATTCTGTCCATCCTTTTTGGTAAGGATGATTCTGGTGTGCAGCTTACTGGTTGATAGAAAGATAAGAAGTCTCTCTCTCTCTCTCTCTCTCTCTCTCTCTCTCTCTCTCTTTTTCTCTCTCTCTCATTGCTTTCTTATATTTCAATTATAGCAGAAATAATAGTTCCACTAATTAATGCAACTAATCACTGTCTGTTTACCCAGTCTACATTTTCCTTGACTAAAACACTAACCACCCATGTAGCTTCGGCCTTCTGACAAATTCATTTCATTAAGGAACTCAATCAGCTGCATACCAAATGTCTATCTTTTAAAATCCAACTGAAAAACATAAAACTTTTAAATCATAAAACATTATCGGGAAAAAGAATTCTTCTTTCTTTTGCAAGAAGAAAATAATGCAAACTCTCCTGAGAAGACAGTCAGAATTCAAAGTGTAAATCAAGCATATTAAGCTTGTGACCAAAGTTACTTACTGGATGAATACTTACTGGAATATTTGTACTATGTTTTATCAAATCTTTATTATAAAGGTTAAAGTTGCAGACATCTATTCATGAATTGCTTTCAAAAATGTCTTCTCATTTAAAGAAATGAGCAGAAGAGCATTGCATATCAAAGCATTGAATCCGAGATGACACAGTTGAGGTGTCAGGCATATTGGTTACAGACTCTGATCACAGCAAGGAAGTTCGGGGTATTTTACTTCAGCATGGCCTTGTAAAGATTGTAGTGAAATGGATTAAGATGAACACGAAAACTTCCAGAACTGCTGAATTCCTGCATTGTGATGGAACTTATATCGGAAGGAGTGAAAGTCAAAGAGATCTTGTCTGGTCTTTATACAGTAAGTGGTTAGATGTGTTTAGCAGCTACTGTCCCATTGGGTTAAGCATGTACTTGTGTGTTTATAAGGCCACAGGTGCAATGCCAGGTCTGTGGAAAAGAAGAAGTCAGAACTTGTGTGTCCTAGGCTCTCACTGCTACTGCTATTTCATATGAACCCCGCCTTGCCCCTGTAGTTATATGGAACAATGGACAATCTATGAAATGTCTATGTTTTCCCTGTTCCTTCACTGAAACTTGGGTACCGTCCCTTTTTGCTCTCTTGAGCACTCACTCATCATGACCTATAATAATCCCCTGCTGCTAATCCCAGAGAGACCACTGTTGCCCACACATCAGACCTTCCAGAGATTTTAATCACAGGCTAGCTATTCCTAGGTCTTGTTCTATTTTTAAGACCATGTGCAACCCTTCTGCATGACCAGCTATCTTCCAGTCCTCTTTATTGGTTCATTCCCTGTCATTTCTAGGCAATATTTTTACTTCTTATCAGGGGGCTTAATTTGCATATTTTGTCACTATGATTTCCAAAACGATATGCATACCATCCTGCTCAGTGTGTCCAGTTTGTACTTGAATTGTCTGTTTGGATGAATGAAGACCCTACAAGTGATCATGTACATAACTGAACTTGGTAAATTCCCCTAAAAACCACATTCCTGCTTAAGAGTTTCTGGTCTCAGAACATATCTCCACCAGTGCACAAAGCTAAAAGCTGTCTTTCATAGCTCCCTCTCTTACCTCACTCCTTACATTCTTATTAATTAAACTAATTAATAATTTAATTAATTAATTAATAATTAAATTAATTAAATATTTCTCAGAGCTATTCATTTCTCACAATTGCAATCTGTGTTCATTTCTTAAAACACACAGCTCCCTTAAATGTTTTCTTCCTCCTGAAATGTCCTCTGCAAATAATCCTCTTTTCATTCATTTTAGATCGCCTCACTCAGGACCACATACCTCACATTGCAGAGTTACCTGGATGACTCCTTTGAATTATTTCTGTATAACATGTATGTTACCCAAGTGGTAAAGACAAAAAAGGCCAATGATGTATTTTCAAAAAAAGAATTGCCTTAATCAGATCTCATGAATACAGAAGTTACATTTTTATCCTGTATATCAATAAGATAAAACATATAATAACAAGTTTAATAAATCAAGCGCTTAGTATTTATTTAGAGAAATCATGAATGAAACCCCATGAATGAAAGGAAGTTAAATGGATCTGAGAAGGCAGACATATTTAGGAAGTTAAGAAATGTAGCCTGGGGCTGAGAGGTGGCTCAGGGGTTAAGCCTCTGCCTTGCAGGCGGAAGGTCCCGAGTTTGGATCCCAGATCCCACGTATAGACGCCAGGCGGAAGCGGGGATGGCCTGCGCTTCTGGTCCTGGTAGGGCGGAGCCTGTGAATCCCGGGGCAGAAGGAGGTGGAGGCGTCCATGGTGGTTCCGGAATTCGTCCGTGGTTCTACACATACACAGGCACATACACACACAGACACACACATGCGCGGGCACATACACACGCACATGCGCACAATTGAGTAAATAATAAAATAATAATAAAAAAAATTTAAAAAAAGAAATGTAGCCTGAAGGTTGTATTGTATCAAAAGAGTAAAGTGCATTTGCTGTTTTGGGTTCATCTAAATTATTTGTGTGAGAGAGGGGGGATTTTGGTTTTGGGGGAATATATGAGTCTTTGCAGAGGCCAGATCTAGATACTGCGTGTCTTCCCCTATTGCTTTTTTCTTTATTTCGTTATACAGACTGGCCCATGAACCCCAAGGGTCCTCTTGTCTCCAGCTCACCAATGCTGCTATTCCAGACATGGACCATTCTGCCTGCACTTGTAACTTGGGGGCTGGGAATTGACCTTGGAATCCCATGCCTGTGTTGCAAGCACTTCTGTGTCTGTGCCATTTCTTCTCCCAGCTGCTGCTGATTTTCCAATGGAGAAGAGGAAAATGATACCGGAAATGAGGAAAAAGTAATTATGAGCCAAATTCACAGAGGAAATAAGAATCAATGGAGAAAATCTAAAAGGAGAATGAAATTTACCAAGTGGTATATATTAACTTTGTAACTATTTTTTTTCCAGTAAAGATGAATTCTAAATTTTTATTTTATAGGTATTTTTAATTTGATATTTTATAACCTGGAAAATGAAAACACTTTGTCCCTGCCTGTTTCCTGGTTCCATTAGTTGCAGAATTGTAGACCAGCCTTTTACTTTTAGAATGTGCCTACCTTTCGTGGTGAGATGTGTTTCCTGAAGGCAGTAGATGGATGGGTTGTGATTTCTAATCCAAGTTTGTAATCTGTGTCTTTTAATTGGTGAGTTAATTCCATTGACATTTAGGCTTATAATGGAGAAATTACTTTTAATTTTGACACTTTTTATGTTTAGTGGCTTTCAAAAGTGCATTATTTGGCTTTTAGGTTTTGGTGGTATTATACTTCCCTTCTGTCTTCCTGGATATGCTTGTTCTTTTCTTCAAGCTTGAATATTTTCTAGCATTTTCTGAAGGCCCGGTTTGGTAGACATGTAAGCCTTCAAGTTCTTTGTGCTGGAAAATTTTTCTTTCACCCTCGATCATAACTGATAGTTCTGCCGGGTATATCAGCCTGCGTTGACATTTTTGCTCATTCAATACTTGAAGCACGCCTCTCCAAGCTCTTCTTGCTTTTACTGTTTCCATTGAAAAATCATTTGTTATTTTAATAGGTTTACTTTTAAAGTGACTTTTTTTTCCCCTTGAAGCTCTCAGCACCTTTTCTTTGTCTTGAATGTGGAGTGTTTTGACTATTATTTGCCATGGTGAGTGTCTAGTTTGGTTATATTTGTTTGGGGTGCAGAATGCCTCTTGTATCTGATGGGCCTCTCTTTCTTTAGATGTCTTCTTTATGACAATTTGAAAGATTTACTCAGGTGTGGTATTTTGGGATTCTTGCTCTGGTATTCCATGAATGCGCATGTTAAGCTTCTTCAAGGTGTCCCATAACTCTTGAATATTCCTCTCAAGTATCTTTTTCGTTTTAACAACCTCTTCCATTGAGCTGGTTAGTTCTCCACTTTGTCTTCAAGATTTTATATTCTATTTTATGCTTCATTAGTTCTGCTGATAAGACTCTCTGTTGAGTTCTGAATTGAAGATAACGTGTCTTTTAGTTCAATTTTAAACCTTGCTTGAGATTGTTTTGACCCCTATATGCCTATTTTTGTTTCTTCAACTGTTTTCCTCATCTCCTCCAAGTGTCTGTTGTGTTCCTGTTCAAAGTGGTCGATGTGATTATTTAACTCCTCCAGGATTTCCTCTTTTATAGTATTGATCATGGTAAAGATCAAGCTTTGACAATCATTATCTTGGGTATGGCTTTCTTGGTTATTTTCTATGAGTTTGTTCTGGTTGGATTCTATCATTATGGGTTAATTCTTTCGTGGGAGATTCCTTGTCTTGGCTTTTGTTTCTCGTGGATTTGCATTGTGACCTGGGCATTATTGTTTTATCTCTTAAGACCTTCTTTCAGTTTCTGCATCTTTTTAACTGAACTGAATTAGTTGGTATTACTACTCTTGAGCAGTTATTACTAGTGCTTTCCTTGGAGTTAGGTATGCTTGTCTGGAATTGGTGTTATTTCCTAGATGAGGTTATTAGACTGTTAGTACATCAATTAAGTCAGGTTTAATAGACAGTGAAGATTAGTGTGGCAGTGCACTTTTTCAATTAAGTACCTTGGTGATATGTGAGGATGAATGGTATAGTCCCTGAAGTTGCATATGTCTTAGGGTGGCTATATGGAAAAGTTAAACTACAGCAACTAATAATTGGAAGGAACAACAAGGGTTTACTTTTCTTTGAGCTGGATGTGAAGAATCTCTCCCATGTGATAGGATGATTTTAGAGGACTTCCGATATATAGCATTTGTCCCCAATAGCTTTGCTTGAGTTTTCTTTGGACTCTGTTGAGTTCAAAGGAGCAGGGTGTCCTCCCTGGACCAGGTCGGGGTAGAACGGGCTGTGGGATTTGTTGTGCAGATCACCTGGGACCTAGGATGTGGACTAGAGGCTTTCCTCTGTGCCAGAGCTGGCTGTCTGTAGCTCTGGCTGGCTGTAGCTCTGGCTGTCTGTAGCTCTGGCTGTCTGTAGCTCTGGCTGGCTGTAGCTCTGGCTGTCTGTAGCTCTGGCTGTCTGTAGCTCTGGCTGTCTGTAGCTCTGGCTGGCTGTAGCTCTGGCTGTCTGTAGCTCTGGCTGTCTGTAGCTCTGGCTGGCTGGTGGGAGTTGCTGGGACAAGCAGTGACCTGGGACCTAATGGATATATAGTGAATGGACCTATTACAACCCTAATACTACTTGTGATGGGGATAATTGATGATCAATTTGATAGATTAAAATTTCCATATGCAGAAAAAAGAAAAATGAAAACAAAAATATTCCATATTGCCGCAGACCAGAGTCATGGTCTTGAGACCAGGGCTCCCCTGGACCAGGTGAGGCAAGGCTTCGGCCGAGATGGGGAACAGAACATGCAACATTCTAGGCTGAGTGAATCTGGACCCACTTTATTGAAACTTAGTGACAGCTTTATACAAGAAAGTTTTAGGGCAGAGAATGTGTCCCTGCACCTGCAAACAGAGGAAATCAAACACAGAGGCTCCCAGTCTCCTATGCTCAGTAAAAATAAACAATTTGTTTTAAGTAGCTAACCCATTTTTTGAGGGAAAAGACACAAACAGATTGTATTCTTCCAGTTTTTTCAATTCTATCTAATCTATAATGCTTCCCCAGATAGCCATGGGGCTAAGCCCACATAGTTGTCATTGTTTTAACAGAGACTGCATTTTTAAAATACACAGAGGAGGATTGAGCTCCTTTAATAGTAAGGTTGTTTATGTCTTCCTTTGAGGAATTCCAGAAGTATATTGCCATCAGTTACATGACCCATCTGTGAACCATGCATTCTCCAAACTTGGGGTCCATTCTGTCAGACCCCATATCGCCAAGGGTGTCTCTTTTGGGGCGGAGGCGATAATTGGTGGGGGTGCACTCAAATGGTCCATCTCTGATTTCCCATAAGAGTGCTGTTTGGGGAAGGGAGGACACGGCCCCCTTTGCTACCAACATGGATATTCCCAGTTTGGATTGCAAATACCATCTTCAGTGGATAGTCTTGGTGTCTAGACTTTCTGGCATGATGGTCTTTTCCTTGGCCTTCAGCCAGGGTAACAGGAGTATCATGGTTCCTTTTAAAGTTCTAGTGAACGGATAGCAAGTCTCATACTTCTGGAATTTCTGAGTTCTAGTGAACAGATAGCAAGTCTCATACTTCTGGAATTTCTGAGTTAGTTCATAGGTGGGAATTTTACCCACCTATATTTTAAGACTCTAGAAGTTGCTCTCTAATTTCTTTAAAATCAGTGTATACATTCTGGCTAACAAGTCTACTTATTGTGAGTGACTAGACATGAAATCTCTATTTTTAATTTGATTTAAAGTTAAAAGCAAGCTTTTTCTCTACATCAGAGAGCAGAAAGCTAGTCCCAAAAAATCTAAGGACAGGTAAAAGGCACACCCAATTCCCAGAAGAATTCCTCCTGCCAGAGACAAAACTTAAATTATCTAGGGAGGAAATCCTAGCACCTGCCCATGGTGATTACTGTGATATTGCCCAGGGAGCAGGCTTTAGACCCCCAACTGGGCAGAGATACACCAAGGCCTGACAGTTGCCATATTTTAATGCCATGTCCTTTTCCCAGAAATTGTTTCCATAGAACAATATTCTGCTATGCTGAATTTTATCCACCAGAATGGTTGGATTAGGGCACTGCATCAAATGAAGTACTTGATTTCATATTTGGGCCTCTGAGCCTCCATCCTCCCTCTCTCCATGAACGAAACATGCCTCAGTGAGTTGCAGAATATATGTGAAGATGATAAGGAGACACCAGAGCTCCCAGACCTTGCAAGGAAGGACAACATGCTCCAAGTACACGATGGAGTAGGAAATTTGAGACTTCACTCTAAGGACTTTAATAATTTTGTGAGCGTAAATAAACCATGCCTGAGTAAGGGGATGGATCCTAATATGGAATTTCACTGCAGATTTTCATGACTGGAACTCACTGCAATGAGACTTGTCTTTTCCAGACCTGCATAATGACTGACATACCAACATAACTCACATACACTATCAAGAAACTCAAGACATAATGAGGCAGGATTAGAGCAGCCATGGTGGGATGGGTCTCTCAAGGTCTTTGAAGGTCTTTGGAATTCCTGAAGGTCATCCCCCACTGCTGGAATCACCCTGAGGGAGCACCCCTGCTGAGGAACTGACTCCTCTCAGAGATAAGATGGCCAACTTCCCCCATGAAGTGATTATGGAGATGAGCTCTTCATATCAAACAACTTGATCTCTAGCCCACATGGGCCCAAGAGCAACTGGGTTGGGCCCCAATGGGAATTAACCAATGGAAAAAAGCCAGTTTCCCCGGGCTTGTCTAGGTGTATAAATATACCTAGCCCTGGAAACCATCTTTGGCGATCTAGCTCCATATAGCCCTCTAGTGCCATGAGTCCATTTCCAGCTGCCTACTTCTCTTGGAGGCTCCCTAGCCCCTCATGGCACTCCAGTGCCATGAGTCTGTTTCTTGTTCCTTGCGCCTCATGAATTCCATGCCTAGGCACGGTAAGTTCTCATGGGCTCCCTAGCCCCTCTCTGTTTCATTTCTGCTTCTCATGGAGGTGCCCTAGCTCCTCATGGCACTCCATGTCTCGAGTCTGTGAGTTCCAACCTTTCTCTTCTCTAATAAACTCTACCTTAATCCTCTACACCATGTTCTGGTTTCAATCTTTGACTCCGGAACACAAGAACCCTACAACATTGGGACAGTCAAGACCATTTTCCCTGCAACAATAAGAACATACAGTGGAAACCTTGGGGACTAGATCTGTATGAGTGAAGGGAAATGCTCCTCTCAGTGGGTTAACAGAAGAGACGCAACTTGGTATGCCACAAAAGGCTTGAACCCACAAAAGAATAGACAAGCCAGAGGGAATCCTAGGGTCCATAGAAACAGACAGGCAGAAGATGGAAGGGAGTGAGATGGATGGATGAAGGGAAGGGAGGGAGATGGAAGGAAGGAGAATTTAGAGGATCAGGAATTAGTACTCAATATGCTTGTAAAGCTAGAAAAATAAAATAATTAAAGAAAGAATTCATGAGTCATCATATCCTGTATGAGTGAGCAACAGAAAGTTTTAGGGTACAGATTTCCAAGGACAGGACTCGGAGTGACCTAGTGAGAACCTTGGCTGTTGGCATGCCTTACACATACAGATGGTTGGCACAAAGCAGGGCAGAGGCTGGTGAGTTAGTAGAGCAGAACAGGGCAGCAGAAGGTCTCACAAACTGATGTTCATGTTCAAAGTCTCAGATTAGATTTAATCCCCATTTTCAGCAGGGGATTACTCATAATCTTTATAATCTCTCTTGTATTTCATTGTGTTTCTACATCATTATTGAAGTATGAAAGGTTTCAGAAGGAGAAAAATTTTCATTTGATAATACTGATAACCGAAAGAACAGTGAGTGCCGAGTGATCCTTTCAGGAGGCACAGGTGCCCATCAGCAAGACAAGACTTTCCTGCTTAGAAAGGATTTAACGTTTTGCTTTGTGTCTGCAGAGAAGACAAAGGTTCATCCCAGCAATGTTAATCCTAAACTAGAATTTTTTTTGAATACTTCCTCTCCCAAATACTAGCACTATCATGTGCTATCACCAGGAACATTCACAGAAGTATGCATGCAATCTCATCTAGAGAGGGCTCAGAGAGTTGGGTTTGGTTCTGGCAGCTCTTCAACCCTATGTTGCTTTTCTATGTTCAGACTCTTCCCTTGGGATAAGTTGGGGTGATATACAGGCTTATCCACTATAATTACATGTCTCTTACTTTTCACTCCTACTGTTTTTACTTTTATATCCTGTCATAAAAATTTCCCGATGTAAACAATTTAGGGAACAGTTGAATTTATCAAGCTCACAATTCCTGTTCACACAAGAGAGCTGCCAGCAAGAGCCTAGGGAGCTGCCCTAGCATATCCAAAGATAAGAGCAGAGAGACGGAACAAACATACCCTTCTGTGTTTTTATAGACCACTGCTCCATGTGTACCTCCTGCCTAGGGGATTGTGCCACCCATAGTCAATTTGTCTTCCTGTTCCAGTGAAAGCATTTAAGACAGTCTCCTACAGGGTTGTTCAGTGTCTAACTTGGCTAAAAAATACTCCTAGATGTGCATAGAGTTCAGGTCCCAAGTACCAAGTTAAAGACTGAAACCAAGTGCCACACGTAATTCTACTCTTCATGACAACTGTGCTCAGAAACATGATTTCTGACATCGCATCCATCTCAGCACATAGCCTCACTTATGTCCATCTTCAAGATGAAGAAAGGATTTGGAGAGATTGTTAACATACTCTTCTCCGTCTCAGGACAGATGCATACAGATCAGTTCTAGTTCCTGAGCCAGAATGATAGTCATATGACACTATCTACATACAAAGAGTTGATTTGTATAGTTGACTTCATATAATTAAATGGAAAGACTAACAAAGCAGTTACATGGACCCACTTATTGTGCCTGTAACTCCCATGTCCAATAATGTATTAAAGTAAAAGACTTGCTTTCAGGGGGACAGAAAGAATACAGAGTTGAAAGCTAAAACAAGTAGATAAAATAACAAGTGAAAAGATACTGAATCTCCCTCTGTTTCAGACTCAAATTTTGCATTCTGAAAGGAAAGTGGACAAAAACCTATTTACAAGCTCTTTACAATATTGGACTATGTATTCTTTTAGACAAGTAACAAGCAAACCAAAACTTCCTAAATGAAATGATTTCAAATATTAAAGAAACAAATCACAGGTACAGCTTTCAAAGAATTAACATTGTGTGACAGAAACTATCTTAGTAGCTGTGTTAAGTTAGGGAGTCAGCAAAATGCTCCCGAGGAGGCGAGATTTAAACAGAAAGCTGTGTGACATACAGGAGCAGTCAAGTGAAATAAAAAGAAATACTCAAGACAGGAAACAGCTCAAACTCTGCAGCAGAAATGAGCTCTGGGTGGTAGCAAAGCAGAAATTGGGTCACTGTGGTTGCAGCAAAGAGAGGAGAATCATGGTAGTGGATGCCGTTTTGATAGCAAGTTCATTTTTTGCAGGCTATTTTTTAAGGCAAGACAAAGAGTTTTGAGTATGTTAGAAACCATTGGAGGTTAGTAAGCTGACGAATGACAGGCTCTGATTTATGTTGATTTCTGGCACAGTGCAGTCTTCCAAACTTCGTGCATTCCTGAACCCCCCAAAATAGAAGCTGCAATGACAGGTGCCTGTGTGAGAGCCAAAGGCAATATCAGAGTTGAAATGTGTTGAGCTCCACTTGCTTTCAGTGGGACTGTCAGAAAAAATCATTGCTACTGGAAAACACCAGGGTTAGCAAAACCTGTGTATGTCTGAATAGCTAAGAGAAAGCTGCAGGTGTGCAAAATGCTTCTCCAGTGTTGTCTCACACGAGGAACTCCAGTGACATATTTCAGTGGCTGGTACACATCTGGCTGCTAGCCTGGCATACAGAGACTTGAGATCCTCATGTGCATATGGGATGAAGTCAAAGTAAGTCAAGTTCATGCTGATGCAACTGCTCTAGCTCGAGAGAAGATGGAGAGTGGGGAAGATGATGGGGAAACGAGCCTGTGCAGCTGCAACGCTGATGGACTGGGCAGACAGGAAATACTTTGGACTGTCAGAAATGCTTACCAGAAAAGGTATCACCATGAAATACTTCTTATGTATCATGGATGTGAGCAGTGATGTCAAAAGGAAAGCGGCTGTAGGACATTTATTTCAAATTTTATATCAGGGAGCCTGAAAACTCAACGAAAAATGCCTTCTTCAATGGTCTCCATAATGATGGGGAGAAGGAAAATAAAGAAATACCAACCAACATTCTATCATTCTGACTTAACTAAAGCCATTCTTATGTGCTATATATCACTCACATCTGTACTCCACAGGAAAATTCATTGTCCATTCATATTGGTACACAGTACAAGCCGTGATGACAGTATTATGTATCTATTCATTCTACTACTCTTGGACATTTGGATAACTTTTGGGATGAAGCTGGTAAGAATGCATAGCTGTGGACTTTCTTATAGTCTCTCTGCGGTGCTAGCTCAAGTTCTTTTTTATCAGTCTTTTAGTCTGACAGCAACACACCATTCCTGGTATCAATTTCTGTTACCATTCCTCTTTTGCTGCTAGGAGAAAATATTCTGATTCAATAAACTTATGGAAGAAGCTCTTTTTGAAGGAGAGGGAGCAGTGGTCCCAGAATACAGCAATTATAATGGCAGATAAGACACAATGAAATGCATAGCGGCCAAAGCAAGAAGCCAGTTCACAGTAAAGCAGCTGTCAGGAGACAGAGCAAAAGCCCACTTGAAAAAGAGGACGCGCAACTGAGTTACCCAACCTGAAAACCCACCCCCAGTGACATACTTCTTCCAACAACGTTCCATCTTCTATAGTTGCCATTACTTTTCCAAACCCTGACAGCAGCTGGAAAACATGAATTATAACAGATAAGTATGTGTGGATGAATTCACAACTAAACTATGGTATTCATACCACTGAAAGTCGTAAGTACAAAAACACCAAAGAAAACCAGATTTAATTATTACTTTACATGGCCATATATTTTATTGTTGGAAGGATACTGAATGCATGAATCAGTTTGCTAGAATTATCATTTTACAACTTCCTCTATTTAAGCAGTGTTGCTACATTCTCCAATCAAGATTTTTTACATAATTTTGTTATATTTGATAATAATATCTAGTTAGCTAAAAATAAATGATACATATTTACAGAAAGCTTTATAGAAGTGAATATATTTTCATCTTTAGTAGAAATTTAAGTATAAGAAAAATGACTGACTTTACATCTGCTGTCACCTATAATTTTCATCACATTTTATATCAGTGAAAAGAAAAATAAATATACATTACTTATAAACAAAATTATTCTAATAATGTTACTATTGTTTTACTTGTGAATGTGTTTTCATGGGCTTTTTATGTATATATCTCAAGTTTAGGATTCAAATGTATATATCTAGCTACCAAATTATATATTAAGTAACAACTGAGAAGCAGATATTAAATATCTAAAATCACAGCATATTCCATAGTTGCTGTGTGACTACATGTGTGAATACCAACTCTCCAAATCTCTCTCAATTCTCCAAACCAAACTTGCATATTAAGTGAAGAAAAGAGATAGACATGTGTTACAATGAAAGGAATCATACTCACTTATGTAAGAAACCTTTGTGTCCATGTTGAAAGAAAAAATTGGCAAGCATGATAGTGAATTCTTGTTGTCAATTTGCCTAGGAACAGGACTACCTGAGTATCTGTTTACATATGATTTGTTCATGTGTCTGCGAGGATATTTTCAGAGATTAGTACTTTAATTGGTCAACTGAGTAAGTCACTGGCCCTTCCCATTGTTAGTAGGTATCATCAATCTCTTGAGGTCCATTAAAAGATTGGAAGACAGAGGCAGGAAGAATTGTCTCTATGTCTGAGTACTTGAACAGAGACATCAATCTTCTCCTTATAGCATCTGTATTCCTGGTCCTCGAGCCATAGGAATCAGCCAAGATTTTGCACCACCAGATCTCTAGGCTGCAGCTTTTTCATGGCAGATAAGGAAATGATATGACATCCATCACAGTATGAGCCAGTGCTTCACAAACCTTAGTTTGCAGCTCCCATTGACTCTGCTGCTGTGAAGAACCCTGATGAATATAATTAGTTAATTATTTACTTTTAGTTTGTGTGTGTGTGTGTGTGTGTGTGTGTGTGTGTGTGTGTGTGTGTGCGCGCACGTGCACGCGCATGTGTATGTGCATGTATGCATCATAGGGCACTGTGATGGCCTGTGGAAGCCCAAGGGTGACCTTAGGAGTCACCCTTGATTGTGTTGCGTCCTGTTTGCTTTTGCACTGGAGTTTCCCAGGTTTCATGTTCCAGGCTGGAAGTTCAGGCTGCTGTCATTTCTGCTTGTTTTTTTTTTTTGTTTGTTTGTTTTGTTTTTACATGAGATTTGAGAGATCAGGATCTTCTGCTTACAAGGCAGAGACTTAACCCATGAATCATCTCTCCAGCACCTATCTACTTTCAGTTCTAAAACTCTAAGCAGTGTGGTCCAGGAGAGAATCACATTTGGACTTCTACAGTTTTGATGTAATTTTTTTTTTTTTTTTTTTGTGATCCTTAGTCTCTATTTTTTTTTATCTTTTCTTAGGGTATCAGGGAAACTACAGAGGGTATCTTTGGGGTTGAATTGTATTACTAGAACTTGAAAGTTGAATAGCTGCATGATAAAAATTACTCTTTCCACATGTTGCAGATGACTGAAGTTCCACCTGTCTTAAGTATCCATTTATGTTTTTCTGTGGGTGCATATGTGCATTTGTGAAATGAGTAGCAAAGTCATGATATCATATAGATAATTTTTTTCAATTAAAAACATAAATAACATTTTGGAGTTTATGGTTTGGGGAAGATATCTATTTCTAAATGTCAGAATTGCTGCTTTTGTTCAAAAACAACCATATGCAATATGCAGCCAAAGACATCTATCTACATAGCCTTATTTGGATCACAGCAAGTAAAATTTGGCTGATTTCTGTAAGATGTTTACCTCTGCACTGAAGCATAAGATTCTAAAATCAACTTATTTTCTCAAGCCAAGTGGATGACTACATGAAGCTGTGCCTACTAATAAGAATACAGATTCATAATCCATTCGATGTCATTCTGGAGAAAACCTGGAGTGTGCAGTACATACTAACTCTGCTGCAAGTAAGCCAAGAAGTTGAGGATACAAATCCCTGTCCAGGTCTTGCTTTCCTGACTTTCTATTTTTGATAAAAACAAAAGGACAAATTCATTTACATTACTTACTTTCTGTCAGATGCCTGGCTCTGGAAAATAATTGCACAAACAACATTATTTTCCAGTAAGAACTTCTGCAACTCTGTTAGGTAGCCAGCTAATGTATAACACTTTTCTTCTCTTGGTTAAATGCTTATGCTCTTGTTGTTGGTTTGGCTTCACTGTATTTGGTGCTCCGGATCATTGATCTTTGTGCTGGCCCGCTCATACTGACGCCGGTAATCACCAACAGCAGTTGCATGATAATATGTTACTTTGACATGTTCTGTGTCTTGTTTGAATGTCATTGTTGTCCAAAGTCCACACGTGGCAAGTGTAGTTGGAGGTTAGTGGTATTCGGAAGAAGTGGTGGACAGTCTACAACACAGGGATAAATGGGATGAAGTTAGTTCAATGCAAGTATGCAGTGATTCCAGTAGGCGATATTGGAATAGTGGCCTTTTTTTCTTCTCTTTTCCCTATCATGCACCATGAGGGGAAGCTTCTTTCTTTCCAAATGCTTCTGCCACAATCTACCGTGCTGCCAAAGTCCCCGAGCAGCAATCCAAACGGAACATGGCTAAAATTCATAAAACTGTGAGCCAAAAGTAACCTCTCTTCTGTTTAATTTGATTTTCTAAGATGTTCTATTACAGCAGCAGAAAGCTGAGTAGCATAGATTGTTGGTAAGTAAAACAAAAACATCCAGTATGTAATTCTGTAATAAATATATAATCTATGTGATAGATACATAGAGGTTAACTTGACAGGTATAGGCTGTGAGCTGGGAATCTTTGTGAAGCGTTAGTAGATAAGGCACACCCTTGAATAAGCCTGCATGACATCATCTGGTTGATATAGGAGACTCAGACCATAATGGAATCATTCCCTGGTTCAGTAAGTGGGTGTTCTTCAGCATACATGGGCAGACCTGTAGTCCGGCAAATAAAGTTTGCCCTGCTCTCAGAAATCCCTGGGGGTGGGCTGGAGAGGTGGCTCAGGGGTTAAGCCTCTGCCTTGCAGGCGGAAGGTCCTGAGTTCGGATCCTAGACCCCATGTATAGACGCCAGGCGGAAGCGGGGGCGGCCTGCACTTCTGGTCCTGGTGGGGCAGAGCCTGTGAATCCCGGGGCAGAGTAAACAAGGAGGAGGTAGAGGGTCCATGGTGGTCCCCAAATTCGTCCATGGTTCTACATACATGCATACATATACACACACGCACACACATACATGCACAATTAAATAAAAAAAACTTTAATAAAAAAAATCCCTGGGGGTATAATGCAGCTAATTCCCTCACCTTCTATTAGTGTGAGTCCCAGTGTTCCTTTAAATACTTTGACCATGAGTTTATGAGCATGAATACAAATAGCAATAATGTGTAATATTCTTACAGAAAACTTTTGTATCAGTGGATAGAAAAGACCAGCCTTCGCATGAGTCATCTGATATTTATTGGAGAGACAGGTCTTGTGTTTAGTTGCCTGCAACAGAAAATATAAGAACAGCCTTCATGTTACAGGGGTATCAAGTGAGGTAATGATCACAAACCCAAATCTCAGAACAGCATGTTACTGCATAAATATTTTAACTAAGGTACATCATTACATTTTATCAATATTTTGTCAGAGTATATTTTTGAAATAATTTCTAACTATGTCTTCATTTCTATCTGAGCTCTTTTTCAGAGAATTAAAAAAAATACATCACCCCAAATTCATACGATCATAGATTTCAACAGATGCCCAGTATAACTTCAGCTACCTAATTAAATACATTTGTAAAATGTTTCCTGTATTGTTTTTAAGATGTGGCCTTTCAAAATGTTTTGAAATTAGCATGCAGCACACACAACTGTGAGTTAATATATGTTGTATCCATTCCAAGTTTGGAAACAATCCTTGCTGATTTGGAGGTAATGCGAGGTGCTTGTCATAAGGTATGTGTGTGCAGGTGTTCCGTAGCCGACAATATGCAATTGACATTAGCATTAATCATAGATCTGAACTTGGCAGATGCAAAGTTGATAGCAAGTATAATCTAGAGCAAAGGCAGTAGGCAGTTAACAGCTTTAAATTTAATCTGAAAGACAAATTAGGAAGCAGGTGGAAGACAGGCATGGAATGATTGTGTGTGCAAGTATGTGTGCCTGTGTAAAAATCTGTAGTGATACTTTTGTGCTAAATTTAGCCTTTTCTTTGTCTATTTACATATCTCAAATTAAATCTTCCGATTTCTTCATATATTCAGATTCAAATAAATTCCTAATAAATTCTCCATTTCAGCACTTACACAGTTTATTCTTTATCAACTTTTAGAAGAAGCAAAATCTCTTCTTATAATTGAGAACTCTAGATTTTTTTGTGATTATTCAGAAAGCAAATGCTGAGTAATTTATATTGGACACTCTAACTCAAGTAAATGAAGCAGCATGTATTTTTAACCCCTTATAAGACCCGTTAGAGAAGGCTCGTAAATGACATATCCTATGGAAAAACAGGATTCTATGAAAAATGTATCAACAGAATGCATTCAGCATATACTAAATATCTATTATAGTAAAGGTTATAAAGAATAAAATGGTGAACAAAGAGGAGATGTAAATTTATGTGTCTCTGTGAGCTCATGTATTCTAATGCTGGCAAAGATGAAGGTTTAGATATAGAAATCAAAGTAAGAGAAGACAAATGTTTGGAATTTTCTGAGTGTTAGAAGCTGAAGTGTTTTATATGTGCATGAATTTACTCCTTAAAACAATCTTATTGTCATTTTACCAAAAGAGCCAAAAGAGAATTCGCTAACTACTCTACAAGTGAATTAATGACATTTCCAGCCCAAGTGGCTGAATTCAGGCCTACATCCTTCTTATTGACATTATATTGTCTTGGTTATACCTTTATTGGCTTCCAAAATGTTAGGAAAGTTGTAGTCAGATAAATGGCCTATGTATCTATTTGTTTGCTAAGTACAGTGGCAAAAGAGAAGTCAACATGATAATGCCTACTGAAAACATGGAGTCTGCATATTCTTCAATCTCGTTGGTGCAATCAAGAACCACATAATTGGGACATCAACCGGATAAAGGATAGGAATTATAAAATCATAAAATCTAATGAACAATAATAGCGATTAAAAGGGAGCTACCACATATTTTTCCTGAGGATAAGAATGTGGGTCAGACAGGTCAACACACTGCCCACATATCAGATTCTACTTGGCTCCTGCAGAGGACCACATATTGGAATGCTAAACACTAGTTCACTGTGGATGGGGAAAGAATATAAATCTAAAGTTTTCTCAGACTGGATGATCATCATCTATACATCTGGAAAACATTCAGTAACAAATATTTCTCATAGAGGAAAATAAGATATGCTTTTAGCTTGAAAAATAAGTTTTGTTAGCAGTGGGCATGATTTTATTTTCTCATGTATATTTTCTTGGTGGGCAGAGCCTGGAAAATCCCAAAGCAAAGCAAGATGGAGGTAGAAACAATCCAGCATTCCTGAAGTCACCATTGGTCCTGTAAAAGGATACACAGTGCCCTCTGATACACACACACACACACACACACACACACACACACACACTATTAAAAAATCTTTAGAAAGGGTATATTTCTCTAATTTCAAGGGACATGATTGAGAGTAGGAATTTCTACTTATTTATGACTCTATCTTTGAATGTCAATCTGACAGAATTGTATAAAACTCGTTTATTGCCCCACATGTAAACTAACACATCATGTCTTTGTCTAATTTGGCCATAAATCTGTTATCTAGAATACATTTCCTGTCTGATGTGTTTTTCAATTATTTCAATATTTTAATCCAAACTACAACAGGAGTTAATAGGTTCCTGTAATTCTGACAAGATATTCATTTCTTTGTGACACTGCAATTCAGCCATCTCACATTTTCTTCTCACCAAATATCTCTCTAAGAAATACTAGAAAACTGACTTAGCTATTGAGAATGTGCAGTGGTAGATGAAACATTAGTATGTGAAAGGCTGTAATGTGACACTGAGAACCACAAAGTGTTTTACATTATTTACATTGAAATGAATTTGAAGGTATTGGGTAGACATTAATAAAATAAGAATACATGATTCCAGAATACATTTTATGACAGTTTTTAATCATCTCATTGTTGACACTTAAAAATGATAAATCTAAAGGGAGATGTGTGTGTGTGTGTGTGTATGTGTGTGTGTGTGTCTAATTTTAAAAATACAAACTTTGAGTTAAAATCATACTAAGCAATATGTTTTAGATTTTTTTGAAATATTCTATTTGAGAATGATTCATATCTGCATTACAAACTCTTGGATGGTAAAGGGGTGTTCAAAGTCATCTCCAGAGACACAGCAACTTTAAGGCCAGTATGGTGTACATGAGAATATTTAAAGAAAAAAAGACAAAGAAAAACTCAAGTAATACCTGTCAATCATACATAAAGTTAGAACATTTTAATTCATGTCTACTTCCCATCTGTGCCTTTGGGTCCATTATATATCCTATCTCCATTCCATTCCCCCAATTCTCTTTTCAGAATCTGGGAGCAATTATCCTTTTCCAGTACTAATTTTGAGGCCAGCAATCCAACTTCTACATAAAAATGTGAATACCTGATGTTTGATTTTCTGTGTCTGACATTTTCACTCAGCAAAAATATCCTCTAGCTACACCCATGTTATTTAAAACAACAAATTTTATTCTTTTAAGACTGAATAATATTGCAACATACTATTTATACCATGTTTTCCTTAACCTGTTACCTGTCAACAGCCATGTTCCTGACTCCATCTCCTGGCCTTTGTGAATAAGGGTGCAGTAAACCTATGTTCACGCAATCTCTAAAATGCCTTCAATGCACTTTGGATACATGCTGAATAGCAAGTGATGTTTCTAAGTCATGTACTTGGTTGAATTTCTACATATTTTAGAAGAACAACAAAATTATTTTCCAATTTATTGCATTTTTTGAAAGAATGGATCCTTATTTGGAATGAAAATAGACAGTTTTTGCAAAAATCAGTCATTTAAGAGATCATTTGGTCTCTAAATTATATTCATAGTTTCTTTCTTAACTATAACAAGTGTAGACATATAGATTTATAGAAAGAGCTTTTTCTTCCTCCTTCATTATTCAAGTGTCTGTTTTTACACCAGTGGCAAGGTACTTTGGTTTATGATGACTCTAAAATATTTACTGAAGTGAGGCATTATTATACTTCTGGTTTCATTCATTTTGTTTAATTCTTCTAGTTGTAATGGTTTTGTGCAAAATTGTAGTATCATACAAGATTTAGAAATTCCTCCTTATTTACTGTGAAGAATGTCATTTCATTTTTTTAATTTATCTCTTCCATTCATACAAAGTTGATAAGTACCCCATTTTCCTCAATCCCTCCACTCCTCCCTGGATCCCCCTTGCTCCATTCCCCCTTTTCCCTTTCCTTTCCCCCCTCCCTTCCTTTCCCTCAGTGCTCCCCCCATTCCTGGAGCATCCTTTAGTGTGCATGTCAAACTTCCCTCTGGGTCCTCCTCTCTGATGAGGTGTAAGGACTCAGTGGCATTGCCTAGAGATATTTTTGTGTTCCCCTTTAGTATAGGAACACTATTGTGGCTTTCAATCCCTTGCTTCTAAGGATCGTAGTGCCTGTGATCCATGCTAGACTTTGGAGGTTCAATGACATGTTGATAATTTTGCAGGTCATGCAAAGAACTATTATGATTACTTTGGCCCTAAATTGTATGGAGTATCTTGCATATTATTGCTCCTCCCCATCTTTAGGCTCTTACAATCTTACCGCCCCCTGTTCTGCAAATTTCCCTGAGATTTAGGAGGGGGAGAGATTAGGCTGGCCTGGTTCCAGATGGTTAATGTAGGATCTCTGATGTTCTGAATTATGGTTGTTGAATTTTTTTTTCAGTTTTACTGCGCCTGCACCGCCCTTGGCTCCATCCTGATGGGTATTGGATATCACCCCCTGGCCAAGATAAAATGCTGTTAAAATAGAGTCTTATTATAAGAGTAGAGTCAAAGGTAGATGGAATAAGAGTAGGAGAACGCTGTGGGGGGGTCAGTCTCCCATTTGCAGGATGGTTACTTTCTATCTGCCAGACTCTATGCCCTCTCTTTCTAGTGAGATCATACCCCATCAGAAACAAGTGACCAGTAAGGAGAGTTTGTGAGCCCAACCAGTTGTCTCAGTACTTACTTGCAGTCCTTGATGGTGGCTTATTTTCTCTGCTGTACCATGGTCCCCTCTCTTGCTTCTGGTGGGGCCCTCCTTCCCCTTCCCTCCTTGCTTATAATCTTTGCAATTACTATAGGTATTACAGAGATTTATCTTTGAATGTGTCACTAAGTGGGTTTGGTACTAGGATCCACCTATTAGGGAGTAATATGGCACTTAATTTTCTGTGTCTGGAACACTTCACTCAATATAATTGTTTCTAATTCCATCCATTTCCTGGCAAATTTCATTAATTCATCATTTTTGATGGTTGAGTAGTATTTCACTGTATAAATGTACCACATTTTCTTTATCCACTCATCAACTGTTGGGCATTTGGGTTGATTCCATGACTTTGCTATTGTAAACAATGCTGTTATGAACATGGTTGTGCTTGTGCTATCAAGGTGAATTTTTGCTGCATGGGGGATTATTCCCAAAAGTTGTATAGCAAGGTCGCATGGCATTTCAATCTTTAACTTCTATAAGAATCGCCAGAGAGCTCGCCAGAGTGGTTGTATAAGCCCGCATTCCCACCAGCAATGTAGGAGAGTTCCCCTCTTTCCACATTCCCTCAAGCATTTGGTAGTGTTTGTATTGTGGATTTTTGCCATCCTGACCAGGTTGAGATGATATCTCAGGGAGGTTTTGATTTGCATTTCCCTGATGGCTAAGGATGCAGAGCATTTTATAAGATATTTGTTAGACATTTCAATTTCTTTCCTGGTAAAATTTCTTTTAAGTTCCAAGGCCCAATTTTTAATTGGGCCATTTGTTTCCTTGATGTTTAGTTTTCTAAGTTCTTTGCGCACTCTGGATAATAAAGCTCTATCAGATATGTGGTTAGTGAAGATTTTCTCCCATTCTGTGGTTGCCTTTGTGCTCAAGTTACAATCTTTTTATCTGAACAGAAGCTCTTTAATTTCATCAGATCCCATTTGTTGAGTATAGATTATATTGACTGTACTATTGGATTTCCAATTAGGAACTGTTGGCCGAGTCCAATCAGCTCAAGGGAATTCCTTACTCTTTCAACTAAGGTTTTTATAATCTCTGGCCTTATAGTGAAGTCCTTGATCCATTTGGAATTAAATCTTTTACATGGTGACAAGTATGAGTCCAGTTTTAATCTTCTGCATGTGGACAACCAGTTTTGCCAGCACTATTTGTTGAAGATGTTGTTCTTTTTCCATTGGATTTTTCTGGGCTCCTTTGTCAAAGATCAAATGGCTGTAGTTGTGTGGGCTTATATCTGGGTCTTCAACCTTTATCCATTGATCTATGTGTCTATTTTGGAGCCAATACCAGGTTGTTTTTACAACTATCGATTTGTAGTATAGACCAAAGTTTGGTATGGTGATACCTCCAGCAGTGTCTTTGCTAGTCAGTATTTCTTTTGGTATCCTGGGTCTTTTGTGCCTCCATATGAATTTTGAGATTGTTTGGTCAACCTCTTTAAAGAATTGCTTTGGGATTTTGATTGGTATAGCATTGAATCTATATATTGCCTTTGATAGGATGGTCATTTTTATGATATTGATTCTGCCAATCCATGAACATGGGATGTCTTTCCACCTTCTGGTGTCTTCTGCAATTTCTTTCTTTAGGGTTTTAAAGTTTTCATTGTAAAAGTCCCTTATTCACTTGGTTAGGTTTATAGAAAGGTATTTCATTTTTTAGGGGCCATAGTAAATGGGATAGTTTCTCCCAGGGCTTTTTCACTTCTTTCATTCTGGGCATATAGGAAGGCCATTGATTTTTGTACATTTATTTTGTATCTTGCCATCCTGCTGAACTCCTGTATTAGTTCCAGGGGCTTCCTGGTGGAGATTTTAGGATCACTTAGGTATATTATCATGTCATCTGCAAATAGAGGTAACTTGACTTCTTCCTTGATTATTTGAAGCCCTTTTATTTCCTTTCTTGTCTTATGGCTTCAGATAAGACTTCAAGTACAATATTGAACAGAAGTGGTGAGAGTAGACAGTCCTATCTAGTTCTTGATCAAAGTGGAATTGCTTCAAGTTTTTCCCCATTGAGTATAATCCTTGCTGTGGGCTTGTTGTATAAAGCTTTTATTATATTGATAAAGGTTCTTTCCATTCCAACTGTCTCTAGGGTTTTGATCATAAAGGGCTGTTGGATCTTGTCAAAAGCTTTCTCGAGAGTATTATGTGGTCTTGAATTTTGGACTGGTTTACATGGTGAATTACTTTTATTGATTTTTGTATGTTGAACCAACCTTGTGTGCCTGGGATAAACCCTACTTGATACCTGTGAATGATCTTTTTGATATGTTTTTGAATCCGATTTGCTAAGACTTTGTTGAGAATCTTTGCGTCTGTGTTCATCAGGGAGATCGGCCTATAGTTTTCTTTTTTATGTGTATCTTTATTAGGTTTTGGGGTTAAGATGATATTAGCTTCATAGATAGAATCTGGTAGTGTTCCTTCCTTTGCTATTTGATGAAACAGTTTAAGGATTCTTGTTGTTATTAGCTCCTTAAATGTCTGGTAGAACTCTGTGCTGAATCCATCTTGTCCAGGACATTTTTCGGTGATAAGATTCAAGATTCCTTCATCAATTTCCTCATATGTTATAGGACTATTTAAATAATTCACAACTTCCTGATTCAATTTAAGTAAGTTGTGCTTACTTAGAAATTCGTCCATTTCTTTTGTGTTGTCAAATTTCACAGAGTATAATTTTTTGAAATAAGACGTTATAATACTCTGAATTTCTTCGGTATCAATAGTGATAACTCCATTTTCATTTCTAATTTTGTTAATTTGTGTTTTCTCCCTCTTGCTTTTGGTTAATTTAGTTAGGGGTGTATCTATCATATTGATTTTTTCAAAGAACCAGCTTTTTGATTGGTTGACTGTATCGTTTTCCTAATTTGGATATTTCTTCCCTTATTTTGCTAATCTCCTCTCTTCTACTGCTTTTGGGATCAGATTCCTCTAATGTCTCTAAAGCTTTAAGTTGCATTGTTAAGTTATTTATTTCTGATGTTTCCATTTTTTTGAAGTTGGCATTAAGAGCTATTAACCTACCTCTCAGGACAGCTTTTATTTTGTCCCAAAGATTTTGACATGTTGTATTTTCATTATCATTCACTTCCAGGAAATCTTGAATTTCCTTTTTAATTTCTTCCTGAATCCAATTCTCCTTCAGCATCATAGTGTTAAATTTCCAGAAGTTAGTGTATTTTCTGTTGTTTGTTGTGTTGTGGATGTCAAGCTTTAGATCATGGTGGTCTGATAGGTTACAGGCTAAAATTTCAACTTTCTTATATATGTGGAGATTCATTTTGTGGCCCAATATGTTATCTATTTTGGAGAGAGTTCCGTATGCTGCTTAGAAAAATGTGTATTCTTTGGTGTGTGGATGAAAAGTTATATAGATATCTGTAAGGTCCATTTCAGTAAGGGTTTGATTAAGTTCCAAAGTTTCTCTATTAAGATTTTTACCTGTTGATCTATCCCATGTTGAGAGAGTGCTGTTGAAATTCCCAAGAATTATCATTTTGGGGTTAATTTCTTGCTTTAGACACTGTAGGGTTTGCTTAATGAATGTGAAGGGGCCCATATTGGGTGCATATGTGTTTTGAAGTCTTCCTGATGAATTGTCCCTGTGACTAAAATGTAGTATCCATCCATGTCTCTTATGATTCTTTTTGGTTTGAAGTCCACTTTGTCTGACAGCATAATGGCTACCCCTGCCTGTTTCCTGGTTCTGTTAGCTTTCAGAATTTTGGGCTAACCTTTTATTTTTAGGATGTGCCTATCTTTTGTGGTGAGATGAGGTTCCTGAAGGCAGTAGATTGATGGGTTGTGTTTTTTAAACCAAGTTTGTAATCTGTGTCTCTTGATTGGTGAATTAATTCCATTGACATTTAGGGTTTTGGTACTGCTGCATATATCCTGAATTCACAAAATTCAATACGAATGTATCTATAAATATGGATGTGAGGCGTTTATGGTATTCATATACGCCAAGAATGTATTCTTTGAATACTGATAAGGATTGAAGCTCATGGTCAAAGCTAGATATAGGTGTCAACTTGACAATTGAAAGCTTCTGCTCTGGGCAGTTTTGTAAAGAATTAGTAGTTAAGCTCTTAGCAGCCTTCAGGAGATTGTTTAATTTATAGGGGTTCCCCCATGGTGGGGAGGACCTTCCTTTGGACAGGTGGATAAAATGGAGGGTGGTTGTTAAGAAAACTTGGCATTCTTCAGCCTAATTTGTCAGATACACTGTTTTGCAAGTGATTTTTTTCTCCTCTTATCAACCTGTAGATATGGTGGGGCCAGTTTCTTTGGCTCTTGGTATTGGTGTGGACTTTCCTGTCAAGCTGATTTGAGACTTTCAATTGCACAACCGTAAACCTGAATAAAACTGTTTAATCCTCCATAAACCGTTTGTGCATTTGTCGGCAACATGCAGAGCGACTACGACATCCATTGCAGCTAACCCTGCATGCAAGCATGCAAGATGTATTATACAACCCAGAACTGATGCTTCTGAGCATGTACCCAAATGAGATATTTATATTTCTATGCAAAATTAAGTGCACGATTGCTCATAACATTATTTTACTATCTTAGAGTAGCCCAACATCCAGTAACAATTGAAAGAAAGAATGAATAAAAACTAATTCAATAGGATGCCAAAGAGCCATGAAAATAATTGAGTTACAAACACAAAGCAAATTAGTACCACAAACACAAGTGAAAACAAGCCAGGCACAAAACACAGCAGATGACATGATTCTGCTTAGAGCACATGCACTTATCATGAGTACAGACAAGTCAGTATCAGAAACAAAATCAGTGTTTACATTCCAGGGAATGGAGTAAGACCTCTGATTAAGAGAAAGGAAGTATCATTAGCATTTTATGTATAGTTTAGTGGTTAACATGTATAGTACTATACAGATGTGCTCATCTTTTGTTAACTTTTGAAAATGTGTCTTTGTGAACACTGAATATCTCTCAATGTGTGTTATAAAGGTGGATGATTGAAAGGAAACGCCCCTATCAGTGGGGTGGCCTGGGGAGAGACAGTTTGGTGTGTCTCAGAGGTCTGAACCCCCAAAAGTAAACAAGCCAGAGGGAACCCTGGGGTCCATAGAAGCATATAGAAGGAGGGTGGGACAAAGTCTAGCATTTGCTAAAGGCACTAGGATCCTTGGAGGCCACAGTAGTGTTCCTATGCTTAAGGGGAACACAGGAAAGGGTTCTGGGAAATGCCACTGGGTCCTTGCACCTCATCGGAGAGGAGGACCCAGAGGAGAGTTTGGCTTGCACATTAAAGGATGCTCTGGGGATGGGATGGGGAGGCACTGGGGGATGGGGGGGGTGGAGCGACAGAGGGGACCAGTGTATCTGTTAAGATTATATGAGTGGAAATAAAAAAAAAAAAGAAGGAGTGTGGGAGAGAGTGGGAGGGATTGATTAAGGGAAAGAAGGGGATGGGAGGAAAGGAGTATGGAGGGAAGCGAGAGCAAGTCCTTAATATGATTATAAAAGTAAGAAAATTAAAAAAGAAGAACCAAAGTTAGAGAAAACTTTAATATTCAGACTGACAAGATGGACCATTTAATATTCACCCCCAGTTCAACAGTTTGCCATTGCTGTCTGTGCTGCTTGGAGGTTGTTACTGTCAACCCAGGTGGCACGGAGACTGTGCTTCACACAAACACCAGGGACTTCTGATTTACAGTAAACTCATATAGCTTGACTCACATCAGGGCCTTTTCCTTGGAATACACAGTCAGAGAATCAACAAAATAAGCTTGATGAGATTTACTACAGTACAGTAAAGGAGATGACCATGATACATATCAAAACAGCTTGGAGGTTAAACACACCTGCTCCCCAGGAAAAAAACATTCGCTGTGCATATTTGGGCTTGAGTTTTGATTTTTATTAGAAATCTAAAAAGAAATTTCGTCAAGAATTAGAGAGAAGCAGCAAGTGACCTTTGGGCTAGGCAGAAAGAATAGGGTAAGAACACAATCCTAGAACCACACAGAAAAAATAACTTTCAAAAGTGGACACTCACTTAACAAATGACATACTTCTTCATAGCTTTCTTCATAACAACATAAATTATGGACTGTAGGCTCTATCTCAGTGACAACAGGTATTTAGCTTAAACGCATCTCTGGGCTCAATGTCCAACACAACGACAACAACAAACAAAACCTTGCTGTTAATATAAGGGGCAATGAAATTGACTTTGCCTTAAAAATCTTAGAATGCTGAGAGCTTTTAATATCTAAAGGTCAGTAAGAAGTATTTAGATGGTAGTTTAGTAGCAAGGGCTAGATAAAAGTATTAGGAACATTCCCACCCACCAGTAGGTCTGTCCATTAGAGGGACACTTGCACTACTCAAGATGTCAGACTCAGTTCAGTATAAGCGTCCCAAAAAGAGGCCTGAGGTCTTCACTTGCAGAGGAACATGAGAGTGGGAAGGGCTTGGTGGAGAATGGAAGGAAGAGTGGATGAAAAAGAGGGAGAAAAAGGAGAGGGTTGGAGGGAAGGACATGAACTCATTTTGTTTGTATATGAAAACTTGAAAAAATAATGAAAAAATATTATAACATATGCCCAAAGAACAAATGACAAACTGGTATCCACATCTAGTAGTCATTATTCACAGATCACAACAGAGTCTCTTCCTGACAGCTGAAAGTTGTTGTACTTTGTTGTACTCCTCCATCTGAATTCCTCCACTCCTCCACTCCCTTGCTGGCAAGTATCAATGAAAAATGTATCAACTTAATTATCAACTCAAAATGACAAAAATTTATTAATACTATTGGGATGATGGACAAGATTGCTGTGATGATAGAGGAGAGTTGAATCCAATTCCACTGAAACAGGAAGTAGGAGAGGGTTTTAAGGAGGAATTCTGGGTGAACAAGTAGAAAAATCCTAGAAAAAAGAATAGGAAGACATTGGCCAATGTGATTAAGATTATTATTTTCCCACTGGGTGCTGATAGAAATTAATTTTTTCACTTCTCAGAATCTGAGATATATTATCACTGTGATTTTTCAATGATTGTGTTCAAAAGCATGCCCACAAGGCCCTAAGCAAGACTATTGTAGGTCTTTTAGGAGCAAGACAGTTGTAGGAGGGCTAAAATTTATATCTCAAAGGATCTGAGAACATGTGTAATTATAAGCTTTCTAAATTAACTAGTCTAAGAGAGATGCCTGAAGCCGATAGTGAGAAAGAAACCTGTATAAACCTCAGTGATGGTCAAGATAACATCAAAACAACCTCCTTACTCATGTTGTCTGTGATCCTGGCCCCAAGTATAGACCTGTGTGGGGGCAGTGCCAGGCAGAGCTGGCAATAAATCAGCCAAGCTCTCTGTTAAACGGCTCACCAACAGCTCCCTCTTTCCACTCTGCAGTTTCTTCTTCCACTTCCCTTCCATGCATGGGTGGCTTTTGATAATATTTTCACTTGGTGCTTTTGCAATAAAAATCAAGTTTTGTTTTGGTGTATTTCAGAGGCCTATTTTTTCCTGTGTCAGAATCCATTAAATGCTTTCTATTGTTATTTGAGGAAGTGGAGACATGAGTGTTTGCATTTCCAAATCTTTGGAGCACAGTTACTACTTCTATTACACATAGATTAATTATTTTTGAGCTGGAGGATGTAAAATTATACAAGACCAAAATATAAGAAGACCCCAAAGAAAATATAAAAGAATTTATGCTTTATTTTAAAAAGAAAACAATGTAAAGATTATCTATCTACCTGTCTGTCTGTCTGCCTATCATCTATCTATCTATCTATCTATCTATCTATCTATCTATCTATCTATCTATATCAAAGCTAGAATCAAAGCTAGAATCTCACTATTTTTTTCTAGGCTGGTCTTAGCTAGCTCTGTAATCCAAGTAGTCCTAGAAATTGGGATTCTCCTAACTCGACCTCCAGAGATGCTCAGATCCATTGTGCCTGGCAATGGAGTAACAAAACAAACATATTTTTTTGAGATGCTAGGGCAAATTAAACTTGAAACGGGAATTAAAGAAAAGCAAGAAAGAACAGTCCACCCCCAAAATGAGAACCATTACCTGTGAAGCCAAATCATGAAACAGTGCATCTCATAGAAATCAGACTGTACCCAACCCACTCCTAAACATTAAATGTGACTAAAGATAAACAGTTTATTATGGGCTACCTTGTAAGACCAGAGCTGAGAAACTGGTGAGAAGGACCGCATCTCAATCATACTGCTTAATTATTTTGGCAACTTTGCCCCATCCCAAATCTTCCTGATTCATACCAGCACTGCAACAGAGGATTGGGGGCCACTGGATCTTCCTCTGGTGTTCCCGATGTGACCACATTAATTACATTTCCTCCTCTTTTATTAAAATATAAAAATAAAGAAATGACTGTAACAGGGTATAACTTTTATATTCACTGTTTATCTTTTATTTATAAAATATTTTCCCCATTTTACTTATTTTTTCTACTTTTACAAGCATATTAACCATTCATCCCAACTTCAATCACTCCTCTGTGCCTCCCATTCCCTCCCACCCTTCTGCCTGTATGCTTAATGGATGAATATTAAAGTTATTTTAATGCAAATTCCAATCCATTAGTGAAGGCTAAAGAATGGAGGATAACAGTCATTTCTGGAGGCTCTCATGTTTCAAATATAAAATTGGGGGGACAGAACATTTTTACCTCCTTAGCCATTAGAAGAGTGCAAATTAAAACCACCCCAAGATATCATCTCACCCCAGTTATAATGACAGAGATCCAAAACACAAATAACAACAAATGTTGGGGAGAATGTAGGAGAAGGGATCACTATATATTGCTGGTAGGAAAGCAAAGCTATACAACACCTTTGGAAATCACTATAAAAGTTCCTAAGAAAGTTAAAAATTGAAGCTATCACAGTACCCTGCTATCCCACTCCCAGAAACATTCCTAAATGTAATATCTTTCTACAGTGTGCATCCATGCTTATTGCAACTCTATTCACAATAGCAAAGAAGTTGAATCAATCAGATATTCAACAGGAGACAAGTGCAAAAAGAAAAAGTGGTACAAGTATGTAATGGAATACTACTCAGCTGCCATGAAAAATGAATTACTGAAATGTGTGGATATTTAAAATGAGGGATTTGAAAGAAATTATGCTGAGAGAAGTATTCCAGACACAAAACGATTCCTTGTAAATGGATCCTAGCAGTGAACCTTCAGAATGAAATTAAATGGAAACGTCCATAACACGGACAAGCTACACAGGAAGGTAAGTCAATGGAGTGGATGAGATCCAAAGCAAGGAAAGAAGTAAGGACATAGACAAGTAAATCTTTCAGCAGCCAACCACGTTGCATGCTAGTACAATGAAAGATTAATGAATCAGAAAGCCACAAGTGGCTGGACTCCAGGGTTTTGGCAACTCTTGTACGCTTAACACTAATCAGGTTATCAAAAGATCTCCTCATCCCAAAGCTCAGGGAACCTTTCAGAAGAGGGGATGGTAAGATTCCAAGAGCCTCTGGTGCGGAGATATACTGCCTGCCAAAATACTCCAGTCAGGACCAGATTGCCGAATCAGGAGCTCGCTGTAATGAGATCTACTTCCTCCAGATCTACATAATGACTGACAACTCAACATTCCCCTATGGACCAGTGGGGTTTTCAGGAGAAACAAGTGCACTCAGAGACAATCTCTGGAGGAGGTTGTGGACAAAAGAAGAGGGAAATCTCCACTGTGAGTACACTCAGGGAGGGCCCACCTACACCACCCCAGAGGCCTGGCCCCTCGGGGTCACAGACACCCCAAAGGGAGCCCAGTGTTCCACACCTGCAGAAGGACATGAAGGCTGAAGGACAGGACAGGATTGAGGAAGAGAGGAAAGAGTAAGGGAGGAGGAAGTAGGGAAGACAGGGGCACGGCATAATGAAGTGCATTTTTTTTCTAAATAAAAAAGTAAACATAAAATTAATGTTGTTACAGAAAAATAAAGCAGACATAAGAAATCACATAGTGCATAACTCTACCGACCTGAAATATTTTCAGAAAAGGCAAATGTCAACAACAGATCTATAGTTGCCTTAAAAAGGTGTTAAGAATGGGTTGTGTTCTATTTTTGGTATAAAATTCATTTTATTTTTAATTCAAAGTACTTGAAAATGAAGTGGATTTTGTTGCTCTCCTCCCATGTCGCCTCTTTCCTCTTCCTGGATTCAGAGTCTTTGATAAACTTCCCTCTGGTTCCAATGTCCCGCTCTGTGTCCGGCGCCACTGAATCCACTACAGCGCTGCACTATGTCCGCGTGTGCATGCGCCTGGATGCCTGCTGTAACATAGGTGGTGTCTTAATGGGGGAAATATTGGTATATATGGGACCTTTTTCTAACCAACCATGATTGCCCCAAAAGTGGTGTAGCCACCCACGTTCCTCCCTCATTCTTTGTTAGAATGCTGGGACAGTTTTTACAGTCTTGTGCAGACAAACTTCGTTGCAATGTGTTCACGGCTGTAGGTGTTTTATGTCTTGGAGGTACTGTTTAGTTTTGTTCCTCCTCTACTTTGGTGATCTCTTCCTTCGGTCCCTTCTTCCACAGTAGTATCCTCTGACAGTATCCTCTGGTTATGACAGGTTTGTTGCTGATTGGAACTCGTTGTAGTACTGAGGTCTTCTACAAGACTTGCACAATAGTTGTCTATCACCATTTCTCCATGAAGCAGAGAAGATCTCAAGAGGTGCCAGGCCTCCCTCTTAGACTACTTAATACTAATGCCAGATAAGAAAAGGATCTTGGGGCTGGAGAGGTGGCTCAGGGGTTAAGCCTTTGCTTTGCAGACAGAAGGTCTTGAGTTCGGATCCTTAGACCCCGCGTACAGATGCCGTGTGGAAGCAGGGGCAGCTTGCGTTTCCGGTCCTGGTAGGGCGGAGCCGGTGAATGCTGGGGCAGAGTAAACAAGGAGGAGGTGGAGGCGGTCCACGCTGGTTCCAGAATTCACCCGTGGTTCTACACATACACACACATACACATACATACACACGCACACACGCACATTTGAATAAATAATAATAATAATAAAATTTCTAGAAAAAAAGAAAAGAAAAGGATCTACTTCACTCAATGTTTTCCCTGCTGATAGTCATTCACAGACCCAGAAAATACCAAGGAACTTGCCAGTATGAGCATTGCAAGGCGAAACTCAGTGAACCGCAGGTGCAAAAACATGTCAAAGTAGGAGGGAGACTTGCTGGGAAGGAGAAAGCATATAATGAGAAGGGAACAGAGTTCAGGATTGGGTGATAAGGGATGAAAACATATATTCATTGTAGTCATAAAGGAAAGCATCAGAAAATAAAATATTTTTGAAAGACTACAAACAAAATACCTTAAATTGCATTTACAAAGAGAAAGTAATAAGTAACTGCTTAATAAGCTTCAGAGTAAGAATATTAAGACAAGCATATTTAATTATTGGAGGATATACTTGTAGAAATCAATAAAGATGCCCATGGAACACAATAATAGACCCAGAGAAAGCCCAGAGCAAAGCTAATAATCATAATAGGTAATTTCCTGAGCAAAAACACACTTTCTAATAAAGTATAAGTGATTATATTTAATTTTCCACAAACTATAGGAATACTAGAAAGCACAATCAAAATAATACATAGAATTTTGCACTGTAATTAAGAAATAGTTGATTCTTGTATACATTAAAGCATATATAAACCAATTAAAGTAATTATTATAACAGGAAAATGTCAAGGATTGGCAGTTCTAAAAATTATAAGTGTGACTAGGAAAAAAAAGTGAGTCATCGAATATGTATATTCTAATACGAACCTTTTGGAGAGATATTGGAAGGTGACTGGCTAATAATTACACCTCGACAAGTGGTATAAAAGTTGTTCTTCTCTTCCAGTGAGAAAATACTTTGCACTAAGCAACTTAAGGGGGAAAGGTATTATAATTTGTTTTAAAGTTCCAGAATAAATAGCATCAGTTATTTTGTATGAGACATTTTGGATGACATGGACGCTAAAGGAAACCTCTCCATATCACAGCAGGCTTCAGAAGGCAGCGGTCAGGGAAGAAAGAAGCAGAACGAATTATCAAATCTCGAGCTCCATCCGCACTAGCGTGCTTCTTCCAGCAGGAGGGCACTTCCTGAAGGTCCCCTTACCTTTCAAGCAGCACTAGCAGTTGGGCCTCAAGTGTCCTAACACACATGCCTCCGGTCCACTCACATTGCACCCATAATAGGTTGTATTCATCTTGAATATTATTCTGGAAAAGACACATACATACAAAAGAAAAGAACGGTCCATTGGAACAGTGATTATAATAGTCAAAATGTAGGAAATTGTTTGTGTCTATGGTAATAAGTAAATGGATCTCCGTTTAGTTACGTGATTATAGTCTACATAGCCGCTAAGATTAACTGTGTTCAAATGTATGAATATGTGTACATTTTGAAGTCCTGCAATGAATAAAGCAATATAACTACATTTATGCAAATGTGAAAGCATAGAAAACAATAGCACTTGTATTTATGGTAATGCTTCAATAGAGCTCCAGGAAGCCAGCTGTAAGGGAGACAGACATCATGGACCCAGGACCAAGAGGGATCAGTTCAGGAAATGTGCTCACAGCGAGCGAGAATGATGGATATGGGCACAGAGAGAACCTGTGCTGCAATGTGGGTGTGACTTTGGTCTTGTCATCTGTCCTACAGGAGCATCTACAGTTCAGATGGCTCTTCAGCATCACTCCATATTGAAGGAAGAGTTAGCTGAGTAATCTGCAAATCTGTCAAATGTTTCCTGGACCAAAGAAAGGGAGTGCATAAAGGCAGAAGGCAATGCGTAGCTAAGGCACCATCATGAAACCCAGCAGCTGGCAGCAAGCTAGGAATGGTTGCATCAGCCCTAGAAAGGGCCCTAGAGGAAGATTACATTGTCTGCTATTGCCATCAACCAGAGCTGTGCCACAAAATGAAAACACACGAACACACACACACACAGAGACATGCATGCACACGAGCACATACATGCACATACATGTACACACACAAACATACACACATGCACAGACACACTAATAGAAGCATTGATCTCAGCACAGACGCCTCTGGAGAGGAACCACAGAGATAGTGACAGAGATTGTTGAAGTTGGACTTGGAATATTACATATTTAAAATAACAGTGTAGAAAATATAAAAAGAAGAAAGAATGACCCTGGAATGCCTCTGGCAGTCATATTCTTCTTCAAGCGTTCAGATACTGGAAACGTTTAGTTCCATTTTATCTGTTGTGATGGCAGGTGGCATAAAGGGCAGTTATAATTGGCCAAGATGCGTCTGAGATGTGACAGAATTGTGCATTTGTAATTAAGGGGTCAGAAGCTTTGATCACAATGCAATGACCTATTTTGAATCTCAGCTGAGGGCACAGCTATGAAGACACTATAGAAAGTCATTTAGATTACACACACCATAGATTCTTTTCAATTCGATGCGTGTGAATATGGGTACGCTTAGACATTTTACTTTTATATTGTATTTGTGATCTATCTTTTTATTTAAGGCAATGGCTTTTGTTTTGACTGCATATCGAGAGATTTTAATTCCAAATCTTTTATGTTGGTATGGTTCACCACATACTGTCTAGTGAATATTTGGTGGTTGTCATGATTTGAAAAGTGTCCCCCACAGTCTCCTGTATTTGTCAAGGTCATGGCACCTTGAGAGGTGGAGCCTTGCTGGAGGAAGGCAGTCACAAGGGGTGGGCCTTGAGGTGGATTAGTCCCACCCTACCTCCAGGAGAAGTCTGCCTTTGCAGCAAGCAGTCTGCAGCTCTCAGCTTCCAAGATGTCTGCGGTGACTTAGCCTCCTCCAGCTTTGGCCAGCCAGCCATGCCGCCTCTGCTTTGAGAGACTGTACCTTCCCTCTGGAACCATAAGCTGAATGAATCTCTTTCTCCCTTAAGTTGCGTGACTTTGGGTGCTCTCTCATAGTAATAGTTAAGAGTAACTGTTACAGTGGTCTACCTACTACTTAGCACCAATTCAACATTTAGATACTGATAACAAATGTGATGGCATTTAGGAATGGAGTATTTGAGAGGAAATAGAGCGAGGTGAGTTTCATGGGGAAGTGCCCATATCCCTGAGAAGAGATGACAGAAGGCACATTTTTTTCCCTTGCCAGTCAGTTAGTTCTGTCTCCATGTTACCCCCCTACTGAGGAAGTGGTCCACTATGCGCTGATCTTCCACTATTAATTGGATATTCTGCTACAGACTTGCTCAGAGGCTTGATATAACTAACTTGTCACAGGTTATATCTAAAGATCCAGTTCTCAGTTGTCAAGTTGACAACATCCAACAGCCTAAGCAAATACGAACAAAATCCATTCATGATGACACATTGTCAGCCTAGACTTCCAGTGCTAGCCATCACTGTTAGATAATAAATTTCAGCTCATATTTTGCTTAGATAACCTAAGCTAAAAGCACTGTGAAGAATAAATATGAGCACTGTGCTTGATTATATGTAGCTGCTTAAGAAGTATTTTAGAAGTAGGAAATTATACGCAGGAAAGTGAAAGTCAGTCAGTCACTGTGTTAGTGAAAGGCCAATGGTCACTGGGAATAAATAGAATTTGAAAAGTAGGCACCAACAGAGAGTGTTATAAATCAGAGATGTTGTACATAGGGGCAGATGGTCAGATATAGATATAGTTCTCCAGCAAACATTTTTAAGAGTCGGATACCATGAGGCGATATCACTATGCCAGAGTATTTCTTCTTCATTATGAGCCTCCAAACGACTATTGTGACTTGCAGTTCATTTTCTCTGAGAAAAGCAAAAGTGTAGAACTCTTCTTACTTAAAAAAAAAACCTGACTGTAGTTTAGCATCTTTAACAGTAGCTTATTTTTATTAGCCTTTCCAGCCAATTCAACTCTATTTTGACATGATTAAACATAGTACTTGACTAGTTTATCACATGGCTACTACATTGTCATGTTGTCACTACAAGCATGTAAGTTTAAAAGTTGTCAATGAAATCTAAGTTCTTGGGATAGGGTTCAGACTCCAGTGTGGCATCATTGAGCACTAAGTCTATGAGACAGAAGCTGATCTGAATTCCAGACACAAGGGAAAGCTTCGGGTAATTTATTGAGCCTGTTGAATGGACATAAATAAAAGGAACACCTAGTCTATCAGAACAGCTGCTGCATGAGAGAGACCTTTTTAATAGAGGTGGGGGAATCAACTTTGATCAGTATCAAGTACATATTTTTTCACAATTAAGTTTTCCACAAAAACAGAATCCACCAGGGAAACTGTAACACACTCTAACTTTGATATACAAGCAAAATAAGCTTTGCAACTCAATAAATTACTTTTTGGGAGGAGGAGCTAATGAAATTATGGTAGCAGATGTTAGGTGGTCCTCTATAAGTTCTGTATTCCTTTTTTATATTCTGTGCTTAGAATAAATAAAATAAAACTATAAAGTTTTTATTTTCCTTTAAATTATTGGGAAACTCTTCAGAGCTGTGTGAGGGAGCTATATTTACTTTATTATACTTACTATATTACATTCTTAGGAGGGCACATTTGGAGACTTTCCAGTGTTTGTGTTAGCTGAACAATGTTAACATTATGAGTCATTTTACTTTCCTGCCACAGTTAAAGACTTAAAATTCCCAGGGAGCAGAATTGTATAGGATCCAACGGAAGCCACCTTGGGTTATTCAAAGACAGAATGTTGAATTACACACACCTCCGGGTGCCTGTGATGAATTCTGCTTTCATTGGCGGAACAGCTCTTTATTCATGTCTAGCTAAATAAATAAAGCATCCTTATCTCTCTTTCTCTCTCTCTCTTTCTGTCTCAACACAGCATGGTATTTTTCGAAATGCATAGCTGGCACTAACTCCACTCTACTTTATGCCTAATGTGCCACACCTCTGAGGATCTGCTCTGCCTGGTACCCTGTCATCTGGCACTTCCCTCTTCCCACCTCCTGTGAGTCTGCAGCTGGCAGACTTGTGCTTGTTTCTCTCTCAACTGCAGATTTCCTCTCACTCTTTTTCTGGTCCACCATGACCCTGTTCTCCTGTCTTCTCTTGGCTGTTCTCTCTCCGCGGACAGCTTCTCTCTTACCCCATAGCAACTCTGGGTGTCATGAGTCAGTCTCGAGATTACACATAGGTCTCTGCTGCCTGCTTCTCCAGGCACAGACGTACAGTGACAGCAACTGTGCTGACCGATACTTAGCACTGTCTTCTGAGTCAATGGTGCTCCAGGATTCCCAGGAAGCTCAGATGCCTCTTGAAAGAAGAATCTTTATGAATCTTCCAGAATATCCTAATTCATGCCAAGATTTGTCTTTCCAATTCATTCACTGATGCCCAGAAGCAAGCAATGCCACCTTTGCCCCTCTTGACTGCAGTATACAATGCAAGAGAAAAAAAATCCCTCTGGTAGTTTTATTACTTTTTTATTTCATATCATCAGTTTTCCTTGTAGAGAAAAATAAAATATTTATTTAAAACAACTTTGCTATTATACCTAAGATTGTGCTATGCCAGCAACTTTTTTTTTTTTTGCACGTGTGCTTGGGTGTGTATGTGTACCTGTGTCAAAGGGCACTGTTTATCCTTGTGGAGGACCAAGGTTCAATTCCGAAATCCTCCTAGATTACTTCTACCTCCTTTTTGCTTCACTCTGAGGTTTCCAAGGCTCAGACCACCAGGGCAAGAAGTGGAAATGCTGTTTCCATCTGGCGTTTTTAAGTGGGACCTGAGATCAGTATTCAGGTCGTTTGCTTTCAAATCTTAGCCCCTGAGTCATCTCTCCAACCCTATCCACAACTTTTCTGCAATTGACACAATCTCACTTTCTCTCTTTCTGTTAAGGAAATAATAAACAAAAGAAAAAAATCTTAAACTGATATTTTCAGGAAAACCAAGTTTAGATAAGGAGAATTCTTCCCAAGGACTTCCAAGAACAAGGAGCAATAATCACAAGTCAAGCTACCCGGCCATATCATTATCATTGTTATCATCATGGTCATCTTCGTCATCGTTCATCATCTTCATCTGTTCCTCTGGCACTTGGGAGGCAAATAGAAAGATCTAGTTCATGAATGCATGGCTCAGATATCCTTCAAGTTAAGTTATCTGCATTCTCAAATACAGGAAGCATCCGGAAGGACAAGCTATAGTCAACTCACCACTCATTCCAGGTTTATACAAAGTCCCATCTGCAAAATACAGAACATAAGTCAGCGGGTTTGAGGAAGGACTTCACAAACACAGGAAAATCAGTGAACATGGCATTGTGGAAGGAAAGCTTTAAAAGTGAGGGAAAAAAGAATAGGATATAGTAAGAAGTGGAATAGCTTAGAAAGCATGTGGCTTGGGGGGAAAATGTCATCAATGATCTCACCTCGCTATGAACACTGATAACCTACAATGAAGATTTTGACAAGAATAATCCAGTGGAGTGATGGTGATATGTAATAGCCTTGGGTAGTCAGTTGTTTGTTAAAATGGTTTTAAGCCCCCCTATTGTCAGGGAACACATAAAATATACCTATCCAAATATAGTGTAAGGGAAGAACTTAGACACTAGATAGGTTAACTATGATGTTTGATAGTAAACTACCATCTAAATGCTTATTATCATACCCTTAGATAAGAAAGTCTGTCACAGCACTGAACCAAGATACATACTCTTGCAATGGAAGATTAGTGACATAGAAAAATACAACTGGCCAAACTGTAGAGTATAGGTGACTACAGATGCTCAGTTCTAATCAGGCTGTCAAAATCTCTCCCCATCCTAAGATTCAAGGAACCTAGCAGAAGAGTGGATAGTAAGAGTGTAACTGCCTAAAGGTGGGGAGGTATACTGTCTGCTATGGCACTCCAATCATGGCAGGACCATTGCACGCAGGAGTTCACTGCAGTGAGATCTATTTCTACCACATCTGTACGGTGACTGACATATTAGCACACTGCATGGGCCAGAGAGGATCTTAGGAGAAACAATTACATTCAAAAGAAACTTTGGGGCAGATACCAGACGTGAGAAGACCAATATCCCCGTTTTGTGGGTCTGCCTTCTAGATGGACACTTGTATACCACAGATGCCTTAGACTATGACTAGTACGAGTGCCCTCAAGAAGAACCCTGTGGTCCACACACGCAGACAAACCTAAGAGTGACAGGGACACGATGGAATGGTGAACAGAGGGGAGGTTTGAAGGGGAAAGAGTGAATGGGAAAAAAGTGGGTGGGGCAAGGACGTAAGTTCCAAAGAAGAAAAAAATGTTTAAAAACTTTCAAAACATGGGTCAATGAGTTTGTTTGCACCAAGCAACTCATGTTTCTTTTCTTATAAATTATCTTCAAATAAAAATTTATTCATCCACAAAACCTACCTTTTTATGTTTATCATGCTGTACATACAAATTATCACTTAGGATGAACTTTGTTATGAGTTAGAATTTATCAGAATCCATAGTTGTTACAACATTTGTTGGTATAACTGCTTCTGAAAATGAAATAAAATAAAGGCATTTTAAATACGTAGCATCCATTCAGCACATCCTTATTACTGATCTTTATTTTGCTTAAGTGAAACATCTTACCATGATAAATTCAAAGGAAACTACACACAACACAGGGAATAAAGTAATACCTCCCATGCATAGCCATTATAAAGGGCAAATACCTCATTTTATACAAAACTTTCTATATATTACCAAATAACTAATAATAATTGTGAAGATTATTTATTGTCATTACAGCACCCATATGTTCATTCATCTTTTATGCCTGTGAGCACATTTCTCCAGTGCTCAGTGAGACTTTAAAAGGTAGTGTAATAGGTAATTTGTTTTTAGGTGCAATCAATTCACCATGGGAGAGCTGTAATTACAATGCAATGCTGTCCTAGTATTTGCTTGAATAAAGCTTTGTGGGAGAAGAGGGAAAAAAATCTGACTTTACCCTACATGAAAAGTGGAAGGTTTTCCAAAGAAAATTCATTTTAGCTTAAATCCTTGACAACTGAAATAGTTTTATTAGAGAAATGGGTAGGAAATAATCATACAAAGAGATTTAGAGAGAGGAACCCCCTTCAAAATTGCAAGTAGCCATCTCTAGTGGGAACAGAAGAAATACTGGATTTTGGTTCAGGCAAAAAGATAACATCTTGATTCACTTGATGGGCATGATAAGTGGTTCTCTAAGTTATAACTGGAGATGAGAACCAGGAAGAAGAAGAAGAGAACCTAATCTCATGTGAAATAGACATGAGAGACAGAATAATGCTGGCTTTATCATGAAGAAAAAAATGAGAGGGGAAAAACTGGGGAAAGCGAAACTGGTAGATAAACAAGAAATTATTTTTGCAGGAAAAATGAATTATAAGTATTGCCTACATTTCACATGCTGCTATCCAAACAAGGCCATGTTTATGTCGTTGTGGTTCAGAAAACTAGAAAAGGTAGAAAAGAAGTGAAAGAGAAGGCTGAAAGAGAGATTGTAGACATGTTTGTCATTCAGGTGATTTCTGACATGAGAGGAATAAAAAAATATGAAACACAGATGAGAAACTCAAGGCTCTGCAAGTGATGTGATCTTCCTAGGACAAATGCTAAATTACTCCCCTTCTTTGATTAATCAACTCTGATTGATTGATTGATTGATTGATCAATTGACTGACAACTCTGTTTGAAACCAAGGCCTTATATATGCTTATGAACTGCTAAGTTATATTAACATTCCCTGGACATTGTTACTCCCAAAGCTCTAAAGTCATTTTCCCCACATGGTCCACTACACTTTCCTGGGTGACACTCACATTAAAGTAAAATGTATTTATGGCACTGTTCATGCATTAATTCCCAGAACATGTTCTTACTATGTGTTAATATGGAAACAAATGGTAGGGATGTAGAAAAGCTGGTCTCATTCTACTGGTTTAAAGCTTGAACCACCACGGAGGCATCAAGCCTACCTGAAGGTTTAGCTTGTGACTCTGTGACATTCACATTTAATTTGGACCAAAAATAGAAATGCATATTTAGCTCCTTATTCAGCAAGAACTGGAAAGACACCAGCTTACAGGCACCTTGGAATACAGAGATTGACGTTTTGACAAAGAAATGAATACCCAGGGCTGAAAATTTGGGCAACTCATCTATTAATTACTGACCACTTTTTAATATGGACAGCTCCAAATAAGGACACAAATTGAACTTGATGTAACAAATGCTTGGTACCTAATTTGGCTTAGATATATTTGGCAGAATCAGGGTTATATGACTAGAGATATTTTGGGATGGATAGTGACAAAAGCTTAGTGAGTCGAGTTATTAAAGTAGAAAACATTTACAATGGAAGGCATTGCCTCTGGAGAAATCAAAGGTTTTGCTTAATTCCTTAGTTTTCTGTTACTACAAAATGACTTCTTCTACAAATTTTATGTTCGAACCCAACACAAATTGCTTCATAGATCCCATGTTCAAGAATCCAGACACAGCTGAGTGTTCTGCCCCATCTCAACAGACAAATTGAGGGCCTCCTCCAAGTTACTGCTTGTACAACTCTCTGTTCTCTCTTTTCTTTTTTAAGGCGGCACCTGGCGCTCTCTCAGTCACTGCCACAAGCAGTTTCTTCAAGATCAACAGGGGACCTTTCTGCTGCATCACAACCACCTGCCTTTTTCAAGCTTTAGCTCTGGATGGTTTACGGGTTGACAGGATTAGGCCATTCTCCCCCAGGAAAATATGCTTTTGATTAAATTAAAGCCAGCCAACTGAGGGTCATAATAATGTTCTTCAGACACTTTCACCTTAATAACATGAAGCAACTGGATCTCAACCTATACTACAATGTATATCAGGAAGAAGAAGCTGTTGGGTCAGTGGGGAATCTTGGTTATCACGATGAATTCTTACGTGGAAGGGATGCAAAATAAATGATGACTCTTGGAAGTGAGGAATTGATCAAAGAATACTTACTTGTTAATAATCACAGTGTCCTAGTATCACAGGCTTTAGAGAATTTTGGCTCTATATTCTATTTCATAGAAGAGTTTATGAATGAATTACTCAGTAGTAACTGCTGCCTGAAATTCCACCCAGAGAGGCAGAAATGACTTTTGTGCAGTACAGTAATGGACAGGGTGGTCATTGATGTACAAGCATAAGATAAACATAACAGCAGCGTAACTTGAAAATCTATTTATAGGAATGCATGTTATGCAATATTATAGGTATATTTTTAATTGGGATGGCAATCTAGATTCTGTGTTTATTTATTTAACAAGGAAACTGAGTCAGTTCAGCCATAAATGGTGCAGAGAAGTCTCAAGCCTGATGTCTTGACAATGTTGGCACTATCCACAGCATCAAACTGTCTCTCAGTAGAATTAATTTGTCTTACGTGGCACTCAGACCATCTGAAGTGAATATTCAGAGGTCCTGAAAAATGGACAAAATTTTTGTTATTAGTGACTTGTCTAGTCTAGCCTGCTATCGTGGAATCATTTTTCTTGCCCCAAGAAAGTCAAGCAATAAAAGAAAGACTTGATTTCTTTTGGGCAACTCAAGTATGACATCAGGAACAGAGTCTCCCTTGGGAAACAAAGTAATGGACATTCCATGAGGAAGGTACTAGGTGGCTATGGCTGCTTCACACATTAGTGCCAAGTTAAAAGTCTTTAAACATGCATGCGTCTCAGGACATGGTGAATCAAAACTTATAATCTCAGCATGGAATAGGAAGGAAGAAAGACTTCGATGAGTTCAAGGACACTCTAGACTCTATTTTAAGCACTAGGATAATCTAGAGCTCCATCACATCACGAGACTCTGTTTTAAATAAACATCAAAAATGCTTGTTACCTCATTGTTTTTGTAAGTCGGGCAAATGAGTGGGGTACAACTTCTCTTGATCATATGTTTCCAACAAGGGAAAGACAAATCAGCATATCACATTCACTTTTGTCTCTGATAAATAGGGTTTATGGTAGGAATGCTTTCATGGAATCAGGAGAAATTTAAGAGCCTATTGTTAGGCAAACATCCGTCTCCTCAAGTGGAGAGTGAATCCAGTCTTTGGGTGACCTAGACCAAAGAACTCACATGAACGCAGAGGCACACAGAATTCTAGAGGTGTGGCAGCCTGACCTTATGAATAGATGTTCATTTGGGGATAGAATCTAAAAAACTTCATTTCCTTTTCCACAATCTGTCTTGCATCTTTTGACTTACAATAAGTAAGGCAATAAAGAGCTTTCAGAGAAAGAAAATCTCAGATGTTCATGATTCTTTCACTGGGAATGATTTACCCATTCTTCATGTGCTGTCATTTAATTTCTTGCTTTACAAGATGATGACAATAAAGCTAATGGAGCAGGACATAAAGTGTTTGTAGTCAAGGTCCATAATGAGTGAGGATAACTACCATGGTCCTCCATTGTCCAGATCAAAGAACGCTTCCAAGAAGCCTCCACAGACTACCTCACAAAGCATTTGTTAGTTTTGCAAACTTGTGTCTTCATATTAACTGAAGTGTTCATATCTACCCTCTGCACGGAAAGACCTCTCTGGGAAAACTGATTGTGCTCAATTCTGTCCTGCCTATCCTAGAACTTGCTACTTTCAATAGCAACTCAGTACATATGTGTCATCCTACTAACTTCAGTTAGAATAAATGTTTGTGACTTGGATATTATTTTTCTGTAATATGTGATGCATGATACTAAAGCATAAAAGAAATCTTATTTGAAGTAGTTATGGAGGATAAAAACACATGGAGGCTGCCAATTCATGATTCTAGAGAAGACTTTCTGTGTGTGTGTGTGTGTAGGGAGACATGAATTCAAATGAAAAAGTATGGAAGTCCAAAGACAACCCCTAGGGACAAACTTCCCCTCCACCTTGTTGAGGACAAATTCTGACTTCTGTGTCCATCAGGTTACCAGGACTCTAACTCTCAGGGAATCCTGTCTCTATCTCCCACTTTCCCTTAAGAAAACTGCAAAAGAGATACTTGCTGTAATTCCTTGATTTTTGGCAGACTCTTGGAATTCCACCCTACTATACCATAAGGGCTTTATGTATGGGGTCATCTCCAAAACCTGAAACTTTCCTTGAGGCATCCTGTTCACATCTCCACACAGTTGGACTGTGTATCATAATCCTCAGAAACTTGTTGTTGAGAAAGACAATTTGATGAAAACAATTCATGCTGGTATTTATGCTAATCTAAGTATTTTTTTAGATATCTTACTGTACTTTCTAAATCGTAGGTATTTTGGAAAATGTTCTGACTTGATCTTTGTTCTAATTCATGCCCATCATCTCTTCACTAAGTTTATTTATTCATGAAGCTGCTCAGGTCGCTTTTCTCTTGCTTCTGCTTGAATATATCACAGATTCAATTGGCAGTTTAAGTTGAAACCATTAGGTGTTCCTTGTAATTTAATTCTACATAGTAGTAGATAAATTACAATGACCTGCACAGACACGTAAAGATTCTAAACAGGTCTTGTGGTAATAGTGGCGATTTCCTTAGAAAAAGTGCCAAACATGTACGTGATAGCAACAGAATGCAAATTATATTCATTTCCCATTTCAAAGTGTTGCACACAAAATTTAGATATGTGAACCCTAGGATCAAAAACAAATGCTTATTCTTTACTAATCAGTCTTTCTTGATTCACAAAGACATTTTCAAAGAGTTTGAACAGATTCTGATATTATACAGGAAAGTTTATATGCATTTTTTTGTCTGTGTGATATGCTTTGAAAAATATTATGCAATTTATGGTTTAGAAATAAACTCTAATTGCTATAGAGATCAGGAAATCTAAGTTAATGTAGCTAGAAGATTCGATCTGTGTAGAGGGTCTGTTTCTCACTCATAGATGGCCAGAATCTTTCTGTATCTAAAATTGATAAAGATTTCTCACCTGTCACCAGTGATTTTAAAAATATACTGAAACACAAACTTCTTCTTATGAGACCTTGGATAACTTGGTCTAACCTTAACCATGAACAGTGAAGGAAAATTAGATGGCAATGTATTTAAAAACATTGGAGAAACTAAGAAAAGAAATTAAGAAGTGATGATATATAGGATGTTTATTCAGAGAAAGGGCAAAACTCAAAAGCAAAGTTCACTAATAATGCCTTTTCCCCCTAACATTAATGATCATATTAAAGAAAACACTGCTAAGATGATGAGCATGAAGTTTGATAGATTCTTTTGAGAAGTAAATGTTGGGCTGGAGAGGTGGCTCAGGTGTTAAGCCTCTGCCTTGCAGGCAGAAGGTCCTGAGTTCAGGATCCTAGATCCCACGTATAGACGCCAGGCAGAAGCGGGGGCCGCCTGAGCTTCTGGTCCTGGTAGGGAGGAGCCTGTGAATCCCGGGGCAGAGTAAACAAGGAGGAGATGGAGGCGGTCCATGGTGGTTCCTGAATTCGTCCGTGGTTCTACACACACACACATACACATGCACACATGCATATAAACCCTCAATTGAATAAATAATAAAAAAGAGAACTAAATGTTATATATATAGAATTCACACATAGAAATTCTGAGCTTCAAACTCTCGGTGTTTGAAGGTAGAATCTTCATTAGCTAATATGAATAGGATCCTTGTGATGCGATTAATCAAAACAAAATACTCTTGAGATAATTCTCATCTTATTTTTATTATATGAAGATAAAGGAGAAAGCAGCTATGTGAAACCCTGTCCAGAATATAACCAGGAAGACCCTGATCCAATTTCCAGTCCCTGGAATTGTGAGAAATAAATGTCAATGACTTAAGGTATCTATTATATGTTATATTCTTATTACTGCCCAAACTGATAGGACACCATCATAGAGATGTGTGTGTGTGTGTGTGTGTGTGTGTGAGAGAGAGAGAGAGAGAGAGAGAGAGAGAGAGAGAGAGAGAGAGAGAGAGAGAAATATTCAAATGAACGATTGTGAAGAAGCTGTTCAATCTAAACTCTGGTTGGAGCCTGTAAGGCCACAATGAAGCTTTAAGATGAGACATAGATTGGTCGTGTTTTGCAAAGTCCAAAGCCACTAATCCTGTCACTTGGAAAGTTCAGGCAGGAAGATCCAAAGTTGAAAGTAGCTTGACTACATACTGCGTTTGAGGATAGGATGTACTACATGAGACCCAGTCTCAAAATACTAACTTAATCAATAAGCAAACAAACATTTGGACCAAAGGAAAAATACCTTAAAGTGAAGAAATAAAGAGAAACGATGAAAATATGCTTGAGGAAACAGAGTCTAAGAAAAGTCATTCTTTGAAGAATAACAATGAAAAAAACACCGGAGGACTCTCTAGATAAAGTCAAGGTGATCTTAACTGGAAGCTGGGAGCTGCAGGATGATCTCGGGACCAAGGGCAAAAGAATCATAAGGGAACGGCCAATGGAAAGCCGACTTCATGACAATGCCCCTGGGCTTCAAATGTCTGGAGAATTAAATTACATGACAGCAGATAGGACTCAGGGAGAGGTAATGTGGCTAGTGTTTTTGTATTTCTCATATCTTTTTTATTAAACTTTAATAAGTCAAGGGCTAATATGCCATTGTCTTGAATGACTGAAGCAGAAGCATGAAAAGCTAATACAGTTAGGAAAAGTAAAAGAAATACTTAATCTAAAAGTATATATACATTAAACAAATAAAAACCTACAGTAGAAGCAGGAAACAGATAACAACTTGACAACCATAATCCTAAAGCTATGCATTTCAATGAATATAAGCAGATTAAATGGTATCATTAAAAATATAGTTTAGCCTGAATCCCACTGCATGATTGCCTCTGGTTACAGGGAAAGATAGTTAATGCATTAGAAAACAAAGCTTGAATCACATGCAGTTATGGACCTTATTAAAAGCTCAAATGGAACTTATGATGACGGTTCTCTACAACGCAGAAACTGTATTAATAGAGAATTTTGCTCTAATTACCTTTTTATAAAACTGTTCATTGTTTTTCATTTAGCTAAATGATATAAGAAAAGTTTACGGGGCTGGAGAGGTGGCTCAGGGATTAAGCCTCTGCCTTGCAGGCGGAAGGTCCTGAGTTCGGATCCTAGACCCCACGTATAGACGCCCAGGTGGAAGAAGGGCGGCCTGAGTTTCCAGTCCTGGTAGGGCAGAGCCTGTGAATCCCCAGGCTTAGTAAATAAGGAGGAGGTGGAGGCGGTCCATGGTGGTTCCCGAATTCGTCCGTGGTTCTACACACACCCACATACATACACACACATACGTGCACATATGCATACATGCACAACTGAATAAACAATAAATAATAAAAAAAATTTAAAAAAAAGAAAAATTTACATTTCCAGAAGATACATGATAAGTATTTGGAGATTAAAAAGGACTCAGATCTGAAATTTGCAGTTTTCAAACATGACAAAAAGAACAAGATGGGGTAAAAATGGCAAAACTCAAAAATTATTTTTAAAGTAAGTTCTGATAGAAACATTAAAAGTGAAGGAAAACTAATTTCAGGTTGGGGTAAGAATGAATCAGACATCCATACAAATGAAAGAGTCAAATGAGCACTCTATGGCAACATCCATAGGTGCAAGAAGTTCTAATCTAAAGAAGTCTTCAAAGAGAGGGGCGGGCGAATCTGAGAGAGAAAAGATGCCAGATATTTAGAAGCAAATCAAGAAACATCAGCAAGTAAAACCAATAGGAAAACCAAAACAGAGAAATTAATGGAGATTGGGAAAGCGAGATACAGGGGAATTATGGAACTTTAAGAGAAGCATGATATGAAGTAACCTTACAGAAATCCACAGTCACACTATTGCTTTAGAAACATTCCAGCTGGTTAGAAATTCACCACTGCTGCGTGGCAGCGCATCTGTACCTCCCATTCCTGCTGTCTAGGCGTCTAGGAGAAAAACATGCTGATTCTCAAATACAAGGACTGATACTGTTTCTCCTTCAATTTTCTTGAAAAAGGATGTTGGAGTGTTTTCAGCTTGTCTAACAATACCCACCTGCCTTTTTTTAATGGTCTGTCAAGCTACATCTCAGGAATGTACCACACTTATGTCACTCTCAGGTAAAGGCCATTTTTTAATTTAATTTCTCCACCCATAGTGTTAATTTTAGCAAACTACCATACAATGACTTGTAGTTACAAAGTTTATGTGTATATAGTTATAGGGTGCATTTCTGGAATATAGTCGATTAGGTGGAATATGCAGATATGGGAAATTTTGTCTTGTGGAGTTATTTTCCTGAATTTCAATATCATCAAGAGTGCTTAGGCTGCTATAAGCTGCCATTAATTTGAAGCATTTTAATATAGTAAACACAGTTATGAAATGTCCATCAAGGCTTTCTGTTATGGCTGACATGGAATATTTTCTTTAGATGCTTTAGAACAAATCCTGTATTTATGTGGACAGAATTCTTGTACACACACAGACGTATCATATATATCCACACCCACCACATGCACACACACACACATACACACCCACATACTTCACAACACACACATGCATACCCACATACACATACCACACATACATAACAATACCCAGAGACACCCACATACAACTCACACACTGCAATTGCACATATACACAAAGGCATATATACTCACACAATTAACTCTTGGTCTTTTTTTTTCTCCCACATTTTATTTTTTTTCCTAATCTTACAAGCTCAATAGGTACACCTGTACTCCCCCTCCTCCCCTCCCCATTTACCCCTTGCACTGTCCCCCATTCTTCCCTTCTTTTTACTCCCCTCCCTTCTTTCCCCTCTCTCAGTGCCTCCCCCTTCCTCCTTCCCATCCTTTGGAGCATCCTTTTGTGTGAATGCCAAACCTCCCTGAGTCCTTCACCCTAGTGAGGAGTAAGGACTCGGTGGAGCACCTTGAAGCCCCTCTTGGGCTCCCTGTTAGTATGGGAACTCTATTATGACTGTTAATCTCTTGCCTCTAAGGATCCTTCTGCCTGGAGCCTTCTTCCCTGTGATCCATGCTAGACTTTGGGGGGATTGTTGACATGTCAGCCATTGTGCAGGTCAGGCAAAGTCCAATTCTGACTGCTGCTTCCTTTTCATTGTACATTTCACTTTAATGATTGGTTTAGAATTAAGTCCTCTTTGTTGAAGTGACATTTGATTCTAATATTTGTAATTTTATTTTAATTCATGTGTAAGTATGTTCCCATTGATATTCTTTTACCAGTTTTGAGAATGGTACTGAAATTTTTCTTTTCTTAAGGCTTTTTTCTTTCACAGAACATTCATTACTTCTATTCTTTTCTCTTACAGAGCAACTGCAACTTAAAAATCTTTTCTGTGGACTGTGAAGTAAATTATCTAACTTTTAAGCTATCTACTGCTGGGCCATTCTGTAATGTAAGTTGAGCGCCAGTCATTGTCTTCAGCTATTTAACTACTGCCGGGAGACAGGCTTCCATGGGCTAACTCCAAAATCCAAATTACACAGATGTTCCTCATGAGAGCCAGTCACAAAAGCAAACTGATATCCGTGGGTGTGGAAAAGAAATGTGCACACACTGTGGAGGTGGGGAGCAGGAACAGTAGGTTAACGAGAACTCGTGGAGGATGAGAAGTGTCAGAAGCATTCTGTACGTGTGCAAAACAGTACAAGAATGAATTCTGCTAATTAAACAGAAGTGGAAAATGTTACTTTAATTTGCACCAATTGGATGTTCACAGTATTTTATATCAGGTCTAAAACACATGGATTTTCAGAGCGTGCATCTCTGAAATGCTGCATCTTTGAGTCAAGGAATATGTAGCCTTTTAATTCAGCTGAAATACTTTGTTTCTCAGAGGCATTTAAATGAATTCATATAGAACATGCACAATTGTTTGTCTCTATTGTAATTGAAAACTTTTATAACAGTCACATACTCTGTGTATTCTGATATGATATTACATACCACATTGAAATGGGTTAATTTTCATATTCTGAGAAAATGACTTGAAAATATTGAAGTGGGATTACTATCTAGAGTTCTGTATTGATTTTCAATGCTTTTCAATAATGTGCTGTTGCAAACTGATGTAATTTTGAAACCAAAACCACAGTGAGTTTTGCAGTAACAGGTCACGGCACACATATGAAGAGTCAGAGAAGGGAAACCAGATGCCGATGGGAAAGTACGTGCTGATTGAATTAAAAGCAAACCTCACAGGTAGCATTTGGAATAACTGTGGAATAACTACATTGCATTCAGAAACGTCAGAGCTCACATGATTGTCATCCAGGCTGCAGCATCTAGCACCGTGTGACATGATCGTTTCCTTGAGCTACTCCCAGAGGAAAAGGATCCTGCTGAACATGATCGCAGTGACAACTAGCACAGTCAAGGCTGCTCGCTGCAGAATGACTTCATTTTCACTTCTGAACTGAGTCAGGTCTGCACCACCAGTCTGCACCACAACATATATTCATACACACAAAGCACACACATCGTATGCACATAAATAAAATGTGTATCACACACATTATCTCCGTCTCTCTCACACGCACGTCATATACGCATACATATGAGATTATTCCGTAAGTCTCCTGACAGAGAATATTGACAAGAATGATGGATTGATGGCTCAATGAGCAGCAGCAGTTACTGTAAAAAAAATACGGACCTGGATTTGAATTCCAGCTCCCATATTAAATTTTGGGTGCAGCTGTGCACAACTGTGACTTCAATTACAGAGCCCGAGGGGGTAAACTATCCAAACTATGACACGTAGTAAGATCTGTGAGATTTGATGTGTGATACAAGAAAGACATGGTTAGTTAAAAAGTAAATCATGGTCCAATTGTGTGACCTTCCACTTCATTATTTAAAGTCTCAATGCCTAAAATGGTTGCAAATGGAAGCCTTAAGAAGGTAAGATAACGGATCTCATGCGTGGGTCTTGAATCCTACATGGCTTGTGCATGGTCAGCCATTAAAAAGGCTCATGTGCTGAATTCTTGGGTAAAGTTGAGATACACTGTAGAACTTTTAGGTGGAGCCTTGCTAGAGGAAGGCACATCACAGGGGGCGGGGAGGAGACCTTGAGGTATTGTATCCCTACTCTGATTCTCAGTTAATCTTGCTCCATGTCTCCTCACAGCTACAGTGACCTTAGCTGACCATCTGCTTCTGCCTCCAGCTGTGTCTTCTACTGTGTGACTCCTCACCATATTAAACCATATATCCTCTGGAATATTAAGTCAAATATATCTTCTTTTCCCTCCTTAAGTTATGTATGAGGATTACTTCTCAACAGCAAAAAGAAAAAGTCATTACAATACCACCCCTCTGTTGAAGCAAATCAAATCATACTTTCATTAAAAATTTGAAGATATCTATGGAAGAACCAAATTAAGACATTGGTCATAGATGATTAAAATACTTAATAGGATCAAAGCAAGACTTTGTCCATAGGAAGATTAAAAGACCACCTCAAAGACCAGTCACTAAATGCAAGATTTCTTTATTTTAGTTTCTCTTATTTTCTACCTTTATATATAGCTATCCATTTTTCTGTCATCTTCTATCTATCTTTACAGGATAACTTTTGCAAACATCAAAGCTACACAGAATTCTCTAAGATAACTCCCTTCAAAAGGATTCTTTGTAAATAAATTATAGACAGGAGGCTGAAGTTTCCAACTGTTATTAAGGCTCCATTCAGAGGAAAATTTGATTTTTTTTTTTTTCTGTTTGGTGGGCAGCCCCTCCGCAGGGTTCCACAGCACTGGATTTTACAGGAGTCAAATCATTACGCAGGAGCCAGGTTTTCTCCGAAGGCACACCAAGGACGCTCAGCGCTGAGCAGGGGCATATCTTCCTCCAATTAGAGAAGGGAGCAGACACATTTCCTCATGGCCATGGGGACCCAGAATCACCTCAGGAGTGCGGCAAGAAAGGAAGTGCACTACCGAGGCATGGATGAGGACTGTCTGAAGGAACGTGCTTTATGAATCTTACATGTGGACCTGTGAAGCGACATGTCTAATTAGAGACTGATGGCTGGAAATGAAAGCAAGCTGTGGGTTCACAGGAATCTCTTTAGGACTCCCTCAGCTCATAGCTTCTTAAGTTTCCACAGTAAACTTCCTTAGGAAATCTGTGAACTACGGCCCCACAGATACATGTTTGAGGCATGTATCTTCTGCTAATGAGATGTGTGACACCCAGCCATGCCCCCTTTGGAAATATCACTCTCTTTGTTGCAAACGAGTCTGATCTCTCCATGTAGTCTCACTATTCAACATAAGCTATTGCTCAGAGAGGAATGGAAGGTGGTGCAGCGAAAGTCTTTGCATTGCCATTTCTAGAACTGACAAGGTGATAATAAAATTGTTAATTTTGTTTATAGGTATTACTGCTTGCTGTTTGAAAATTGGTCTTATTGGAGAAAGAGACATCATCTTGTAGTATTACACTTGATCTGAACGAAAAGGGCAAAGAAATCATGTCTCTAGGGCATTGCTTCCAATAACACAGTAATCTCTAGAAAACTTCAGCTTATAAACTGAGGGGCATTCTACATACTAGCTAGTGCTCTTGAATGCAACTCAATCTCATGAAAGAAATAAGACTTGAAGAACTGTCCCATTAGAAAACTGGAAGCATAAAGTGGGTAATTAAATGTCATAGAGGATAATGGTTTAAATCTTGGGCTGTTGAACATTGATAGAAATTGGACCAAATCAAAAGTTGGAAATTCAACTCAGTGGAAGGCAGCATGCTTGGCATGTAGAACTCCTGGGCATGATCATTAGCACTGAAGTACTTCAAGATGGAAGGAAGGAAGGAAGGAAGGAAGGAAGGAAGGAGGGAAGGAGGGAAGGAGGGAAGGAAGGAAGGAGGGAAGGAGGGAAGGAAGCAGGGAGGGAGGGAAGGAGGGAAGGAGGGAAGGAAGCAGGGAGGGAGGGAAGGAGGGAGGGAGGGAGGGAGGGAGGAAGGAGAGCAAAGTACTCAGAACAAGAAAATAGCTTCCATGTTTTAGTTTCATCTTGAAAACATGAATACATGGACAAGTAGAATAATTAATTTTAGCTTGTAAAAGGAAGTGCTTTTCTGACAAGCTCAGAATGTGAGTTCTCCCAAAACACAGGTGAGTTCTCAGGTGTGGAAGTGCACTCTTGTACTTAATCACATACTGGATTAGGGGAGACAACAGATCCCACGGGCTCACTGGCCAGTGAGACAAGTAATTTCATGACCTTCAGATTCTGGAAGACGCTCAGTCTCAAGAGACAAAGCAACTGAGAAGAATATCGACCAACAATCTTTGGCCTAACACGCTTGCGTGAGTAGGGGCACTCACACACGATGTACACAAAATTGCACACATACATGCACACACAAACACAAATTTGAACTTATCATTTGAATTCCTGCAAGTTTATGCATGTACATATATATGAATTTGTATGTGTACATTGGTTATGTATTTAATTTAATTCAAGAAAAAAATATAAAACTGCTATAAAAATTACTTTTTCAACAATATTCCTTGAAGGCAATAACTGTATTCCATGCCTTCGTTTCCTGAAATGTTTCCCATTAGACAAAATTTTAGATGTCAAGTGTGGAAATTGCTATATCTGATTTCAACATTTTCCTCTGACAGTTGTTACTCTTGGTTGGTGTGGACAAGCCATTGTCATCTTCATGTTCAGTATCTGACCCCCAAAATTTCTTTTTTTTAAATTTTTTTATTTATTCAGTTGTGCGTGTGCACAAATGTGTATGTATGTATTCAGTTGTGCGTGTGTGCACATGTATGTGTGCATGTATGTGTGCACGTGTGTATGTATGTGTGTGTGTGTGTGTAGAACCACGGACGAATTCGGGAACCATCATGGACGCCTCCACCTCCTTCTGCCCCGGGATTCACAGGCTCCGCCCTACCAGGACCAGAAACACAGGCCACCCCTGCTTCTGCCTGGCGTCTATACATGGGGTCTAGGATCCAAACTCAGGACCTTCCGCCTGCAAGGCAGAGGCTTAACCCCTGAGCCACCTCTCCAGCCCCCCTGACCCCCAAAATTTCTAAAATGTAAGTTACTACACATACAAAAAAAAAAAAAAACTTTCCCTCTGTATATCCCAATTTCCTTTTAACATCTGTCTGTGGAACTTGTCCATGTACCATTTTTTACTATTCCACAAGTATGTACTGTTAAAGAATGATTAGCCCCACTGAAAATTGGTACAGCGATATATTCTTCACGAGTTAATGCTTTAAAAAAGGGTAGTAAGGAAAAGAGACAGGGGAACATGGAACACACCATCTGAGAAACATGATGATTCTTTGCAAAACCTTCATTTGAGCTAGAACTACCTGTTTCGTTGTATAATGAACAGAAATTAGCAAGTCAGTTTTTGATGTCTATGGCCTGCAGGATCACATTGAAGTGTGTAAGAATAATCAAGATTTCAACTGACAAAATGCAGACACTTATTTCAAAAGTTGCCTTATTTTGTTTGTAAGAAAGTCATAGACTTGGCTGAAAAGTGTGTTTTTAGTCCTTATATTCTCCATAGCCCATCACTGTTTCTCACTGCATGTCTAACCACTGAGAATGGATCAAGTTTAAATCAATCTGTTGGAATCCATTTTTAAAATAGTCTGTTTTCACTCCATATTAGAAACATACCTGTCATTTTCTCTGAGAATTGAATTAATGCTGCCAAATACATATACACGTATATGTGCTTTTATGGGAAACCATATATATATATATATATATATATATATATATATATATATATATATATATAAACACAATTAAAGAAGACATTTCTGAGTGTGTGGAACTTTGAGAAGGATACTTTATTAGAAGGAGAGCTTATTTTTTGCAATGTGACTTCTAAAAATAAATATTCTTATTCTCAAATCCCCAAGTCATTTCAGTATGCCAGTCACAGTAACACTAAAAATTTGTAGCCTCTTCCATTTTTTCTGTTTCTATTTAGCCTGTGTTTAAATTGAGGATTTGCACAACTTCAAGTTTCTTTTCATATGTTTTATAAGAAAATGTTGTTAGTGCTTAGTGAATGTTTTACATTATTGTGCTTAAAGAAAAGATTTTTCTTTGTATGTATTTGTGTGAATGTGTTTATGTGCATATATGTTGATGCATGTGCACATGTCTGCATGTTCTTGTCGAGGACAGAAGCCAACCTCATTCCATTCTTCAGGACTCATCCCATTATGAAACAAGGTCATTCATGTGGGCTTTGGGGATCTCTCATTATGATAGTTTCTCTGGCCTATAAATTCAGGGGGTTCATCTTATCTCCATATTTACAACTCTTGCATTAAAAGCATCTATCACCCATTACCAGCTTATTTGCTTCTGGGTTTCAAGGATTGAAAATAGTTCTACATGTCTGCAAACATGATGGGCACTTTACTGACTCAGCTGTTATTCTAGCGCCAACGAATGATCACTTTTCAATAAAAACTTCTCATATATGATACTACGGTTAAAAACTAAGAAAAACATAAAAAAGGAAACCAATTAATAATTTTCTGATCTAAGCAGAAAAAACTAAAAGAGAAAGCTGTCCCATAGTTGCTCTCCATGTACTGTCTCAGAATTATGAACTCCTCACAGTTAACATACTACTATTTTGAAAAAGTAATCTAGCATTGATACAAGCCTGATGAGCCCAGCTCAGTAAAAGAAACAATGTAAATTAAGATATCTGAATGCAACTCAAGGCTTATTTTCATGCAGTGGCTTTGCAAAAGTGACATGACCAGTGCATTTCAGAAGAAACTTTTCAGTATAGGTTCGGAAGAAGAAAACTCCACAGGTCTTATTTCCTGTGTGCTTTTAGATTATCAGAAATAAAAGGTTTTGATACAAATTCATCCCAAGAAAACTGTAACCTTGTGATATATATAGCACTGGGCCTGGCACAGGCTATACAAAGTGTGCTATGGTTAAGAACTGTACCCCAGGGCTGAATAGATGGCTCAGGTGTTAAGGCTCTGCTTCATAAGCAGAAGGCCCTGAGTTTGGATTCCAGGTCCAAATAAAAATGCCAGGCATAAATGGTGGCAGCTTGAACTTCCAAACTTGATAGGCAGAACCTGGGAAATCACAGAGAGAATTAAAAAGCAGATAGAAGTAATTTAGGATGATTCCCAAAGTCACCTTGATTCTCCACAAGGACATATAGTGCCCTGTGAGACACACACACACACACACATAAATAAATAAATAAATAAATAAATAAATAAATAAATAAATAAATAAATAAATAAAGGATTTTAAATAAAGAACTGCTACAAAAGACATACAGAATGCACCATCAATTTGGAAACAGTAGCCATGGTCCATACAGTGTATAATCTCCAAATTCTCTGTTCTAGATATTCTTCTAAGAGATAATAAACCTTGATGCACAACGTTTATCTATCTTTCCAATCTACCTAAAAGTTCAATACAATACAATAATCACATTAAGAAATGGTTCTGTCAGCTTGTAAATACGGTGAATTAAAACTAAAACAACTCACATCTGGATGAATGGATGAACAACCCATTTATTGAACAGTTAAAATGTGAAGTCATTTAGCATGCCTTGTTCTAATCCAATGATCACAGAGATGAATGACATATCTATTTTTCAGACTACAGTATCAGGACTCGTAAATTTTTAAACTCTTTTGTTTTTAATTTTTTTATTATTATTATTTATTCAACTGTGCGCATGTGCATGTGTATGTGTATGTGCGCACGCGCGTGTGTGTATGTCTGTGTATGTGTAGAACCACGGACGAATTCGCGAACCACCATGGACGCCTCCACCTCCTCCTTGTTTACTCTGCCCCCGGATTCGCAAGCTCCGCCCTACCAGGACCAGAAGCGCAGGCCGCCCCCCGCCCCCCCCCCCCGCGCTTCCGCCTGGCGTCTATACGTGGGATAAGGCAGAGGCTTAGCCCCTGAGCCACCTCTCCAGCCCCAGGACTCGTAAATTTTTTAAATTATCGATTTCCTCAGTACAGAAATGAAAACATGAAAATCTTACCATCTTAACCATGTCATAATTCTCTACAATATTGAAAAGTCCTGTGGACCACACCAGAATTGAATTCCTTTGTTCTGCATGGACAATAGGCTTCATAACCTCCTTTGGTTTACAATGAAAGTAGACGTTATTGAACATATGTCTCTTGGGAGCTGAAATTTGTTTTAGAAATCATACTAGTGAATTAGCTCTTGACACAAGAGAAAAAATAGATATACAAAGTGGTCGATGTGTATTAAGTTCCACATTCAGGACACCCTGTGCAATCAGTCATTGTTCCAGAGCTATGAGGTGTTAACATGAGCAGTTCTTACAATCCCATCACTTCTCAATCATGTGAAATAGAAAATCATGACATTATGATCAGAAAAAAATAAATGATGTGGTCATATCTGAAGTAATTACTCTGAAAGTTTTGGCCAATTGAAAAATATGTAAGCCTATAAACATGGATGGGGTTCCAAATCATACCCCAGGGTTCAGTGCACCACAATACAGGTATGACCAACAATAATTTTAAAAATTCAATATAAATATGAAATTATTGGAATAAAATATAATTAACTTCCTGTTCTTGCCTTCTAATATTCTTCAGTATTTTCGTTAGGGTGTCAGGTCACAGTGTATTTTATATGTTATTAGTATATGTCAAGATACCTGACAGCAGGACATGGTTAACATATGTAAACTGCAAGAGGCTTTTATGATGCATGGAACTCTGGATTTTTCATCAGCCCTGATAGCCATGACCATTGGGACCACAATCAAACTCTTAACTTGGTTCATGTTCATGTTCGATGAAACGTTTGTGTTATACTTCAGATAAGCTATAGGAATGTAGAAGGGATTCAAAGAAAGGTTTCATGTAAGATTAAAAAAGAAATATATGAGAAGGAAAGTCTTTCCAGGAAATTAAACGAAATATTTGTGGGAGCAAGCAAATACTTGGTACATTCCAAAGATATACACAAAACAATTTTGTAGAATAGAATTGGTGAAATGTAAGAGCCAATTCAAAATGCTGAGGAGGTAGCAAAGTTCATGTGTTGGAAAGAGCAAGCTGACATAAGTTTTTTCCTGACCTCCACCTATGCAGGAAGGCATAATATACTTTTAAAAATGTACTTAACAGATTTTTCAAAAATGCACAATACTATTTAATAAAATTCTATTGTGGCTTCTGAATTCTAGGTTTAGATCTTTATACTCTACAAAGGAAAGACATTTACTTCTATAAATAGAGGGTATTTCTCATTTTTCTTGACATGCTGGCTCTAGCACTGACTATATGTCTTGGGTATTTTTTTATTACTTTACAAAGGAATTCAGTCATGGTAAAATTTATTGAATCTATACCTAAAAACCATACTTTAGTTTAATGACTAGATACATAAATTTAAATCTTCATAATATACACTGAAATGTAATAGAACAGAATATAAAGATATCCTCTTAAAAACCCTATTTTTACTTTTTAAATTTTTTATTTTTAATTTTTAAAACTTGCTTTAATGTTTCTTATGTGAATATGGTAAATTTATGATATTTTCACATTTTAATTCCCAATCACAATCCACTTCCCCTTCCCATTATAATCCTTCTTTTTCCCTGTCCCACTTAATTCCATGTCTTTTCTCACCAGAGGCCCGTTGAGTTTCAATCTTGGTGTCTTTGATAACATAAGTCTGAGCACTCGCTAAAACACGAATCACCTCCCACGTCAGTATTAACCCTCATCAGTCTCCCAGGGAGGTATGGAGTCTGAAGAGATCATTCCCTTTCCATGGTGAAATGTCGATTGGACAAATACTGTGTAGTTCTTTAGGGAATAAACACAGTGAAGGTGAACTCATGGGCAAATCACCCTGTTACGTCCAGATGATAGCTTCTGGCCATACTCCTGTCACCCATGAGGCTCTTAAAATCTTGCTGTTTCCTCTCCATGATGTTCCCTGCATCTTGAGGCTGGGGTGAGGGTGTCTTAGAGGTCCTGTTTAAGGCCAAAATTCCGAGGACACTTTTTGTCCTTTTGCCAGTTGTGATCTTCTGTAATTAACACAAAAGGAAGATTCTAGGTTGAGTGCTAACTGATATTCCAATCTACAGGTATAATAATGACAAATGTTTATTATTTACTTACGTGTGTGTGTGTGTGTGTGTGTGTGTGTGTGTGTGTGTGTGTGTGAATCATAGGGTGCTATGTGTACCTGTGGAGACCCAAAGATGACTTCAGAAATCACCCCGGTATGTTCTACCTCCTTTTTACTCTGGTCCACTTTCCAGGACCAAAGTGCAGGCTGCCGCTGTTGCCACCAGGCATTTTTACGTGGGATCTGGGGTCCTACCTCAGGACCTTTTGCTGGGGTGGCAGAGACTTACTCATCTTAAGCATCTGTGCAGACCCCAATAATGGCAAATGCTTAAAGGCAGTTTTATATATAGATTTTTATAGCTAAACCTTAGTAACTTGCAACCCTCCCCCAAGGGCCTGTGTCTTCCCCTTTAATAGGTTCTTGTTCTGATTAGGATGCTTGCTGAAAAGTGAATCCCCAGACTTAATGTGATTTCTGATGAAAAGTAGGCCTTAAGTGCAAACAGAAAGCTGTTAGTTGTCTCCTTAACATCCGTGCCACTATCACACAGAAGATCACCTCTTTCATAGTGTGCAGTGTGCAGCTCTCATGGATATTAATAAGGCTGATGAGTTAGGATGTTAATAAGGTTGTTTTTCTTAAGCAGCAGCTTGCATAGTAATTTCTGGTACTATTAAGCAAGGAGGAAGCTTCCAGACAAGTTTAAGCCAGTGTTTTGTTTTTGTTGTTGTTGTTGTTGTTGTTTTCTGCGTGATTAATGTGTGACCGTTTTCAACAATAGGGTCTTACTGATTCTGAAGAGTGACCTAGAATCATGACAGAAGCCTATCCTCTTGTGTGAGGAGTGTGTACCTTGATGCTGCTTTTTCCTCCTGGCTGCTAGAAATGTGGGAATGCAGCACTAGACTTTCCATTCTAAATTTCTAATATTGTTGCAACGTGAATATATTTGTGTGCCAAAACATAAGTGTAGCTCATCACGTTTCTTCAAATGTATGTTGATGAAAATATTTATGAGGCAGCAAAAGTACTCATAATCTCCTCATGGCAAGACATATAATATTTACACTCATGATAGCAAATTTTCCATCTGATAGTCTTAAATTTCTTTTCCACAGAATTACAGATTTAACTAACTTTTGTTTTTTGAACAAACTTTAAGCATGCAAAAAATGCACACACATATTTGGAAAAAGATAACAAAATGCACCCATACATGAGTATATATGCATATAATATGTTTATATTAGTGAAAATCCAATTATGTCAGACTTAAAGGACTGGCACTTACATTTCCCTTTCACACATTTTTCTTTCTATTAGAGCAACAGCATAAAACTCACCTGCTTTACTATTATTCTACCATGGAAAAGTAAGTCACCCATGGGGAAGACTTGAATGGATGATGATAGTTTGTTCAAGGGAGGTGCATGAATCTCTAACTAGAGATCAAATCTAAACCTACAAATAACAGACACCTTGAGGTGTGGAATGTCAGGGCTTACATGCTTTGAAATGTTTGTTCCAAATCCCACACTAACTAGCTACCCTACCCTATATTTCCTCTTCCACTTAGTTCTCTGAGCCTCACTCCTTCTGCTGAGGATTCCTGGAAGCATGGCTCAAAACACCTCAAGCAGTGTTAAGAGTGCATTTGGCATTTAAGCTGACACAGTAGTTGAATCCTCTGGGACAAAGTGACATGTAGATACTACTTTGGACTACATATGCTTGTCCCTGCACTACATTAATTAATTTGGAGATGGGCCTGTAGGATTTCAGTGTGTGTATGCATTCTGGTCACCTAGTCTAAAGCTAATTTTAGCTTTTGTTGTAGATTCATTTTGTTTTTGCAGAACTGACTATAACCCAGGGCTTTGGGCCCTGGACAGGCTAGCAATGAGCTATATGTCAAGTCCTTCTTTTCACTTTACAAATTTTGACACAAGCTTCTCAGTAACTTGCTCATCTAGCCTTGAACTTATTCTGTCTGCCAGTCAGGCCATCAGAGGTGATTCTCTTTCCTTAGCATTGGAAGTGATTAGCATTATTGGTCTGCACCCCGAGACCCACCTTAACCTCAGTTTTTCAGAGTTAGATTTGGTGACTAGAGCAGAACCATCATGAGTGTGATTGCTGTGCTTGTAAAAGAGACTGTAACTTCTTCAACCCTATCACCCCACTAAGATGTAGTAAGGAAATGGCTCCCTGTGAAACAGGAATCAGGCCTCGCCAAATGACAATTCTCAAAAGCATGAACTTAGACATCCCAGTTTCTTGAAAGATGTGAAGTAAATGTTTGCTGTTTAGATGCCCACAGGACAACAACAGATTATAGTAGTAGTCCCAAGTGGCAAATACAAGCATGATATAAAACATAAAGAGAAGTGACATGTTAAGAAACTTTAAATCCTTTTGTGAGTGGATGACTCAGAACTCTGAAGACCAGTTGGGAGACACCTTCAGGGAATGAAGGTTCTTACAAACTAAATATACACATTCTTCATTCTCCCTTTTCTTAAGGCGTGTTCCTTTTTCAACACAATTGTGTTGAGAATGTGTAGTCACAAACTATTTTTTCAAGGTATTGGGAATTAAAAAGTGAATCAGACAGATAAACTCCTGGAATATATTGAATATATATTCTGGTGAAAACAGCTCCTTAAACTTGTCAAGTTTGCTAAATGGATTTTGCACGTTGTCATCCAAAGCATATAAAATTCTCTATGGAATGAAGGTAGCTAAGAATTCACTGACTTCTTTCTCTAAAGGATTTCCTGCCGACATATGATGAACCAGTTGTCATTCTAACTTCAAATAAAATAAAAATAATATGATCCTACTCTCATTTTATCACTTTAGATCTGTAATGAAGTATTTACTTACTCCAACCAAAAAAAAAGTGAAAAAATAATAAGGAGATAAATCCAGAAAAAAAATCTCAGTTTAGTAAGGATTGTTCTTTTATTTTATTTATTCTGTGAGACATGGTCATGCTCTTTTATTTATTCTGAGATGTGATTGTGCTATGTTATGTGGGCTTCCATCAAGTTTAACTTCCTCCTGGGTGCTAGATTAGAGGCATAAATCATTGGCTCTGGCTGCGACTTGCTAGTAAATGGCACAGACGTGTCTTCAAGTATCACTAATTCCATTTGCTGAGAGTCAAGTCAGATAATGGATGTTTCTTGAGTATCTATACTACAGATAATATGTGCAAGTGTTCACATACAGTATAAACTTAATTTCCCACTCAAGATAATGTTAAAAATCTGTAAATTTTGTTGAATTATGCGCCTTCCTTTTAAAAATGGGACAGGTTTCACCCTTATAGCTCATGGCACATTTCCTTCCTCAAGGATTCCTCCACGTATAATGACAGCCAGTCATAATCACATGGGCAGATCCTTCAGCTTCCTGATATATGACTTCTCACTCACCTTCTGAATTAATGTATGAGGGAAGACTTCCTGGAGCCATGCCACTCAGAGACATCACACTTCCTATTATTGCCTCTTGGTGAACTGAATCAGCAATATCTCCTTACTATCTCCGAGAAAGATTATTCTTTTAGTCATTGATAGGTTAGTCTTCTCAAGTCTCCATTGGGCACAATATCTGTTGCTAAGAGGAGAAAACCAGACCCCCCCCAAAAAAATCCCTGAAATTCACAGGTGACAAGCTGAATTAGGTTGTCAACAGTAATTTTTTTTAACAAGGACACTGTCAAACGTAATTGGAACCAATGTGGCAGAGCAGGTGATTCTGGGGAAGTAGCCCTTGGAAAGACATTATTTGTCAATGTGAAGCTGTGTGGTTCTGTTGTAGGAAGACAAAGGAAATGTTTCTATATGCAAGAAAGCAAAGTTTCTAAGGGGAGGAGGTCTCCAGGAAGTCAAGGTCCCCTTGGGACATTACCTGAAGATAGATGTTAGTAAGTAATATGTATTACATCTGTGGATTTAGCAGCATCATGCACACATAGCTACCAATGGATCAATAGACGCCATGGAGATAGAGACGACGCTGACCACACATAAACAGTGATATTTCAGAGTGGTAAGAAGAGCATTTAACAACTGACATAATAAACATGTGCACAGGCACCTACATGGGTACACACACATGTTCACCTCTATTTTTGGTATATAAATGGAGGACATAGTTGAATAAAATTAAACGGTATTCTGAAATATTCTAGATAAGAAGAATTCAAATTCTTTTATTGTCTTTTCTGCTTACAGGGCTTAGCTCATGGGTGAGCCATTTTGCTTATATGTATCTCAGCTTCTAAATAGAGAAAAGTGCAAGTTTGCTGAAATATTTAAATCCTTTTCCTTTTGCTCTGTCACAATATTTATCAAGTACATTTTTGGATGTACTCGATATGTATAGCAATCTATATTTTAGAATATCACATATGATTTATACTTATAATTATTTTTCAAACATGACATGATAAAAGATTTTGTATCTTATAAAAGAAAGAAGAAAGAGAGAAAGAAAAGAAGGAAAGAAGAAAGGAAGGAAGAAAGGAAGGAAAGAAGGAAGGAAGGAAGGAAGGAAGGAAGGAAGGAGGGAGGGAGGAAGGAAGGAAGGAAGGAAGGAAGGAAGGAAGGAAGGAAGGAAGGAAGGAAAAGAAACAGATAACATGTTAAAAGTAAACCCAAAAGTTGCCAGAGGCTTAATATTGTTACTATGGTATCATCTGGCCCCAAAGAAGTCTTTTATAAACTAATGAATATTTGTTGATTTAGATAATCTTGAGAAATATAAGGCTTATCAAATATTAGAACAAACCATATGCTTAATGAGTTGAATAATAGAATCTCTTCAGTATCATTTAGATTCAGTATCACTGCCCAGAAAGTCTGAGGCTCCTTCACGTACAGTCAGCAAATAGCACTGTACCGATATGTAAGTATTACTCTCGCAGGTAATAAGCATACCATGGAAAGTTACTTTCTCATCCCCTTACACAAGAAAAGATTACCAAAAGACTGGCATTTGGGGAATTTTATAGCATCAATGCTAGAAACACTCTTCTAAGACTGAGCAGTCCTGATTTCAGCAGATGTGGAGTCACAAATATTTATACTAGCAGAGCCGTCATTTGTTTTCAGATTTCAATAGATTCCTTCTAAACAAAGATTATTTACAAAAAACTGTTTACTAGAAGCGATAGTAAAGTTGAAGGTTCTTTAAAGGGGTATTCATTTGACATTTATCAGGTGGAAATGAGCTTCTCAGCTGAAAAAAATTATTATTGAATCTCCACTAATTAAATTCAGGACTACAAGCTCTCTGTGTATAGCAGCCTTGAGAAGGGGTTTAAGATTTCACAAGCCCACTTGTATATGACAAAGGCTCTCTGTCCACTGTCAAAACAGGAGGAAGGATAGAAAAGTGTGGTTATAGATATAGAGGGCTGGCCTAGCTCCCTGAAAGAGCTCATACCAATGATGGAATTACCAGTGCTTGGAGTTTCACACAAAGATGATTTCAACTCAAAACTCCATTGCATGGCACTTAATAGGAATTAATTTTCTTAATAATTAAAAAAAACAAATGCTTCTGTACTTGGGCATTTCCCTTTAATGGACATCAGTCAGTTTCAGTAAGAGTATGTTTGATATCCAGGGTATCAAAGGGCCCATGAATGTTCCATGCATGCTAGTGTGAATAAAGAGACTATTCAGGCTTCATAGAATCACCTTATGATTTCTTCTTCTGAATGGTATATTTTTAAAACAAGTAAGATAGATAATTGAAGGATAAGACACAATTGAAGACATTGTTTTTTGATAGAAATGGAATCATATTATGTATGGTTTGAAATTGTTTAACCTGTTTGTTTGTATTTAGTACTCTTAATGGGAAGAAGGGCCAGGCTGCTGGCTCCAAGCCAGGCTTAGTTACTATCATTTCAGGTTGAAGGAGCAGAAAGTCCTTCTATGGGTGGGTATTGTAAGAAGCAGTGGACTTGCATTGTTGTTTGTATGACCATGCATTATGTATTCCTTTTTAAATAATTCAGTTTTAAATAATTTCCCATGTGCAGTAATACATTCAGCAGAAAATTAGGAAGAGAACAATGCTCAAGACTGAAACAACAGGACCTTAACAAGAGGTTGTATTCCTTTTTGACACCTTTTTCTTATACCATGTTCACAAAGAATATGCTCTCCACGCTGTCACTTCTGCGGGGAAAGAGGAATATTCCAGTGAGAAGGGCCAAGGTGAATGGCCAGGAGCTATTAGCTTCAAGGCTGAATTTCTTCCAGAATTAAACTGAACCTCAAAGGGCAAACAGAGAACAGAGGAAGAAGGAGGAAAAACTGCCAGGCAGGAACCAATGAGCACTAACGTTGCTCCAAGGAGCCTGAACTTCTATTCTTACAGTAGAACTCAGCCAGCTTGAAGATTTTATGTATTTGTTGCTAAGTGAGTAGTCATTTTGTCATAAGCAGAGTTCTCTAAACTACTTTCCCAGTAACCTTATATGTGACATTTTTAAACTGGTTGTCACTGTATAATTGAGGGATTAAAATATTTAACAAAATGGGATTTTCCTTGTGGAGGAACCGCAGGAGGTAGAGAGATGCTTCTTTCTTTGTTTATATATTCTACCACTGACTGAGAGGCTACTTTATCTCAAGTACTTTTTGTGCAATTCTATTTCTTCCTATTAATAATTTTATTTTCCATGAAAAAATTTAGTCTATTTTCCTATTTCCAAACTAATTGTGTAACCTAAACTCTCCATCTTCCTTTCTTACCTTCCTGAGTGCTGTTATAGTAATGTGGATCCACACTTAGCTCCTCTGTCTTAAAAGAAAATTTAGACACTAGAGGTTTCTCTTTATTCTCACTAGTACCAATAAGCACTATAAGATTTGGATATTCCTAATTATGTTGCCAGAATGCTTTCTGGTGGTTAGCTAGGTATTGTCTTGGGAGACATAGTTCACAGCCTATAAACAAGAAGCAGGAAGGGAAAGAAGAACGACTGGTAAATTGGATCTCTGACCCTAGAAGAGGAAATGGCCTCCTTGATTTCCTGGAAGCCCATCATTGAGTAACTGCTTAAACCTGGATCCAGGAATCTTAATTCTTGTAAGAACTATCTGTAGCAGGATCCTTCGGCTAAACAACAAACGTATGTCATTCTGTGTTCCCTGCCAAAAAACTCAGCGCAAACAAGACTGTCAATCACTTGAACAGGACAAAGACCTCCAGGAAATGGTGCCATTTTAGAGATTTTGAAAAATAGTAAAAACCTGGCTGCAGTATAGATGAGAGCAATGCCTGTTGTTCATTCCCACCCTTGAGAGTGAGTTCTATTACACTTCGTAATGAACCTTATCCATCCTTTATGCGATATTTTGCCTGTGTCCTATGATTTCTTTTCATGGCGATGACAAGGATCAGAAAGATGGGAAATGTTCATACAGAGATCTCAGCGATAACCCAGAAATAATAAATTATAAATGTAGAATTTTCAGAAAATTCTTGTCTGGGAAGAAAGAGTTCAGACTGAGGTCCCAGGGACTGCAGAAATAGTAAGCCACGTATCCAGAGCTATTAAGAATATTTTGTAGGTGTAGGCAGACTTTAATGAACGTGTTACTGCTTTTCCCTCTGATACATTGTATAATGCATCTGGATGCAAATTTATTTCACAATATCTCTACACAAATTCATAGGAGACAGACTATTGGCTCTTTAAAGTAACATGCCAAGTAATTAAATATAAAAAATGCATTTCATAGAGTATTAGAAATTGCTTACCTTCTTTGATTATCAAACAGTCTTCCTTAATTTAGATTGAATGTCACTTCTGTTGAACATGTAAAATTAAAATAAAAATAAATTCCATTTAGAAAAGGTGAAGAATTCTCATTGTCAGATCATGAATGTAGCAAACCCTATGAGAGAACCCTGTTCTTATAAGAATGACATATTTGACCAGAAGTATTTTGACTACCAAAAACTGTAATTCATATTAAATGTTAAAGTTTAAAAGTTTAAAGAGCTACCACTTCAAAAGATCAAGTATACTCTTAGGAGTTTACTTTGAGGAGGATTCAGAATACATAATCTTATAAATTAAATACATAAATATAAATATATGGTTGCTTATAAAGCATAATCCTGAATCCTAAAGCCTAAATCAGAAAGTTGATGCTAGATTTTAATGCATGTTTTAATTTGTTTCTATATGTATATAATATGAGAAATAAGAGAGAAAACAGAATCTATTTGTTTAAAGAATTCTGACTCATAGAAAGGTCCTAAGATGTAATTTTCTGTTCCTTTTGAGTCCTGACATTGGGTATGGTGAGTCTTCTTTCTCTCACCAACCAGACCATGAGGTGGAGGTGGGCTGGGAACACTTTCTCAATGTTCCTAGGAAATGGAAAACAGGCTTTGCTCAACACCACCTGGAAGTGAAAGTTTCATCTTCTTGCTATCCAGAGGCTCATACTTCCTTGTGCCAGCCTTTATATACTTTCAGTCATTTTCAGAGAACTTTCAGTCTTTTGCTGAAATGGAGCCAGGCTGCGCTTAGCAAGTCAAGCTGAAGAGGCAAAAGGCCAAGCAGCAGATTCAAGCTTTAATTCACACAAAACCGATTTCAAGCCACAGGTGTTTGCTTTATTAGCTCTGTACCACTATGCCACAGAATTTCTCTTAAACCCTCTACTATAAATTTCAAACAATAACTCTCTATCTCACCAGGTTTTCATAGGAACTAAAATATCATTATAAGGATGAAACCATCTCAACACGCTGTCTAGAGGACTGTTACAAGTTGTTTCTTCACCTCTGATGTGACAGCGAGGTTCTTACGAACAAAGAAACCCTGACTTTTTCAAATTCCATGTTGTCAAAAAGACCGCTGTCCACCTTTGTGAATTTCTGCAACAGACCTCAACAAATAGAAGAGAGAACCCAGAAGGTTCCAGACTCATTCCCTTGTCAGGCTCCAAACCTTGCTACAGAACAGTAAGCGTCCGCTGTGTATACCTCTCCAGGGTCTCTGGAGAAGACTGTTTAGCTTCCTTTTCTCACATTGGATTGATGAAATTCTGTGTGATTCATCCAGGTTCTCAGCTCAGCCTCTACCCACCTCTCTGTGATATCAGAAAGTCCCCTGGGGTTTACACATCCCAGGTGCTGTGCCTGGCAGATGGTACCAAGAAGCTGGAAGATGCTGGTTCAGATGGGCAGTGTAAGCCATGGACAGAGAGAACAAAGCTGCTGTGTTTAAGGCACAGTGCCCTGAGACCATTTCACCTTGGGATGATGAGACACGATATGCTAAAGGGAGGTGCTGATAAAGAAGGGCAGCTCTTCTGCAAGACTGGGCATATACCCACAAGCGCATCCTGGGATTCAGTAACAGCTTGGCTTTGAATTTGTGGAATGAAGAGCCTATCAAATCTGTAATCAGAAAGCTCTTTCTTTTTTTTTATTATTTGAGACTTTCCTATATAAATGCAATGACCTTACGTGTTTTGACCCCCTTACTACCCAATCCCACACTCCCTTCTGGCTTTCTGAATACTTCCTCCTTTAGAGTCAGTTTCTCCTGTACTGTACTCAAACATCTTTTTGCCTGTTTGATCCACCAAGTTTTATCTGGGGTTCCCATACTGGATGCGTTTGAGTGCCTGGTGGTCATCTATGTCCGAGCCATAGGCAAGTCATTGAAGAGAAAGGCTCCCCTTCTCCTGTCTGGCATTACCGCAAGTAATCTCTCACAGCGATAGCGTGTTTCTTCTGATCTTCCCTCATCCAGGATGAAATGTTGACAGGCCAAATACTGTGCAAAGTCTTGTGAGAATAGACATTACTGCAGCGAACAGAACATTTTGCACATCAATATTTAGGCCTGCATGATTTCATTCACACTTCTCTCCTTAGTGCTTTCTCACTGAAAGCAGCACAGAGGATGAGCGTGTCAAAGAATGAAGGTGTTTTCCAATGAAGTTTTGTTACAAAATGCAGTGGGATATTTTTGGCTCACTGATGGTACTTTGCAGAACTTTTCAGTAAATGATATCTGAGGGTATCTCAAACATAATTTCAAGACTTAGATTTTTATTTGAGAAATTTTAATAGTGCCACTAAAGTTGCTTTTTATATCTTTTCTCTGTACTGTCCTTCACCCTACTCTTCAATACGCTTATACTATGAATTCTTGTATTTGCACACATATATAATCACACAAAAGCACACTCAAAGACACTTACACACACATACCAACCAGTTTCCCTCAACTAATCTACTCTCAAAACGTTATAAAAATTTAGCAGTATTTAAATTCATGTAAATTTAGAAGTAATTTTCAAATCATCCTCATGACCACTCCCTATTAACAATACTCATGAGATATTTATGTACTATCAAGACCTAAAGGAGAACTGATCTATGTTTTGGTTACTTTGCATTCTGTATGATAGTGATTCAGTACTTTAACCTTTAGCTTCATATTGCTCAATTGGGAAATGAAGACAGTTCTCACTTTAAAAGACATTGATAAAGTACAAAACAGGTAGTTCATTAGAAATGTTATGGGTAAACTGTAAATTTTATATATGTGACATGTTACTGAGGGAAACTGCACTAATTAATTGCTGTATATACAGGATTTTTTAAATGAATTTTTTAGATTTTTTCTATAAAGATTATCAATACCAGTAATTATTATTATCTCTAGTCTTTAATTTTCTCATAATTTTTTGGTAAACAATAGGGCTGAATGGCCTTGTGACTGTTTCCTCCCCCCCTTTTTTTTACTTTCTTACTGAAATTCATTTTCATAGACACATTAAATTTTTATATACATCAGGTGGTGTTTAAATCAACATAAACGTGGTCATCCCCTCAAACATTCAGCATTCTTTATGGCAAAACATTAAGATTCCAGCCTTTCCACTTTCTCATAACTGTGACTTTCGCCCCTGAACAACTCCTGCCTGCTACGATCTCATCTCAGTCTCTGATAAGCCCACACTGCTCTCTCCCCTATGTTTTCATTTTGTATTTCGCAGTACTATGGCCAATCTCTTCTGATAGTTTTGTTTTGATGATTGACTTATTTCACTTAGTCCAGCGATCTCCAGTTTTGTTCTGATTGGGGTATAATTCACAAGCAGTGAACCAGCACTACAGCCATGGGATAGAGCGAAATGACTCGGTCTTCCAGACCAACAGGGCTCCTGTTCTAGGTCCAGACAGCAGTGCCTTCGGGAGGTGATGTGATAACGTGGTTTGCCCTTAAAATGAAGCAACAATGGCAGTTCATGTGGACAGTGGCTTCAAGTGGTGCTTCCTTCCTCTTTCCTTCCTTCCTTCCTTCCTTCCTTCCTTCCTTCCTTCCTTCCTTCCTTCCTTCCTTCCTTCCTTCCTTCCTTCCTTCCTTCCTTCCTCCTTCCTTCCTTCCTTCCTTCCTTCCTTCCTTCCTTCCTTCCTTCCTTCCTAACGTCTTTCCTTCCTAATTTGTTTCCTTCCTTTCTTGTCTAAGAGCAGAATACAACACCAGGGTTACTTTTCCACTGTTACAATAGTTTTGCTCTTTATGAATGGCATGGAATTTGTCATAGTTTGAAATGTCTCTACTTTCCCCATTTGTATTTTAAAATTCCAACTACTTTATCTGGAAACATTACTTTAAAACATCAAATTAGGTCAGAGGAGAGACTCCTGGTTCTTAAACCAATATAGCAGTTGTGTTTCTGGAGAGAAGACCATTCACGAGGACACACAGAGAAAGATCCTGTGGACAGAAACAGGTGATATATCTGCAAATCAAAGAATGGCAAAAGATTAGAAGCAGTCAGGAGCTCCAAAGCAGAAATTCACTAGAGCCTTAAGGAGCTTTGCTGCGGGAACATGGCTATGCACATACCTTGGCTTTGTGTTTCTGATCTTTGTGAGAGTGTTGTTGACATTGTGGTTTAAAGTTTTTCACTTTTTCAGAACTGCACACATTTGAGGCCTTTTTATGACTCATACAAGCTGGCCAAATTGATTCACTTATCTTCACAAGCTTCCATCATCTTAAGACAAAGAGTGACACTCTACAACATTAAATATGATCACGCTTTCCTTTCCAATGTGTCGAGGTGCTCTTGCAGCCCACTACTGTTCTCTGGAGAAAGGTACACCTGTAGGTCTGTGCTTGTAAACTTACTGTATCTCTCAAGCCTCAGATTGTGGCATCCACATCTTCTTTGCTACAGTCACAAAGAATGCTTTTCTCTCCTTTCACAGCTTTAACAAAATCAGCTGCAACTTGACTCTTCACATGTTCTCTGAACTATATACACATAATCTTAAATTGAGTCCCAATCCTTAATAATCTCTTTCAAAAATATCTTGCAATATGGAGAATACTGATACATTTCCATGACTCTAGATTTATTTCTTGCTGTACTTGTGTTTGTCTATTTTGGATTCTGTTTAATTCCTCTTATGATGAGAGTTCTAGCTTTAAGTAATATATCAAGCAAGCATGACAAAGAAACTGAACTCTGTCAAGCTTTCCTCTTGAACTACTAAAGCAGGGTCATCCAGAGCTGTGAACAAGGTCACCATCAATTTGTTGACTTCATTATTGCACTATTTCCAAGTTCTCATGGCACTAGATGGGTGTTAAGGTGGCAGCTTCTTGGAATCTTCTAAATGGAATGAAATGAAAACAATTAAAATTTCCATTATGCTTGAACCATTCTCATCCAGTTAACTACTTGGTTCATGTTTCTAATTATCTTTTTACTAGTAATTAACTTACCTGAGGTAATCAAGAAATAATAAAGTAGAATGGCAGAATAAATTGCCATCCTAGCATTTTCTAGAATTATTGTGAGAGTAACAGAAGCAAAGTATTCAAAATGTAAACATCTTTCAAGAGGATCTCATGCGAATTGGCCAGGATTTTGCAGAGAAAAAAATTAATAGGATGGATGAAGAAAGGTGACAAGTGATAGATAATAAACAGACAAATAGATGTCTGTCTGATAGACAGATAAATAGATGATAAACAGATGACACACAAATATTTATGACAATTGACATTTATGACATAATATAGATGGTAGATAAACAGATATATAGATAACAAGTACATGATAAATGACAGATATAAGGCTAGTAGAGAACAGATAGATGAATGATAAAGATAGATAGACATAGACAGAGGTTAGAGAAAAATAGATACTAGAGTTAGATAGATGGTAGAGGTACATAGATGATAGATCTATAATAGATAGGTAAATAAATAGATAAATAGAAGCATAGACAAGTAGGAATGTATGCAGCTACATAATATATAGATAATAGATTACAATCCTTGACAGATTATAAGCAGATAGAGATAGACATATTGGAGGAGTAAGCTCACACATTTATGTAGCTTTAGAGGTCCCACTTCTTGATACTTACCAGCCAAGAACAAGAAACGTATTCCCTACATCTGTGAATAAAGAAATCCAATGATGTAAGTTGCACTCTAAATGGGAGGATCCAAGAATCCACAATGCTGACATATGAAGGCAGGATGGGAGACCCTTCTAGTCCAGAGGAGGCAGAGTTCACTTATATTTGCTTGTGTGCCCTCATGGCTTCACTGTGGAATTGGATTAGATAATAGAGATGGTGCTGTATATTCATGTTCCAGCTCTAACAGTCTCCGAGAAACGCCTTCTAAATATACAACGGATCATGTTTTAGCAGTTATTTGGGTGTTCTGATTTCAGTCTTCATACATCTTTGTTTCAATAACCTAAATGAGTTTTTGTTAGGAAAGATTTTGCACATAGGTAAATCTCCAGACGCCTACAAAACTTTTTCTCACATCCAGACTTGTTTTTATTACAAGTGCACAATGGCAAAGTCCTAATGAAATCTTTGTAAAATCACTTAGAAATTATAATGAATGTGGATCTGGGGCAAAAGCTCAGGAATCTAAGTGCTTGCCATGCAAACAAAGAAACTGGAGGTCAGATTTTACACTACATAAAAATTGCTTGGTAAGCATGGTGGTCCACTTGTAATTCCAAAGCAACAGGAGAGGCTGGATTCTTAAGAGCAAGCTTGCTAGTGAGAATAACCTAATAACTTACCCCAGGTTTAGAGACTGATCTTATATAATATGCAGATAAATGGTTGAAATTAGAAAATATTATATTATGTGAGGTAACAGAAGCACAGGCGATAAAACTAAAACACCATATGTTCTCTCTGTCCTCACCTGAGAATATAGCCAAGAAATCCCAAGGGGATCACTTAGAAATGGGGGTGAGGTGATGCAGGGGGAAAAGAATTCAAGTTGTGTGATGCTTTGAAAAGGTAAGACAGAGTAAAACTCAAATTAAAAGAGAGGAGAAGTCAGATCATAGATAGTAGGAGTGAAGATGGTAAAAATCAACTATGAAGGCATGTAGTAAAGCCACACAGACACCTATGTTATTAATAACACACACACACACACACACACACACACACACACACACACACACACATTCAGGAACAAAACCACAAGGAAAAAAATTAATCAATAATCAAAACTTTATCTGAAGACAGTCTATATACGAATAAAGAAAGATTAGGAGAACCAGCGACAGGAGCAGCTGTTTAGGGTGTTAAGCTCAGAAAACATAGATAGCCACACAAAAATCCCAGTGTCAAATATGAGATGCACCCCATGGGGTCATTGATTATAGGTGTCTTAGAGACCATTGGAACTGTATAGGACATTGCTACATCTCTTGACTTCCCACTAGAACTTAACAGAAACACTCTACTGCTGAACAACATACACTGTCCACAGGACATGAGGAAAAGTAGCTGGAAATTACCACAAAACTAACTCATTTCAGGATATTTGACATATCACTAGAAGGTAATATGCAAGCTACTGAGGAGAAAAGATGTCTTCAGTTCTACTCAACTAAGTGCCCTATGAATCTCAACATAACCCAACTGGACAAGTAGAATATTGAAGTGAAATGGTAGGTATGGTACGAGAATAGCCATTCTGTCACTGAAATACTGTGATTGGATTTAAAGCCTGCTTATGAGGAGTCCCTGGTCACTGTGAGCTTAGCTGAGAGCCCTTGACAGGGAAGGGTCCCAATTCTAGAAGAGACTTCCATGACCAACCTCTTTACAAGCAGACATGACAGCACACCCTTTCCAAACACTTATCTTTAAGTCAATAGAACAATACAGCTTTCAGTCTTCATGGATGAGGACTTCTGTCTGTGGAAGTTGCTCAATAAAGGAGCCACAATTGATATAAGGGCAGAAAGTGTGCAATTATCAAAAAGCTCCTATCAATCCATGCTGAAAGTCAGAGTGCGTGACAGAAGATGGGGCAGAAAGAACAGACCACAGGGAGAGCCCAGATCAATTATATGTGTAGTCATAGGACCAACACAACCATTAGCAAACACGCTCATCTGCATAATACCTAGCAAGAGTGGGTCCAATGACATACATAATAAATGAGGGAGAAATTGAGGTGATCCCACCCTTCTAAGAGTGGTCAGTGATGCTCAAACCTGGCCACAAGAAGAAACCCCCTCATGCACTAGGGGTTTGCCTACTGAAATATTGCATATGCCATTGCTGGTAACTAGGAACATATGAGAAGAGATATCCTTTATGGGACTCACTGGGACACATACATGGACAAGACATCAGACTAGTAAGGAAACTTGTCAGGAAGAACATGTCTGTTACAGGAACAGGAGGGATGATATAGGGTAATGATGGGAAGAAAACAAAAATACTTTGTAATTTTAAATAATAAATAAATAAAGTGGAAGAACAATTGAAGATGATTTCTGGGGTCACCTTCAGACATCTACACTTGTAGATACTCCTATACATATCCACCCACATAAACATACCATCCAACCACATAAAAACAGGCACACACACACCTGCTTTGATTCTATGCACACACATACTCATAGAAAAGAAAGAAAAGAACATATAATGAATGAAGAAACTTGTGAGTTTCAGAAGGATTCGAGTCACATTGAGAAACCCTCAAACTTAGCTTTATTTGAGATTCCCCTCTAGTAATTAAGGCATTTTTTTGTTTCAACCTCGGCAGTGAAGGCCACTACCCCACACTCAGCACTAGAAAGGCTGGAACATGGCCATGATATTTTGAGACTAGCATGGGTTATACAGGGAGACAGTATGGAAAATAAAACAAAGCAATAAAGCTGATAAGGCGATGGGGTTATCATTGCCTTCCGTTTGTTCTGGATTTCAATATGAAATCAGAAGGAGAAAGGAAAAGAAAATTTTTCCTTGAAATATGTGAAGGCAAGATTGTGGGGAATGTGATTTAACTTTTATAAAATGAAGCGAAAATTGGATGATTCCTGCATCTTTAATTCTACACACAGTGCCTTTCTGTGTTAATTAACTTGGCACAGTACTAACTGAAGGATTAAGACACTTTCTGGAAGGATTCTGTGACGCTGAATTTCATGAAACCTAAAAATGGTTCTAAAAACTTGCAGTTTGGGAGCCGTAGTTTGCCTGGCCTTGTGCATTGGGGCCGCTGAGGAACACGGAAAACTAAGCATGGGAGAGGAGCACAATACGGCGATCAGAATGACAGTAAGATAGATCACACCCTGCGGTCCCAGGTGTTACGCCTGTACGCGGGAGAGAATCAGGAGTAGGACGAGATGAGGGCTAAGCATTTTGCATGAGGACCTTGGTGTCCAGTGACTGATTCTTTGAGCAAATTACATAAATTCCCAATCTGCTGTTTCCTGCTTCAAAAACTAGAAGTAAGTCTTCTCCATTAATACAAAATGGTCAAGAAAAAATGATATGCTATACATAAAAAACATTTTGAAAAGATGAATGTACTTCCAAAGGCACTTACATTGTATACACAATTTGCAAGTGTCTTGGTAAATTATAAATGTGCAATTGAATATTATTATTATCCCTATCATATAGGCCAATTACTATACAGAGAAATGTTTTGAAAGCTCATGTTTACCCAGTGTGCAAGCTAGTATTATCATTGCCCTTTTTTGTTATTCATAATCTCCTCATTTCTTTTCAGTGGTAGGCACAAAAATAAGACAGAGCAACAGGGAAATATTGAAGTCTTTAAATGGAACCACATTTAAAGACTTTTGCCCTTTTAATTGAGTCTTTGTGGGAAGAGTGACATACTATTGTCCATATACTATATACAAACAGATTAGAATATTAACAAATGGATGTTAATTCAGCTTAAAATCAACCCATGAAGGCAATCACCTTGTCCATCTGCTATTAAAGAAACGGACTCCAAACAAAGCTTATTACCTAGAACACTAGTCTTCTCCCAACCAGCTTCCCTTTGGAATTAAAATGGATCACAGGACAAAATTCTGAACAACTGATTTAGACTTGTGAGTGCAGTTTAACAGGGCTCATCTAGAAGACAGAAAATATAGGATCCTATCTGTATATGTATTTCAAAGAGCATTATTAGATTGTCTTACACAATAGCAAGCTAAGCAATCCCACCAGGCCATATCACCCTGAGGTGGCAGGAAGTCTGGCAATTTCTCAGTCCAAGTCACTGGAACCTTTAGTTGACAGCTGGCACTAAGACACTCTCTTCAAGGCTGGAGGCTTCCTGGACCATTGCTTTGCACGTGAAAGCTGAAGAAGCCTTAATTTGATGGCCACAGTTGAGGCACCCCTGATACTTGACCTTGCTCATGCAAACTTCCTCTTTCACTTTGGTTCCATCGAGTCTCTCAACTTTTTGGGTGGTCCTTTCATTTTCATTCCAGTTTATTCCCTTTCTCAGTGTCTCAGTCATCTCTGAAAACATGCTTGTAGACACACTCAAGTTTCTACTTTAAGCTTCAAGGAATCTCTCTGTTCAGCCAGTTTGACAATCAATATGAACCATCAAAGCATGTTAATGACCTGAATTTTCTTTGGACCACACCTGTTCTTCCAACTCTTCCTCCATTCGCATCCTTGTAGACCCTACTTATGCACCACTCACGTATGTAGAAAATGAGTTTTCTTCTGTAACAGACAACTTTACTATACTACACCTTCAGAAAACTTGTGGAAAGATGCAAAGTTATGCAGTGTAAAAATAAGGATTTGCAGGAATGAAGCACTCCTATAAAATATTTCATTTGTGATTCACTGGAGTAGACAGAAACCTGGCCAGAGAGGAAGAATTTAAAGAAATTTCCAGATGGTTAAGAGATACATACATGCTATAAAAGTAGACTTCACATATGAAAGGACTGAAGCTTATTCATAGAAGTGAAGGTGGAAAGATGGAGCTTATGAATGACAGCGAAGTGTTTTACCTGGGAAAGCTAGGCTGCTGGAGAAGGCAGAAAGTGGCTCATGCAGCTGAGTAGCTCGTGTACCCTGAAGCATTGTGGGGGGATCTCACACGTTTCCACTTTGCTTCATCTGTGTGTGATGTCTCACTCGTGTTTCTAACAAAGAGAAACAAGCATGTGAAAATAGAAACACCATGTGCTCCCAAGAATTTCTCATGTAAACAGTCTCTGTGTTATAAGTAGATCTCTTCAGAGACAGCATTAGAGCAGTCTTCACTTGGGTATGCCGTGGCTTGCTTTGCTCATGGCCCTTGGCTTTGTGTGTTTCCTTATCTCCTTCAGCTCTGTCTTCCTACCACTAAGACCATTCCTGAACATTCTTTAGAAAAACAAACAAACAAAAACTTTTCCTCAAATATGGTTTCCTCGGGGAAGGCCTCTAGTAGGAAGGACAACATCCTTTAACAAATCACATTCCACTTTCACAAATCGATTCCTACCCTGGGGCTCATTGATAGAAAACAGAACTTTCCTTTCCTCTTATCTCCGGCTCCAGAAACTTGCCTCTTCCTGCTTTCTTCCATATGATAGATGAGAACTGCATCCTGTTCTACACTTCCTTCCTCCCTCTCTTGTATTTCTCCTGCTCAATCTCTCATACAAGTCTGTGGACTTGCCATCAAAATACATTTCAAATTCAGCCACATCTGACCTACATCATTAAAAACTTGTGTGAATTGTTATCAGCTCTTGCTTGGGTGGCTGTCACATTTTAACTGGACTTCTTCATACCAATTAGTTCCAAGTTGTTAACAAAGTAGAATAATTCATTTCACATGGAATTCAAATCATTCCCCTCTTCCACCTCCAATTTATCCAACATCCAGACAATCAATTTGCAATGGCCAATGTAACTTAAGAGACCTACCACAGTCCTTCTATGGAAGCTAATTGTTCTCTCCTTTTCTCTGTTGTCCCGTCTTCTGGCTCCTTTATGCTTTTTTCTAGATATACCGACTACTCCTCTCTTAGGAAGCTCAGCAATAACTCTGGATCATTGTAACACATACATTATTATGACGTTGCCTCGTAAACGTTCAAGTCTTTGCCCCAAATCATTTTGGAAACAAGGAGTTTCCAGACCACCTAAGTCTGGAAATTTCTGCTTCTTTTCTTTGATTTTTATCTACAACCCAATTTTTTCCCTCTCAGTTTCATTATTCTTTAACTGTTATGATTAGACTGCAAGGAAACTGGAATTTGGCTGACAGCTGTGTCCTCAGCAGGTGGAATTGTTACCTGACTTCGAGAAAATATTTAACAAATAGTGCTGGAATAAAAATGTCAAAAAAGTACTTGTGCAAACTGTAATATATTTTATAATCATGATAGTGGAGTTGATAGTTACTCTAAAGACTGGTCACATTTTCAAAAATCTAGCACTGTCAGCACAATTGATTATTTGGTAATGTTGTTTCGAAGAGACTTGGTATATACATTTTGGAAGTGACTCAATTATGGACCTACCATCAAAGAAACTTTTAAATTTATTTTCCTTTTGAGTGCTGGTGTATCAAACCCTGGATCTTACACATTAGGCAAGTGGTCTATCACAAAGTGGCAACTCACCCTAAACTACTTCCAATCAATCATCTTTCACTTGTATAGAGTCCTCCAGGTCGTCCTGGATTTTGGTAGCATTTCTGTGTACATCACTGAAGAGGCCAGAATGATGTAAGCACATGGGCAACCTCACATAGGAAAACACTAAATCTTTTAGGGTAGAAAGACCCTAGTGGTACCTGAAATTAATAGCTTATAATTTAAGGATCATTAGAGAAAAACTGTGACTACCTTAAATCAAGAAAACTGAATAAAATATGATGAGTTAGGTTCTGAAATGAAGAAATGAGATAAAATTGGCTTCCTACATCACACATTTAATGGCTAGGCATTTACTCACCAGTTCAAAACACATCATAATCGTTCATTAGTGCTTTGCGCTTGTCATGAGGCTGTATCTCCGAGTAGGTGCCTTAAAACACAGATACACTTCTTAGGAGTTCTGGAAACCAGAAGCTCGGGCTCAAGGTATTTTCTTGGTTGCTGTCTCCTGAGACCTTTCTCCCTCATTATGAGCAGTTATCTTTCCACTGCCCTCACGTGGGTATATTTATTTCTTTCAGATCGTTCCTTTAGAAATGTTCCTTTTGTACCATGGTTATTTGTTTAGAGTCTATCTTAATTACTTCATGTATCGGGTGGCACTGTGTAGTTCTGTGTAGGGCCAACTGTGACTTCGGAAATCATCCTGAATTGCTTCTAAACCTTCTTGTTTCACGCTCCGATTTCCCAGCCTCTGCCCACCAAGGCTGGAGTGTAGACTGTCTCTGTTTCCTCCTGGTATTTTTGCCTGGGACCTGGGTTCTGAACTGAGGGCCTTCTGCTTTTGAGACAGAGTCTTAACCCCTAAACCATCTCTTCAGCTCTGATTTGCCTCTTTAAAGACCCTTTCTACAAATATAATCACAGCTGGAAAGTACTAGAGGTTAGGGATTTAATATGTGAATTTGAAGGATACCTACAGAATTTAGTAAAAGAAACTAAAACTTAATATGTAAGAGGTTAAAAAGTGGATTTCTTAGCCCATTTTCTAGAGGAGAAAATGGATGATTCTTTGTAGAAACTATTTATGTTCTTTAAAGACTTTATGCATGTGTTGTGTCTTTTTACCCCTCATTACCCAATCCCAGTCCCTGCTCTTGTTACAAATTTTATTTTTCTGCGCCGTCCCACTTCTGTTCTTATGTCCTCAGGTACATATATGTCACTCACTGCATTCCACCTTGGTCACCGTGAAGGTCACGTATCTGGGCACTTGCTGAAGCAGAGCCCGTACAGCAGTGGGCATTTCACAGGGAGAGTTACTCCCCTTCTCTCCCATCCAGTCCTAACCCTCATTAGCTAGTGAGGGAGGCATAGTGCCCCCTGGAGTCTATCCCATTTCATGGTGTATTATAGATAGGCCAAATCTTGCCCAGGTCTCTTGAAAGTAAACACAGGTGCAGGGAGTTCATGGATGCAGAAAACGGAAATGTTGAAAGGTCAAAATCAGTTCCATTTATACAGTTACAAATAAGAACACATACCAAGAATAAGCAGTATGGCTCCTCAATCCCTTCACCACGCCCTTTGTGCGCAGATTAACATTTAGGGAGATTGGAGCTAGAAATCAGAGACAAAATAATACAAGGGCAACACGCTGCTTCTCAAATTCCTGGCGTTCAGCTGCTGGAATTCCAGTAACAAGTCTGCGATGACAGAAACATTCATCTAATTTCTCCTGAAATTGCCTTGGTCACTGACCTTAAAATACTAAAATACATCTTTGGATACAGTATTTGAACAATGTTTGCATTACTTGTGCACAATTTAAAATGTTAGACCAGGGAGGGGTGGATGGAGAGAGGGGACCCGGGGTACCTGTTAAGTTTGTATGAGTGGAAAAATAAATAAATAAATGCATTATTTAAAAAAAAAAAGACAGCTTGAAAACCATAAAAAATAAGCTAACTCATTAAAATTGCTAAACATAGGTTGATAACACCTTAAAAATGAAAAAATAAAATGTTAGACTATTTGGAGAATAGTAGAATAATCATAGATCTTTCCTTTAAAGATGTAGGTAATGTATTATTTTTAAATCTGTAGGAATGATGCTGAAGATATTCATAGGAAACTCAGTCTCTGTGGATCCTAACAGGGAGTGTCCTTATTTCCATATGTATGTAGCACTGAAAAATCAAGAGGAGTTTATGTTAATGTGTATCAAATTTGACATTTTATGTGTAGTTTCTCAGGATAAATAAATTGACATTGTTTTCTCCAGTGATTTTTAGCACTGACACATTTAGAACTGTATCTCTTTGTCAAATGAGCATTTATAACATGTTTGGAATGGTGGAAAAGGCGTGGAAGAATGACTTAGCTAGAGATGAGGGGTCCTACTTTTATCCTCAGCTTAGCTACCAACATGTCTAGCTCCGTGTTGTAACCAAGCCTGACTCTGTGCACTCCCACAGCTCTGTGGCCTCTGATCTGTGAGTAAGCATAGTCTTAGACCCAGCAGGAGCCTGTGGGGACAGCGCCTTCAGGTGCTGATCTCTGGGGACATGCATCACCCCCAATCGTGAGTCTTTGCCTTTTGCTCCACAGGTCCATCCATTCTGTGCAGACAAATCACCTCCTGTGTGAAATCTGAATCCCAACCTGTCAAATCCACATTTTAAAATAGCTGTTGTAAGCTGCTAAATTCAGAGAAAAATAGCAGACTATGATTTTATGTCAAGTTGGGATACTGCCATGTTATAGGATGGATCATGTGGTGTTGCCATGCGTCTGAGCTGGCGGCATCTCAACTAGCTTTCAGAAGAATGGACTAGAAACTTGGATAGTAGAGAGAAAAATTTCAGTGAGGTGTGGAAGACAAGGCAATTGTTTAGTCAAAAAACTGTTCTGGCAGTTTTGTTGTTGTAATTATGCTGGAAAAATATTCCAATTAACTGGTGGATTTGGATAAGATAGCTTCTAAGCATAAAATATAAGTGGCCAATTGACTTATAATGTCTATGCTGGCTAAAATAGGGACTCAGGGAAATAGGCTAACAAGAACTGCTTAATGTTTAAACATCATTCACAGGGGTCATGAGCAATCCAAGATTTTCTGGATCATAGGTTAAAATATGAAAGAGGAAAAATCAGAACAAAACACAAAGCCAAGCAATGAAGAAATAGAAAACATAATACTGTGAGATAACGTCAGGGTGAACATACAGACAACATCTGTGTTTTTAAATTGGCATATCATGTCCTTGAATGTCCTTGAGCAGGTTTCCAAATTGGAGAGATGTAAACTGATGTCACCAGAGCACAGACTGTTGCATCAATTACTGTTCTACTTGATGCGACACCTGACACACAGGAACCAAGTGGAAGATCTCTTTCCATGCATGTGGAAGAGAACACACCCCACCATGACCACACACTGGCCATGGTGTCATGGTAGCAAGGGCATGCAGATAGGTTGTGTCTCTTCCAGGATGCTGGAAAGCAAAGAGAGATGAATTGTGCTCACATAAATTCTTCTTCTTTTTATTTATTTTTTTCTTTTCATTTCAACCAAGCTCCAAGGCCATGGAATGATGGGTCTTTCCTTCTTAACTAAACCTCTGGACGACTGCTTTGTGGTGTGTCTCTTAGGTGATTCTAAAGCTAGACGTTTTGACAATGATGATTACATATCACACGTGTGTTTGATTTTGTCTTCAGAAGATATCTATTGTGCATATTCATTTATAGTGGGAAATATTCTCCTTTATTTACCATGCAGTACAATCGTCACCTTTCTGTCACTATATCAATATACCTAAGGCAAATAAATTAGTAAAGAAGAAAAGTTTATTTTGGCATATGGCTTGAGTTTTCTCCCCAGGGTTAGTGTCTCCTTTGTTTGGGGGCTGTAATGAGATAGGACATTACAACAGTAGTTGGCTGAGTGGTATAGCAGGGACTGCTGCAAGCAGCAGAGAAGCTTGGATGCAAACAGAGAGAAAAAAGGGGATTAGGGCCCCCATATCTCCCTAGAAGTGCAACATTCAAGGACCTAGACTCTTCTACTAGGCCCCATACTTCAAAGGTTCCACCCACATCACACGACTCAGAATGATGATCACTCAAGAACTCGGGACACTAGAGGACAGTTCCGTTCCAAACTATAGCACAAGGGCAGGGATAGTGGAAACAGAGATTAGAGACTCTGGGAATATAGCAGACGTAACATTTTGATATTCCCAGGGCAACTGGATGCAGCCTTTATTCATTCACTGCAACATTCTTTGAGTACATCGCTGTCATGTAGGCATTCCACTTGCCCTGGGGTGGCAATGCTGAGAGAATCCAAGGCATGTAGCAAGGACCCACATATACACTGCAGTCAGATCTCCCTTCCTTTCAAATTACCCCATTTCAGACACACCAGATATGTCAGTGAAGGCAGCTTTGAATTATTTCTACCACTAACCAACAAGTTAAGGCTGGAGTGCAATTCATCCATGCTGAGGCCTCGGATACCATGGAATATGAAATAGGCACAAACAAAATGCACTGACCATAGGGCTATGCCCATTGGATTATGGAAGCCTAATGAGAACTGTTGTATCAAGCCACTAAGCTCTCAGGTCCGATGTGACAGACAGGTCTAACACAGAGGCAGCATTTTCTAGAGAATTCTGCTCTGAGCTGCTTTAACACACATTCCTACTGCTGTGTAATTCAGGAAATTACCAGGAATACAAGGTCAAGGTTTTCTTCACATGTGCATTCAAACCATCTTTCTTGGCAAAAGTAACTGATATTTTGGCTAGCTATGCTGAAAATTCCTATATATTTGTTTTCATATTAATGTACTTTATAGATTTCCAACTGATATTTTTCAGTGATTGTTGATCATATTTTTAAACATGTATTTTTGGAATCTAGTAAATTATCTCAGACTTCTTATAGTGACCCTGCTTGTAAAATGTGCTGCTGGATTTTAGAGCCAGAAATGGTTTCCATGGTCTCAAGCAAATGTTTCCCTTAAGAATATCTCATATTGACATAGTTATAATAATAAGCTATTTATTAAGACTTTGCTGGCACCAAAACTAACAGAGTCCAAGTTGGAATGATTATGATCCTAGTAACCACAGTAATTAGTTTGCCTTCTTTTAAGAGAAATTAAAATTAGTTTATCTGCATGTGCCTAAGCACTGCGTCTCCTGAGCTTCAAGTGACAGTTGGTTCCGAGTGAAATCTGTCCAATGTTATGTGCAGTTGGGCTTTATTAACAGTTTCAACTGTCAATGAACTTTTAAGAAACACTTTTCTCTATTGAAATGAAGCTAAGTTGGCCATACTTGCCCTCGCTCATCTTGGACCCACATGTGCATATTTTCAGGATCCAGAAAGACAGTAAATTTTGTTTTCCTTGGCTTCTTGGCATATACCCAAAAGACTCTCCATTCTACTACAGAGACACTTATGCATCAGACTTTATTGTTGCATTTTACACAACAGAAAGGAAATGGGATCAGTCTAGATATTGATTGACCAAATAATGGATAATAAAAATGTAATACATATGCACAATAGAATTTTATATGCTGTAAAAAATGAAATTATGAAACCCACAGGAAAATGAATGGAGTTGGAAAACATTATTTTGAGCAAAGAAGCGCAAACCGAGAAGAACCAAAGTCCTTTGTATGCTAAGCTCACTGGATTGCAGCCTCCATGAAATCTAGCTCTGCAGATCCTGGCGCTTTGGATCCTAGCTCTGTGGTGCTTAGCCCTGTGGACTCAGGTTCTACTTCACCCTCCTTCAAAGAAAAAATTCACCCTCAAAATGAATATTGACATGACACATTGAAGAATGGTTTAAGAAATGTTGATGACAGTGTGTGTGTGTGTGTGTGTGTGTGTGTGTGTGTGTGTGTGTGTGTAAGAGAGCACTGTATGTCCCATGTGGAGGCCTGAAGGTGACATCAGGAATCATCATGTTTTATCTCCTTATTGATCTGTTCTGTGGTTCCCCAGGTTCAGCATTACAGTCCCTGACTACATCCTCCTCCATTTTTTGTCTGAGATCCAGGACCCTTATGCGTGTGAGGCAGAAGTTTTAACCCCTGAGACTAGTCTTGATCTGCATTTCTTCTGGCAAAGGAGCCCTTACACCCAGGAAATCATGGAGAAAGCCTGCACTAAGTATCCCAGACACAGAAAATTAAGTGCCGTATGTACTCCCTAATAGGTGGATCCTAGTACCAAACCCACTTAGAGACACACTCAAAGATAAATCTCTGTAATACCTACAGTAATTGCAAAGATTATAAACAGGAAGGAAGGGGAAGGAGGGCCCCGCCAGAAACAAGGAGAGAGGGGATCATGCTACAGCACAGACAATAGGCCACCATCAAGGACTGCAAGTAATGAGACATCTGGTTAAGCTCACAGACTTTCCTTCCTGGTCACTTGCAACTGATGGGGTATGATCTTACCAGAAAGGGAAGGCATATAGTCTGGCAGATAGAAGGTAACCATTTTGCAAATGGAAGACTGACGTCCCCCCTCATCGTGGTCTCTTACTTTTATTCCATCTAACTTTGAATCTACTCTTATAATAAGATTCTATTTTAACAGCCTTTTTTCTCTGGCCAGGGAGTGACATCCAATACCCATCAGGATGGAGCCAAGGGCATTGCAGGAGCAGCAAAATTGAAAAAAAAAATCAACAAACCATAATTCAGAACATCAGAGACTCTACATCAACCACCTGGAATCAGGCCAGCCTAATCTCTCCCCATCCTGAAGCTCAGGGAAATTTGCAGAAGAGGGGGCAGTAAAATTGTAAGAGCCCAAAGATGAGGAGGAGCTATGATATGCAAGATACTCCACACAAATTAGGGCTGAAGCAATCATAATAGGACTCTGCATGATCTGCACAATGACCAACATATCATTGACCCCTCAAAGTCTAGCAGGGACTAAAGGCACTAGGATCCTTAGAAGCAAGGGATTAACAGCCACAATAGTGTTCCTATACTTAAGGGTAACACAAGAAAGAGTTCTAGGAAATGCCACTGAGTCCTTATACCTCATCAGAGAGGAGGATCCAGAGGAAAGTTTGACATATACATTAAAGGATGCTTCAGAGATGGGAGGAGGAGGCACTGTGGGAAAGGGAGGGAGGGGGGAAAGGAAGGGGAAAAGGGAGAGAGGAGGTCCAGAGAGGGGGAGAGGAAGGGAGGGGACCGGGGTACCTTTTAAGTTTGTATGAGCGGAAAAAAAAATAAATACATTATTTAAAAAAAAAAGAAAATCTGAGGCTAGTTATGATGCCTAAAAGGAAAGGGAAGAAGCAGAGTAATGACGGTCAAGGGACAGAACTTACCTATGACTCATATCAAGAAGAAAAACAGCTCCTGAAGCAATGATTACTTCTGGAGACTACCTTCCTAAGAATAACTGCCCATGTTATATAATCTTGATGCAAACACAGTAATGGAAAGAGAACAATGGACAAAGTAAGCAATGAGCTTCTTATCTGAAATTTTGCTCACACATAATTTTGTGTAGTGAATTATTCATTACAGAAGGAAACAGTGTTTCTAATACAATTAGTAGTCATGGTAATTTCTTCAGGAAACTCATTCCATTATGAGTAATTAAGTGGTTTATTAGAAATAGGTTGTTAAGGGTTAGAGTATGGGACTCCATGGTAGAATAATTGCTTGGCATGTGTGAAGTGCACAGAGGAAGAAAAAGAGGGCAAAAAAAAAGAAGAGGAAGGAAAGGATGAAGAAGAAAAATAATAAGAATGTAGCTTATAAAACCTTAAAGAATTTTCTACTATTCAAATTCTAATATGACATTGAATTAATGTTTGGTGTGAGAGGACATATCTTTGCACTTACATTAATGGCAGAGGGACTGTATTCTATGATTTGTTTGGCTAGCTAAAAGATACCTCAGGTATCTTTATAGAAGAATTTATATCTAGATATTTTATCTTTATATCTAGATAGAAGAGATGGAATGTACAGGAGCAATAAAAACTGTTTGATGCTTAGAAAAATCTTAAGCCTTCTGTACATTCTATGTCTTTATTGTTCAACATTTCAATGTTCTCCACAACAAAATGTTTACAACAAAAAGAGTTTCACGTAGCATTGTGACTATAAAGCAAGATAATATATGCCAAGCACTTATTACAATACTGACACAATATACAGTGTCTGTGATTTAGTAGCTGTGTAGACATCTGACTTCCTTTTAGTCTATACTGGTTGCCTATGAGCATGTAATGATAATTACTGGCTTCATTAGCTTAAAGGGTTCAGATTAACAGTAAAATAAAGATATGATTGCCTCTGCTACTAATTGGCAGTGCTAACCTGTGAGTTCCCTAATGCCAACTATGAGTGCAGTCAAGCCACTAGGTCATTCTTGATCTTTCTTCATTAGTACAAACAAGTCCCGTGAGAAGCACTTATTCCATGTGCTTTTTTGTTTGTACTTTCATTAACCCTTTCATACATATATAGAATCATGGTCATGTTGATCTCCATTAGTCTTTTTTATGTCTTTACCACTTTCAATGACTACCTTCTTCTTTCTGACTAGTCTACCTTGTAACCAGTCCTCATGTTATTTAATGTTTGTGTGCATTCAGGTGTGTATGTGTGTGTGTGTGTGTGTGTGTGTGTATACAAGAGTAGTTATCTACTGCTGCTATATGTGCATGTTTAGAAAACAAGAGTTTCACAGTGCTCCTCCCTATCCTCCATCTCTAAAGTTCTCTTCTGTGAGCGCCCTTGGGACTGAGAAGAGTTGATACAGAGTCTTCCTTAAAGATGAGCACTCCACAGTCACTTATTCTCAGCACTGTGACTAGTTCTGAGTCTTTGCATTGACCATCAGAAGAAACAGAAGCAACTTCTGCAGTTTTTAAAGCACTGCACACATTCTACACCATTCTGGAAAATGACTGCAGATGACATCGGCTCATCTCAGACCTGCTTTTTTCTTTGAGAGTCAGACTTTTCCAAATTTAACTCTTCTCTAATACAGGCCCTCTAAAAACTCAAATTCAACACATTTAAAATAACCATAACCAATAGCCTCCCAACATCACATCCCCATGCCACTGTTTTATAAAAATATTCTTCACTTGCAGTTTTAGTTAATTGCTTCCCCATTTAGTCATGAAATTAAGACAAAATCCCACAAGACGGCATATATTTCTTCATATTCCTTGCCTCACACCCTATCAGTCATAGCTTTTTTTTGACTGTTGGAACTTATACATTCATACATTTAGTGTCTAAGGCTGTGGTCTGGAATTTAACTCTTCATGGGCCATTTAAGCAGCTCACTATGGGCAGATTTGAAATTCCAATGCCAGGAAAATTCCCTTCTGCTATCATGTTCATATTGGGGTCATCACGAGCGCCAGCATTTCTGTCCAGCAATAAGACTCTGTCTGAGTCCAGGGTGGCTGAGATGGGTCTGTCTTTCTCTCTACAGCTTCCTCCATACCATGCAGAAGAAGCAGGCAAGGAAAGGTAAGAAAGATGGACTGATAAAAAACCCAACATGACCATTATATAGGAGGAGACTTCTGTCAGAGAGAAGCTTATTGGAAAAGAACTCATAGTTATGAGGATATCTTGCTGCAGAATTTCCAGCATGGCTTCCCCCTAATGGAGGAGAAAGCATGTTTGTAATACAACATACTCAAGCACAGGGGACTGGTGGGAACAGAATTCCAGCATTTCAGGCTTGTCCTTGTTAAAAAACAACATGCTTGGCATGGCAAATATTCAGCAAAATTCTTTTAAAATATAAAGTGCATTGTTAACTATACCTTCCCTGAAATGTCATGATAAATTGGGGGGATATTCAGCACTTCACATGGGTAATTTATGTGTCTTGCAAATAAAAAAATGTTTGTATCTCAACAAAACATATCTGAAAATGAGATCACCAAGATAACTTAATGGAACATAGTTATTCGCAAATGTCCACAGTTGCCCTCCTTAAAATGCTAGTTAAACAAAGGACAAATGAGTGCCAAGCATTTCCCTTTTTATTTGCTACTGTCACGATGAGCTGAAGACGCTAACACAGGGAATGACATCCGGTTAGGGCCATATACATATCGCCCTACATGATCACCAGGACACAGGGTTCGATTCTTGAGGGTTATTTGATTGTGAAAAGAAAGAGTCAATACCAACCAAGTGAAAAACTCAGGGGGGAGCAAGAAAAACAGATATTTAATTTGAAAACTGTTGTTAGAATTTATACACTGATTAAATAGACAAAATCCTCCACCATTGCTGGCATTGTGAAAATTTGTTCCTTTAGTTCATCCATTTCGGTCTAAAATCATTTAGGGGCACATAAGACAGAAAGTCAAAGGAAATACAATTCACCCTGCCCAGTTCCCATTCATGTGGACAATACTTCCCAATGTGAAGAGTAATAAACCAGCAGCATAAAACAGTCCCACAAATGCAGAGCTGTAGGTACAGTGCCAAACAGAGACCGTGTCCTGATAAAGACAGAGATAAATGCTCATGTACAGGATCCCTGTCTCACTGTGTTGGAATGACCTTTCAGACTCTACGGTTGCCATCTGGATCCAGAGTACCTGACCTTCATTATTGGCTCCTCCCTTACACATCTCCTAGGCATCGATGGACAATTTGTTCCTAAATTATTCATGGTATGTACTCATGTTCTCCTTAGGGGCTGTTACAGTACATAGATTGGAGATTAGTTGACGAGGGACCTTCATCTTCACTATAGAGATGCTGTCCATGCTAGGGATGAAACTTTACTTTGCAACTGCTTTGAGGTCACTTATTTTCTTGTAAATAACTCTCATCCTACTTCTGTAAGTAACTATAATAAACTTAGCAGGTTAGACTTAAGTGTAATTGCTACTTTGGTCTGTCCGTAGATGCTACCTGTCATCTAGGTGGCACTACTTAGGAAAAGTGCCACACATGAGAGTTCTGTTCTTTAAATGAAAAACATTATCTATCAAAAAATGACAGGAGGTGTCATGTTTGTCTTTTAGACTTGAAATTACTTAGCAGGAACATATGAAGAGCACTTCACTGAGACTACTGGTCAGCATGCACATCGATAGCACCTTTCAGGAAGCCGATTTGCTGGGGTAGCATGTGCTGCCTTTCCTTCCAGGCTGCTTGAGAATACTCCTGTGTCTAATCCCCTTCCTGTGTCCTCCCTTCCCACAGAGGATGAGACTTGCTGGTCTCCATCTTTGCAGTTACAACTGACCATGTGGCTTGCTTTCATCAATCAATTGTGAACTTGACAGGTGTGAACTTTCATTATTCTATTTTTAATGAAAGTGAACTTAAGAATGACAACAAGGGAAATAATGGCTTGGTTGGGTCTTCAAAAACAATAAAAAGTCATTGGAAAGGTCTAAAGCAGAAAACATATTTTATGTGCACTCATTCTCCTTAAAAACAACAACAGCTATACTGTGTAAATATAACTTCAGTAACATAAAGGAGATTTACTTTTGTATTCATAAGCCATTTATTATTTAATTTGAAACAATCATTGGATGTTTCCAAACCATTATTTCTTTGCCTATAAAACAGTAAAATTAATATGTATTTACTATGCTGCTGAAATAATTGTGAAGAATAAAAACTTTTATGGCATAACCATATATATAGTTCATTGTGGGAATATAAAACACAGAAATATGTAAATATTTGCTTTTCTTAGGATTAACTCTCTGTACATAAAGTATAATAGAACAGTAAAATTAATAATGGCCTAAAAAGATAGTCTGCTTTTCTTCTATACAAGATTTTTGGGTTAGGGATAGTAGAACCATTCTCCTCTGGGATCTGTCCCATGGTCTCCACAGGCCTCAAAGTAAAGGTTATTTCACAGTTCAATATGATGCTAAAATTCTTTCTAATGTATCTGAATACATATTCAATGGAACATGAAAAAGGAAGGGGTTGTGGTCAAAGTGACTCTTGTTGATAAATCATCCACCTGTCACATAGCTTCAGTGCAAATCCACATAAGACACATGATGCTCTTTGGACTGAGTCTGATCCATGGACTGTTCTTTCCCATGTCTCACACATAGATAGAGTCAAGCTTCCTGTTTTCTAATTAGCTGTAATAGTTAATCCTGGGTGTCAACTTGATATATCTGGTATTAACTAAGATCAGCTGATACCATCTGTAGGGATTATACCCATCCTAGATCCCATCAGAACCACCATAGATATCACAGGAACCTCCCACTAATGGACCATATAAAAGAAACCACAGAATATAGGAAAGAGAGACATTCCAGGAATGCTCTAGCTATGTGGATGTCTGCTATGACTTAGCCTGCCTGCCCGCCAGCTTCAGCCATGCTGTCTCTACCATATATCTTCCCTTTGCAACTGTAAATTGAATAAACCTTCCTTTGTCCCATAAGTTGTATGACTTTGGTGCTCTCTTACAATAGTAAAGAGTAACCATTACATTAGCTATACTGAAGAAGTTTTTTTGGAGTGAAACTTCTCATCACTTAAGAAATGTATTGGGCTACTTCTTCTCCAGCTGGATATTCTTCTTATCGTGAAAGAGGTTTCCTTATATTCGTAATGTACAGGAATGTTTTCCCACATTTCCTTCCTGAACGTAGTATGTGCATGCATATAGGCATCTGTTTCTACATTTGCAAAATAATGCTCCCTAAAAATGCTTCCCTCCAAAGCAATACATCTTCTCCCCCAACTCCAGTGTCACCATGTAGCTTTGCTGGTCATGAAGTGTCTTCCTCCAGGATGGCACTTCCATTCTTACCCAAGAGTTCTACCCATGAAGCCAGTGTGCTCTCACATTCCACAGTCAGCATCATGGAGTCTTCCTGTCAGAACGAACAGTCCCAAGCCCACATTCTCAATGGCCCTGCTTTAAATTTACCTCACAAACTCGTTCAGAACATCTGCATTTTCCACGTGGCACCCAGTGGCTGAGAACAGGAGGCGTTCTCCACTATTTCTGCTTCTCCAGTTCATCTGGAAGAGTGAATAGCACCAAGCTGTTTGTCACAATATGATGTTTAAATATAGATTATGACACATTGGCCTCCAAAATTTCCAAACTCATTTCACCAAAGAATATATCTATTTTTATTTTATTTTTAAAATCAACTTATGTTCATTAAATAAAATTAATAAAGCAGAGTGAGAAATTCTCCCTCTGTCTAAATTCTAAACTAGTATCACAGTTATTTAGACTCATTTTATGAACAATTTTAACGTGATTATAATCATATATTATGTACAGCAGTTATATGCCTGCTTTTCTTAATAAGGAAACTGCATATAATTTATGACATTCTCTGTACAGACATTCCATCTAAATGCTGTATAATATTCCACTGAGTACACACACTATAATTTGTTTAATCATTCCAATTTTGTTGGTCATTTAAGTTGTTTCAAATTTACTCAGCTTTATAAATAACTATGTTATCTGTTTTGGAATGCAACTCAATTCCCATATCTGGAGTTATTCCTTTCACACTTAATACTAGAAATATGTTTTCCATGTCTGAATTTATTCAACTTTTACTGCACTATTAATAAATGCCTTCAAAGGCTTCTATGGAAGTCATGCTAATTACCTCACATCTTATTCTTTAGAACACTTGCCAGCCTCAGGGTGCATAATGGTGATGATGATGAAGATGATGAAGGTATATGGTGTTTATATAGAAGGTTTTAGTGTGCTATATGTCCCCATTAAAAAGCAGATTATGAACATCAAAATATGAGACAGAATTACCACAGCAAATTTAGAATATTATGTGGCATTTGCTTTATATTGCCAACTGAGAAAGACAGTTGATTAAAAATAAAGAAGGGAAAGGCAAAAGAAGGAGGATAAAGCAGTAGAGGAAGAACACAAGTTAGGAAAAGTAATGCAATAATGTCTTATTATTTTCAAGTATTACTTAGCACTTTCCAAAAAAAGGAAATATGTTTAGAGAATGAAAACAATGTCTACTGCCTGTGGAAGATTTGTTGTTTTAAATTGTATTTTGTACTTGAAATAATTGTACTCATTGTTCTAAAGGTATACTTTGACATGATGTTTCCAATAATATTTAATAATTTTAAAAAGTATAAGGTTGTAAGAAAATTTTGACAAATTCTTTGCATTCTAATTAGCATACAATAAGCACATATTTAAAGTTAAAAAGAATTGATTCTTTTAAAGTATTTTTCTTTTTATTCTTTAGAGTTGCATACATGAATATAGTCTATTTATGATATTTTCACCTCTTAATCCTCAATCACACCCTTCTCCTTCTCCAATTAGAACCCTTCTTGTTCTGTAGCAGTCTTCGTTCTAATTTCATATTTCACCTGGGTTGCATTTAATGGCATTCTCCTGAGCACTTTGTAAAGCATGAATCATGTATCAGAAGGTATATCCCTCCATACAGATTCACATTACATATCCAACATTAACTCTGAGAAGTGTTTCAGGGAGGCGTATAGCCTGTTGAAAACTTTCCCTTCCATGCAGAGATGTTGATAAGACAAATCCTTGGCGGGTCTTGTGGAAGTGGACATAGCTTCAGTGAGTTTATAGACAAAACAGTCTATTGCTAGTTGACATCTAATGGTTAAATTTTGAAGGAAATACAAGAGAGTATCTGCTATCTATAATCGGACTAGGAATAAAAATCTGTGAAAAAGAGATTGAAGAAAATAGAAATGGAAAAGGCTGGGTTTGTCAGAGGGAATCAGAGTATTTCTTTCCTAATTTCCCATCTCAGTAATCTTCCGTCTTCACCACAAACCTTCCAATAATTCCTAGAATCAGTTCCAATCCTATCACTTCATGTTTCTGACTTTACAAGCAGATTTACGTCGTCAAGTGGCATTTATTCAAAATATATGTGGCTGCTGGCATTTCTCTGTTTTCGGCAGGATTATGTTATGCTCACGCAAGGAGCAATACATCAGAAAGGATGACCACAAGTGCAGGGAAAAATACAATCAGACTGAAAAGCATTCAATACAATATCCCAACTGTTCTTTATAAAGCAAACATGATTTTTCCTACAACTTTTTATGATGACAAAATCCATTTCTGGTGTTCTAAAAGGGATTCCCGGGAATATCAGATAAAAGTTGAAATTTAAGGTGAGGCATGTTTGCCGTCCACAGAAGGCGAAAAATGGGGAGATGAGGTTTCCGTTTAGAAAAATGACAACTCCACCTCTTTAGGAGTGTTTGAATAGAGATCCAAAAGCACCAGGGCTCGTAGCTGACAACTCTATGGAGGGCCTTTTTGTTCAAATAATTTTTCCTCTTCTTCCTCATTTAATTCTTCAGATAAGGTCCTGACCAATTATAAATATGGCTAGGGACAGGCCATTTCCTTTCCCGTTTTGAAGATAAGGAACTGTGTTCTTACTAATGGAAGACTTTGTCAGTAACTTTGTTGAGGCTCATGCATGGTTTCCTGTGATCCTGAGTGAGTTTTATACTCTATGGTGTCTTGGTAATAGCAGGGTTCCTGCTTCTAGGAATGTTGAAAACTTCCCTGGGATTCTTGCTATGGGGTTGAGGTGGATAAGTTAAAGAAACTTCATATATAAAGGTAAAGTGAAGAAACTTTGGCTATAAAGAAACTTTATCTATAAAGCAAGTAAATGGCTGTGAAAGATGAAAAAGATCTCCAAAGCTACTAAATCCTATTTTCAAGAACCTATGAATCGCATGAGCTTTCAATCATGATTAAACCAAAATATACAAATAATATGTATAATATGCATAAGAAGTGAAACTGGGGGGCACAAAGAGGAGTAACTGGGAGATGGTGAAAAAGAAGGACCTGAGGAAGTTTGGGATACACTCAATGTTTGAAATATATTCTTGATGAAACTTTTTGATAAACAAAACAGGAATGTACAATGAGAAGGAGAATTATCTCAAGATATAAATGTGCACATTGTTCCAATTACAAGTGACCTTGTAAGAAGAAAATAGAAGATTTTCCAGCAGGAGTAGATTGTAATGTGGGTCATTTAAGCAAGATATTTTTCAAATTGAGGAAGAAGTCAAGAATAAACGAGAGAATGAAAGGCATCCTTCAAATATGGATAAGACAGAGAGGGTCACCTAATATCACCCTTGGGAGAAAGTGTAGCCCAGTGGATACTTTGGCTTCAACCCAATGCAATTGATGTTGATCTTCTGACCTCTGGAAGTGTAAAATAATGAATGTGTATTGGTCTATGCCACTAAAGTCATTATAATTTGTTAGAGCAATAGAAAACTAATGTAATGCCTTTTGCAGGGTTGGTGTTGAAGTTAAATGATCTCCAGTAAATAAATGCCAGGCAGAAGAGGGAGCCAAACCTCAAATTTCTTCCTGTGCTTATCTTTCTGAAACAGAAAAAATAAGACTACAATGAAAACAATTGAGATTTCTTTGTCTTATTTCTTTCCATAAAGTTCTTTCTAATGCCTACCATTGCTATTTCAAATGGACCATAACAAACCCCTTATCTTTTCTGTGATGTCTTAAAGGGAAATTGTCCACACGCTGCCCATTACTCTACCTTCTTGAATTTCATGCCTACTGATATTATTAAAACATCCCAGAGAATGGATTTCTCCAAGGACCTGTGTAAATCCCACAGAATACCGCTTGAAGGTGGAACATATCAACACAGTAACACAGGGGGCTTCTGTCTTTCCCTTTTCTCAATCTTAAACCAAGGCACACATGTATTTCAATGCCTCATCACTAGCTCTTGTTTGTTAACATTTTCCTCTGCAATTTCGGTCTGACTGGTACCACCATGGTTCTTTATTTCTCATAATGTACTCACTTAATTTTATGACACAGTCAATCTTCTGCCTCAATATGAAAGTCAAATTGTGTGCATTAATAAATTTCTCTGGGAGGCTATTTTGAGTCAATCTGACTTTGATTTTAGATCTATCTGCTAAGTATGGAATATTAAGCACATAAGCAAATATTATGAGTTCTGATTATTACCCCTAGAATAGGGTGAATCCTAGTATCTACAGTGGATCTTACTGAAGTCATTAGTCATTGTTCATGCTAGTGTTTTCGAAGCTTGTAATCACTTATCGTGGATGACAATCTCCATTATCCTCTACTTCCAGAGTAAGAAAGAAAGGAACTGCTCTTGAATGCTAGAACAAAACGCTGAAGACTGAGTTGAGTATGCACCCTTTGCCTTTTCCTTTAACCTCTTTAAATCGTGTTTTATAAGTGCTAACTAATGTTTGCTATGATTGTACATGAACTCTATCCTTGGAATATAATTTGTTAAGAGTGAATCACTTTTTTGTAGTCAGTATCAAAAGTCTCACATATGATATATGTATGCAATGAAGCAGTTTTATAACATTGACCCAAAACTTTTGAGATGCTTTCCTATGGAAGGTATTTTCTATGTCACTCACTTCTGTCACTTTTAAGCTGATTTCTCCATCAACAGAATACAAGGGAAAGGATTTTGTGCATCTTTTGGGATGTTATCAGAATGCAGCTGCCATGCTGATAGGAAGCCACAAGCCTAGGACTTCTTTGTAGTGAGCTAACTGTATAGCTTTCAATAAAGAGATATGTGACATTGAGTATGCATGATTATTTATTTCCTCAGTCATAGGGTTATTCATAACCTGGAATTGATATAAGGAAGAAAGATGACCAGTTCTTTCTAAATAATCTCCAAACTCCACATGCACAAGAAAAAGAATCAGTTGCTGAAATTTTAAGCCTCTTCCTTTGCGATGTTTGTTTGAATAGAATTGCAAAATTTAAATAGTTGGTTGTTTTTTTATTTTTAAAGTCCAATTTATATTCCAAATTGCTTTGTTGGGTTTTTTGCTTTTATAACTTCCTTTGTGTCCCCAAGAGGCCGCAGGAACAGTGTCACAGCTTTGAGTATTGGCATGAGAACAGAAAAAAACTAAGACATGCTAAAAGAACAGAGTGGGGATGAGATGAACGACTGTGTGTCAAAATAGGGATCAACTTCACAAGAGCAAGAGTCCAGGTTCAGAGCCAAGGGGTCAACAATTCTAAAGCAAATCGTAAAGCAAGGAAGAAGGTTAAAGGAGGTGGTTTGGGTAGTCTCCTCAAATAATAGATATGGATGGTTCTTCTCACAGTTCTGCTACATGTTTGTAGTGCCTTTCATATTGGCAAGGCAGATCAAGGGCATATAACATCTTACAGTAATTCAATGCTCAAAGTACATTTTAATGTCCATCACCTGAGAATGTCTGATACCAAGAAGTTCAGCTGTGTGATTTCCCAGTGAGAAAAAAAAAATGTGTGCTGAATCTCAACCTACATTTTTCACAATAACACAGCAGGGATTTTGACCTATAAAGTTGTGCTTCAAAGCTACACAGGTTTATAGTAGAAGGGCAAAATGTTGCACTCAGCAAAGAATAGTCATATTTCTGGGAGTTTTATCTGTAATGGTGTACTAAATAAATCAGTCAGCTAGTCATGGTAATAAAATAGAATTAGAAAGTATATTTTGAGTGAATGAGACTCTAATATGAGGGGCAGGATGCGTTTAATGATTAGGATTGCTTGTAAAGGCTCCTGGAGCTGGAAAGACGGGTCAGGGGTTAAAATTTTGCTTGGAAAGTGGACAGACCTGCATTTGGATCCCTTGAACTCACATAAAAATGCTGGTTGGAAATGTGGCTGACTGCATTTCTGGCCTTGAAAATGTAGAGCCTGGGAAACCCCAGAGCAAAACAAAAAGGAGGCAAAGTAATCCAGGAGGTTTCTTGAAATCATCTTTGGGTCTCCTCAGGTCCACTCCATGCCCTCTGACACACACACACACACACACACACACACACACACACACACACACACTCACACACATGTAAAGGTGCCTGAAATCTACATTCAGGGATTCCACTTCTCTGTCTATGGGGAATGCTGTGATGTGTTCTACATGTAATTATCCTGGATGATTTTGATTTGGTTTTTGATTGATGCTGATGTTTTCAAATTAATATTCTATACACTGAGTTTCATTTGCATCGAAGAACACAGTTATACAAGATGCATCTATGAGTTCCTGTTATCTACTTAACTCATATTGAAAACTCCAAGAAGCTTCTCCATCTGTATTTCCTTTGTGCCACACAGTCACTTCCCCATCCCTTGTTAGCATTATGGTTACAAGTTCTCTCTCTCTCTCTCTCTCTCTCTCTCTCTCTCTCTCTCTCTCTCTCTCTCTCTCTCTTTCTCTCTCTCTCCTTCTCACTCTTTCTCTCCCTCTTGCTCTCTCTCTCTCTCCTCTTTCTGTTCATTTGCATGCAAGTGCATGTATACTTTTTCATGTGGATGGATGTCAAATGTTAACATCAGTTGTGAACTCCTTGGACGTTATCTTATTTATGAAGACAAGGACTCTAACTGGCATGGAACTTACCAATTACATTATACTTGCTGGTTAGTATGTCCCATGGATCTTCATGTTTCCCCTCACTAACACAAGAATTAAAAATATGTGCCACCATGCTCAACTCTTTTCTGTGAATTCTAATACTCAAAGTCAGGTCTATACCAGCCTTTCTATGTAACATTCTCTAGCTAGTAATTCTTTCCTTTGTATCTCAGATTCTGAATTAGAATTATACTATTATATCTATTTATTCATTTATTTATTTGGACTCAGCAAGCTTGTTGGGCATGGAGTCAGCACTATATGCACTTATAAGTCATCTATATCTATCCATTCACTCATGGTCACCAAGATGATTCCATAATTTGGCTATTTTAGAGTAAGGTGACAAATGTCAATAGGCAGGTACTGCTACACTCATCGGACTTGGATACTTTGGAGAATACATCCAGAATATTACCATCTAGATTATATGAAAATTCTATTGTTTAAATTTTGGAAACCTCCATACTGGTTTTCATAATGGCTGGACTAGTTCATATTCCAACATGCGGAATACACTCCCAGTGGTGCCTCATTCATAAAGAAGAATGTATCACACCATTTTTAAGAAAACTAACATAACTAAAGATTGTGATGCTAAATGAAACAAGCCCAGTTTAAAATAACAATGACCCTGTGCATTCTTTCGTAGGTGGAATCCAGCATAAAAGAAAGGATGTGTGAGTAAAGCAGGCACGCTTAAGTAATGTGAAGGGAAAAGATAATAGTGCTCAGATGAAAGTACATTTATGAGTGTGTGGAAATTCTAACGGGGATTATTTGTGTAACCAATATGTGATAATTTTCCATGAAAGATGCTTTACCCTGGAGTTCTCCACTGTCTTGGTTCATGTTATCTCTTCCTCTACTCTGAATCACAAACTGTCCCTACAAGGTCTTGTTGTCACTCCTTGTCACTACCCCATGAGAAACAGTTGGAATGTTTTGCATTGTTTCAACATCTGCCTTCCTGATGTTCTTACTGATTCTTCTTTCTCTTCAGTTCACAAAGTCTAACTGATGCCCATTTTTTCCAAAACTTCCTGAACAATGTAATCATGAAGCCTTTAACTAAGGTCAAGCAAGAGTCAACTATGCAGCAGGGAACAACCCCAGAGGATTTGAGGAAGTTGTCTGCCTGGGATGAGCTTTTAGGGGGTCATCAGCCAGGAGGGCAAGGTAAGCAAACATGTCTGCGTGCAGCTTAGAGTTCCGAGCCCAAACTAGGTTATGCAAGCACTAACCGGAGGAGTGGAACCTGCGTCTTCAGGCCTTCAAGTTGCATCTGCTCTGTGATTGTCTCAACAGACAGAATTCTGACTTCCAAGGTAAGGATACAAAGAGGAAACGTTTCTAAATACTTTTCTATTGATTGAGAACGGTTAAGTCTTAGAAGCCACTACCAAGCTGTAAGGAAATCTAGACATGCTGTAGGAAACTTACTGATATCACTTCAGTACTATAATGTGAGAGAGTTCAGGGCTCATGTAGGTGCCTTAGCTGAAGACCCCAGCTAGAGTCCATAGTCATTAAGAGCCACTCTGCATGAGAGTGGGTTAGAATTTATGCAGCTCCAAGCACACATGATTAATCCTCAGTACAATAGAGCCCAGATGCTCCAGCCAACTCCTACCCAGGCTGTAGGCTCATGAGAAAAAAATTAATGATAATTGCTTTAAACAGCTTCAGCATTAAAGAACTGGAATTATTGCCCGATATTCTGTTTTGGGACATTTTCTCTGATTAGATAACCATTAGATATCATAAAAGGTTGTAAGAGGGAATTGATTTGGAAGCACAGTACATGACAAAGTACCTGTTGATTCTTTTTAAAAGGTTTTGTTTTGTGTGATGAATGTGCTTGTGAGAGGTAGAAGATGGGCACAAATGCCACGTAGTATGCTAGGAAGTCCGAGGACAACCTTCAAGAGTTCTTTCGGTCCTTACTCCTTCTCTCTGAGATAGTCCTTGTGCTGTTGTCTGCCTCTGCAATGCATATTCCAGTCTAGCTGGCTGGTAAGCTTCCAGATGATTCTACTGTCTCCACTTCCCATCTTACTTCAGGGGCATTGGGATTACAGATGTACATCACCAAAAACAGCTTTTTAAAACTCTTTTTGTTTCATACATAATTACAGCGAATTTATGATAGTTTCACACTTTAATCCCCAATCCCACTCTCCCTCTCTTTCCCATTACAACCCCTCTCTCTCTCCTGCCAATCTTCTTCCTATTATCTTTTTTTTTTTCCCCCTTTTATTGTTCCCTCTTCTGCAATGTTCTCTGAGACTTGGGGTGGGTGAGTGCTTTGGATGTCCATTTTGAGGCAGGCTGTCTTCCAGTTTTTATTTTTTGTGCAGTTTCCAGCCGTGATTTTCTTTAGTGAAGCACCTTCCACCAGCAAGATCTTGTTATGTGAATTCCAGGGATAGAGCTCAGTCATTTTGATCCTCCGGCTTCCAAGGCAAGCTCTTTCACCTTCTGAGTCATCTTTCTGGCAGAGTTCATTCATGTTAAAAGAAACTGAGCTATTTGAATGCCATTTTCAAAGCATGTCCTGTAGCTACACTTTAACAAATAAGTTAGAATGGCAGAAAAGGGAGCCTTTTGGTAGAAGTAGAAGACATTTGGTTGAGCTTACAGAGCTCCTAGAGGTACCTTAAAAACATATGCTTGAAAGGAGGGTTCTCTTTGTGAGGCATAAGAGCCCCACAGCGATGGACATGTTTATTTACTTTCTTCTACCTGCAGGTGTGTGTTGCTAATTCATGACACTGTGCTTTGAAACCTTTTGATCTTTGGATTGGAACTCAGCTTTCCCATATAATTATAATAGAGGTATTATAAAATGTCACACTTAAAAAATTCAGAGATAGTCAGTAGCAGTCACAATCTGTGGCAGAAGAGAAAGTAAGGCAGAATAAGTGTCTAGAAAAGTGACTTACATTTTGTTTTTACCCCTTAATCTCTCTGAGCCTCAAGTTATTCATTTTTAAAATAGCAGCAATATTGTGTGCCTTACAGGCAAAGATAAAAATAAACTATGTAAACGGGTTAGGATCATGACGGGGAGAGTCAGTTTTCATTTCACAGCAACTGGATCTGATTTTGGGGAACTCCAACAATGTGACAGAATATATGATTGGAAAATACATGGTTTGGCTTCATATTTTTTATCTGGTATTATCCACCCTCATGCTCTGTTAACCTTATAATCAATAACCCATTAGGATTCCCAAGAAGTGGAGCAGGTTGATCAAGTGAGGTTGATCAAATGAGATTACACCCACAGCAAAGAGACAGATAACCATTTTCTTAACTTCTCCCCACGCATGAATAAACTGAGGTACTCTCTGCTCCTTTTATGCATCTTTCCCACACACCTTAGCTCATCAGACAATGAAGGGACCAAGGAACTTGTCTAATACAGTATTTACTCTCTGGGGACCAAACATTCCAGTAAATATTTGCCTGGTCACTTTGCAAATCAGTGGACACCTCCTAAAATACATTGTAGGGACTGCAAGAAAAAAAAGACAAATGTATGAAATGTGGAATGACAGACTAGTAAGTCTGTAACTCATCTACCTCACTTTTGGATCCCCAAATAAGATTTATAAAATCTGGGCAAGAAGAACTTATTTCTCTGTCCCTTATTATACTGAAAACTTCACTACAGATTGCAACACCGGAACATGCAATCTGGAAGATGAATGTTCGTAAATTGGCCTTTGCCTCCAGGGCAAGTAAAGGTTGGACAATTTTATCTAAAGGAATTACAAAAAGTATCCAAACTATAACTCTTTCCTTTGGATTGGAAAACTCTTCCAAGACATCACTTGCTGGTTCTTTTCAAGTTGGCTTATTAACTTAATCATTTGCTTATTTATTACTTCCTGGCTCTTTATTAAACACTCTAGCCTACGACAGAAATTACTGCATTTCCTCCCTCGTTGGAGATGGCAGTGCGATGTAGCAATAAATCCATATGCTACTATTTTCAAAGCATTCATAGCAGAGAGGGGCAAAAAAGAAAAGCAAGAGTTAATGATCGTGTCAGGTTCTTGGGAAGACTTCCATTGTGATATTTATCTTGATCATTTGGAATGATTAGGATATTTCTGTTCAGAAAAAGACGGTGTATCTTCCTCATGCATGATATACTCCTCATGATTCTAGAAGAAGGGTCTCAAGTTAAAATCCGGATTAGGTTGATATTTGGTTATGAGAGCTTGGGCAAGTCACCTAGTTTTGAACCACAATTTTCCAGTACTAACTAATCCAGGTAAATCTGCAATGAAACAGGAACAATGACGATTTCTTCTGTTCATGTTGCCTCAGTCCCCCCTGATGGGCAGGCTCTCCCAAAGGGAAGAGTCTTCCATTTGTAGTTGCTTCATAGCTTTTCCTTTGTCACTGAGACTCACAGTGGAAACTTTTAAGTAGTCATCAGAAGATATTTATAAAAAGAGCTTTTGTTTACTTCGCTTAAAAAATCTCATGGGGCACAAAACATGTGAAACCCTTTGAGATCAGTGCTGCTTGCAGGTCAGTGGAACAATGTAAGCTCTCATGCTTTTGGCAGCGGAAACCGGTGACTTTCCTTGGACAATGACATATCCCTGGACTCCTTGTCATTTCATCTTGTGCTTCTGGGGCTGCCAGCCCTGTCTGCAGCTTCCTATCAAAATAAATAAAGTCATGCCTGCTTAAGTAGCATAACCTGTATAAATAATTGAGGGTTTAAATTTGCACCTTTCTTTGAGTCATTCAAGTCAGCGAGCAAAGCATAAGTGGGCACCTGTGAGCCTGAAAGACACCGTGCGACTCTGACTATCCCCAAGTATGCTGACCCAGAAAAACAGCTGGTGATCTAGCTTGGTTTTATTTTTTGTCACAATGTTTTCATTCTTAGTTTGGCATCGACAAAAACAGTGAACTTTAACTCTTTTTCTTCTTTCCATTTTCAGGTGGATGCATGTGTTGAGATCTGTTCATGGAGATATGTTCTCACGCATGTGTGAGCATACGTGTATGTGTGAGCACTGTGTATAAAGCCTGTCGCTGATGTTGGGAATCACCTTATATTACTAGACCTTATCCTTTTAAAGAAGGGTTTATAATCAAAATCAGAGCTCCCTGACTTGGAGAGTCTGCCTAACCAACTTGATCTGGGGACTCTCTGCTTTCCAAGGCTAAAATTAGGAGCGGGCTTCCATGTGCACCTGCATTTATAAGGAGATCTGGGAGAGGCTAATAAATTTCCTTCAGCTTACATGCCAACTGCTCAGATATTGAGCCACTTTCCTATCTCAGAACATCACACCTTTCTTCCTTATTGCTGATACAGTAACAATATAATACTCAGGAAGCACATGGTAGGCCCGAATTTATTTCATTCATTCAAAAAGAAACACATTGTACAATGAGACATGCATATAATGTTTTCTCACAGAATTTTTACCTTTTGTGTGTGGGAGAACCAAGTCAATGAAGCATTATAAATACCAACAAATTCAAGATCACAGAGATTCAACTTCTGTCTTCACCTCTGAGGAGCTGCTTGACCTTAATATTCATGAAATACTGTGGTGCTGGGAAGGAGCCCAGAGCCTTTGTGAACCTGGACAACCCCTCTCCCACGGACCTAAACTCCAAGAGTGAGCAGTGTAACCTGGGACTTGTTAAGTGACATCTATGAGCCTTAGTTTCTGGTATATAAAATGTAGGTGGCATGCCCTCTGTAGCATGTATTATTTGAAGGTAAGAAGTAAGAGTTATGCATATAAGATTTAGTAAAACCAGCACAAAAGGTGTATATGCTGATTTTTTTTGGCTTGTTGCTGCAGTTTGCAACACACAGTACCCTCCTTAGTATCGCCAAGTGTTTCATCCATTTTCTCCTTCCAACCTGTCACACTAAGCCTTTTAGAACTTAGCACCTACTTGACTCTCAGATTCCTGTCTCTTCATCTGTACCAGTTTGATGTAGGTATCAATTTGTCAATTGAGAGCTGAGTTTTTAGACACACTTATGAAGTACTATTGGGGCAAGGCGAGTCTTGAGTAAGTCTGTGGAAGAAGATATAGTTGATATGGGAGGATTGAGTCCATAGTGAGCAGGACCACACCCTATGTAAGTGCAGGAGATGGAGGAAGCATTAGTTGATTTTGACAATTTGGCAGTCTCGGAGGTATGTTCCTCTCTCAGCTCTCCCTGTGGTCTTGGTGCGACCCTCAACTCCTGATGTCCTTATGACCACTCCTATTATGGTGGAAAACATTGAGAAGCCTAAGCTAGAATAAGAATCCTTTACTTTCTTAAGTTTTTTGTTTCATGCATTCACTCAGCAACAGGAAGATGAAGCTAATACACCATCATTTTTCAGGAACACCTACCTTCTTCCTGAGTTCATTCCTGGGTCATTGTAGCTCCACAGCTGCTAGGAATCCCCACCATTCTCTTCTTATGATTTCTGCAGAACAGGTTAATTCCAGAGTTTAATTGTGGCTTACAGAACTCTCTCTGTACAGACACAAAGGATCGTCTACTCTAGTCAACTACCTATATTTTATTTTGTCAGAACTTTTACTGTAATCAGTTTGTCTCTTAGTTGCTTATCTCTCCCTATACTACTGTCATGATCATACTCATAATTCCCAATTTTTAAGTGTGCTTTGCTCAACTTTGAAAGTCACCATGGTAAAACTTTTTTCATAAAACACATTCAGTGAATGATATAATTCATCAGGTAAAGAAATGGATGAATGAAAACTTTACTTCAGGATCACCTCCATGAAATTTATACTGGATGGTGTGTTATGGCCAGATATAGCTGGTTTCAGACATAGTCATATAGCAAGGAGAAAATTTGAACTAATTCCTTAATTACTTCCATTTTGGTTTTTCCATTTTTTTTAAACTGGAAATTTTATAAATAATGACAGAATTGTATGAAGATTAGAGAAAATATGCAGCTAAGGCACTTCAGAGATATACGCAGAATAGCCAAGTGCCGTGACTCATTGCTGTAAAACTGAACGTCAGCTAATGTCACACTCGGCACAACAGCAGCACTCACCCCACGATTCATGGCATCTGCGTGCATCTCTGTGCATTCATGCGGAATTCTAGGAAGCTTAGTTTGGGGAGTGCAGTTACTCATCATTGTAGACACCAATTTCAATTGAAAAAGACCTTAATCATTTAAAGTTACATGAGCATGCTTCAAATTGTATGATTCAGCAATTTTGTTACAATTGCAAAATTATCCAACGGCAAAATTATTCACATCACATTATCTAAAAACAATTCATTATCATCAGAAAGATCCCATGTTGCTAGCATTCTCAGCCCATTTTATCACCTTCTCCTTTTATCACCCACTGGCCACTAATCAAGGATTGGTCAATGTCCTTTTAGAGATTTTTACATATTACATAAATAGATTCATGAAGTGCTTTTCTTTAAGATTTCCCAGATTCATCCATGCTTTTTCATATTTTTATTTAATTCATTTTTATTACCAAATAGTATTTTATTTTGTAGAATAATACAATACTTTGCCTTTTCAACATTAACATGCATGTCACTTAGATGAGTCCCACAAGTGAGCTCTTAAGAATAATGCCACATGAGTGTGAACATATGAGTTTGCATATGGAAACATGTTTTCATTCCTACTTGTAACATATCTAAAGATGAAATTGAAACTATTTCATTTTGTTTAAAAGTTACTGATAAACGCGGGACTAAAACACTCAGAAGACAAAGCCTTTTTATTTTGGCTCACGATTCTCCATTTTAATGCATAGTCTAGCTCAGCACCAGGAACCAAGGGAACTGGCCCCATTATATCCGCAGGAATTGCTAAGAGAAGGACAAACCTTACCTGCTAGGCTGTTGGTCTGCAAAAGTATGCTGAACCAGCTTTTCCATCTTATCCACTTGACCGGGAAATAGTCCCACCTATTATGGCCTGGGTCTTCCCACATTAATAAATACTCACCTGCAGGCTTGGTTATGCCTTGCATTAACTACCAGTTCTTCATAGATGTGTCCAGAATACAACCTTCAATTGTCAAGTTGACACTTGTAACTGATGAGCACAGAAGGGCTTGCGGTAACTTCGAAATATATCACAGAACTTGTAAAGGAATAGAATTGCTTACAATTTTGACCACCATATCCTCAACAAAACTTATATTAGACATGCATATGTAGATATTTGCATAGTATATATGTGTTATTCATGGATTACTTTTAAATCTATGTTAGACTTTATTCTGTGTAGCATGAGGCATTAAGTGGTAACTCGAATCAATCAATAAATAATATATGGTGCATGGTTTTAGTTTTGAACAAAAGAGCTATAAACTACAAAAGTAAAGTAAAAACCTAAGTATTTCGACTTTTAACTTTCACTTTTCCAAGATTACTTTCACAAATTACTTACAGTGTTACTTTGTACAATTTGGTAAGATTAGGAAAAAAGGAGTTCTAGTTTTGACAATTTTACTGACCTCTGATCAACTGCTACTTGTTCAAATTCTTAGCACTTAATCTGGAAACCATAGTTTTTACATGTGATACATGTCATGTGTTAGTGGAGGTGCTAGCAGGAAAGGAAGATTTGGAGACTATTTAAGGGAAGGACTTGAAATGAGATGAGAGCGTGCTTTGATTAGGTGGGTTGAAAAGATAATTTGTATTGACAGTCTCGTTAGCAATGGACATCAGTTCTCACCATTCTGGAGACAGGTGAGCTGAAATCAGGCGCCACCCAGGACAGAGTCCAGTAAAATCTCTATCTGTAGAAGTTTGCTGTCTCTCAGTTGCAGAGATTCTCATGGTAGAAAAGACAGGAAACTCATTGTGTGGCATCTTAACACTGCTGTCTTTCCATTCGTGGGAGCGTCACTCATAATGCCACCACATGCTCAGTGCCCCACCCCCCAGCAGATGTCCACCCGTAAATCTCCCAGTGACACATTCAGTCTAGAAAGGCATCAGTAGAAAAGATCTTTAGAATGTGACATTGAAATCTGAATTTCTGCAAGTAAATAACAGGTGCCCAGTTTTGTATTTTTTAGTAACTTATTCAGAAGACAATGACAAGCCTGATAACTCTTTGGATTACAAAAACAAACCAGTCTCACAATAAATCCTGTATAGCAATAAAATTCCGAGTTTACTAGCAAGTCAATGAGAATCAGAGTGGAGGAAGTGAGGGAACATAGAGATGCTGGCTCCAGGAAGAAAGAAAGAAGCATGCTTAGAGTTGACTCACTGCTGAGAAGGGCGATGTGAATTAAATAAAGACAGGCTAATCCTGCTCTGTCCAGGGCATAAGTCCTTCCCACTCACCGGCTGTGTGTAAGCAATCCTTGGACACTGTCCAGAGTGTAAGAGTGTGCTATGAGGATAAGCATAAGCAAGCAGGGCTCTGGAGAGTGAGAGAAACCCACCTTCCTGCACCTTTATCTTCAATCTTGTGCACAAAATCAAAATTTTCACTGTTCAATGCCTACGCAACCCCCCAAGTTGTTACAAAGCAGATGTGTTATCTTTAAGTGTATCTAAGTAATCAAGTAATATTTGGTATTAAATTATACTGCTGGCTTTTATCTTCCTCTAACGATAATAAAACGACTTGAAATAATTACATGGGCAATTATCTGCTAACATTTCAATTATAGCGTTATGAGGTTGGCTTAACTGTCATTACTATGACCATCAAAAGTTAAAATCTAGCTGCAGCCCACCACATCAAAAGTAAATATGCTATTGAAATTTCACTCTCAAAGCAGTAGATATAGGAGAGGAGACCAATACCTTGGTTTTTCATGATGACTTCTCACTTTAAAATAAACCTTTAGAATATGTTTATTTGATGTTATCTATGAACCAAACAAGCTGACACCAGGTAACTGCTATTTCTATCACTGCAAATGGTAGGATTGAATGACCAGGTTCCCAAAAGGCTACACTGATTAGGTCATGGGAGTTTTCAAGTTCCCTACAGCACTATCTTTATTGGTTTAGTTTTTATAGCGAAGTATTGTAAGTATAATCAAATTATTACCTGGAAATTTTCTTGTTTTTCCTATATTTTAAACATCTGTAGCAGATGTAGCAACCCTGCCTATCTCCTACCATGTGGGAAGGTTGGTTGTTTCAACTCATTCTAGAAAATCTCTTGGGATCTTAGTGTGAATCCTCCCTTGGAACACATTTCACTGTCCCCTATGGTCTCCAAATATGGGAATTAGAGAGAAGGATAGGGAAATAAACAGATGAATCACTTGCAAAAATTAAAACATGAATTTTCCATATTCTACCACACACCTGAATCCTTACAGCATTCATAAAAATTGGCCCATTGTATCAGTTGAAATCTCTAAGTATTGACATAATGTGGTGTAACACTAATTTCTCTGGTAAATATAAAACATAAAATACTTTACGAGTAGAACACAAATCTATAGGAGGAAAATGCAAAAGTAACATTACTGATTTTTGAGACAAAACCTCTCACTGGGGCCTGTAGTCCATAGATTGTGCTATATTGACTGGCCAGTGAATCTTCCAGCACAGGGACTGTAAAAGCATGTTACCATTCATGACTATTTTTTCTGGGGTGGAAATCAAATTCAGATCTTCACGCTTGCAAAATAAGGCCTTTTCCAACCGAGTCAATCTGCTCAGCTTTCATTAGGAATATTTATTATATAATAAAGCTAATGAATTTTATATGATGCAGCCAACCTGTGCTTCTCAATCAACCACATGCTGCTGATACTTCTGAGAGAATAGCATACCCTCTTCCGACCCAACAAACCGTTTATCATTCAGATACAGAGAAACTGAAATGATGACATTGGCTCATATCACATTTGGGGCGATTCTCCAGATAAAGAGGATCAGGAAAACACTCATTTGTTGTCATTTGTCCTCTGCTTCTACGCAAGGGCAATAGAGTACAATCAGTGAGAGTCGTCCAGCTTTCGGTCCAATGTAGTGACCAGATAGTTGATGCTCAGAAAGACAGATTTTAAGTGAACCACCACAGTTCAACTCAGCCAGATGTTTAGGAACAAGAAGATAAACTGACTCAAAAGGAAAATCTATACCATAATTAAACAAGCTTTCATTATCTTCCTTGCAAATTATCCTAATACTTGTAAATTGCCCTAAGATGTGCCTTTTCACCTTGTTTTCTGTTATTTGCAGAAAACATGATTTGCCAGAGGTCATTTACATGGAAGAATCATTTCTAAGGCTTTTCGTCATCAAACTGTTCATGCTGCCAGTGCAGGCCCCCAGCCATGGCTAGTCAGAGAGCCTGTGATTTTGAGTAACATGATTTCCTCTCTGAGACAGTTTGCTGGAATAAGAAAATCTGTGTGTAGTAGCTTTGTGCCTATGGATAATTCATTTGACATTTAAGATGTCAAATATTGGCAAGAATGGTAGCAATTCTGTTGGTTTGGAAAGGCAAGCAAAATAGGTGTTGACTTTTCATTTCCCAGGGAAGACTTAATAGCATTCTAGTAATCCCCAATCCTCTGGTCCCCATTTCTTAAATGACAAAAATGCCAGCTGGAGTGTAAACCACAAAAGAAGGCAGCGATCACAGTGCAGGAGGCCTTTAATCATAGTCAAGGCTAAAAATAGGAATCCCGTGCTTTTTTTTCTCATCTAGTCCTTGATTTGACTGTAAACCCTGGGAGGAAAATGCAATATTCATTCATTTCTGGGCAACAACAATAAAGCCACATTCCATTCCATTTTGGATGTGTTTTCAAGTAATCGCCCACACAACTGAAGGTTGTTCTTAGAAATAAGGCATCTAGCAGCGGCAAAAAACTGAAAAGATGCATTCCAATAGTACATGTCCAAGTGCGGATGCCGCCCTGTGGAGAGCTATCAGGAGATGAGCCGTGTCAAAGCCAAGTCATTAATCTATATTTAGTCTGAAGACAAGCAGCCTTGGGTAGGATGGATTGTTTGTTTTACATTTCTGACGGGATGACAGGTTACTATTTAAATAATCTCTTGCTCATGATCTGGTATGCAGTCATGGTGAAACTCAGTGGGTCATTAAAAAGAACACAAAATAAAGTAAAATAATAATGACCTGAAAATAAAAAAAGACTAGATGGGAAGAGGAAGGAGATAGATAGATAGATAGATAGATAGATAGATAGATAGATAGATAGATAGATAGACAGATGATTGATAGAATTATATGTGTGTGAAATAGACATATAGATATATGGGCAAATTGATAGGAATATATATGTATATGATATATATGAATATGTAATGAAAGGCAATGAGGAAATGGAGCCAATTATGATCTATAATTAACTCATGTTGGCAAGAAAAGCAGAATTTAGCTTTGTCATTGTAGCTCAAGATGGCCAACTTGGCATAGGAGAGTAGACATGATAACTGACACAATCTGTAACAATCAGATCAGTTGCAACAACAGTCCACCTTGCATAGGTTGTACACTTTAACCCATGGAGACCACTGCACAACCTGATGCCTGGTCTGGCCCTTTCTCCTTATCCTCTCTTCATGGCAGGCTGTCCTTCCTGGAGTTCACAGAAATTAAGATATGAGGCAACTCTCCTTCCATTGGCTCCTATGTCCTCCATCTGCTTAGAAAGTTTAACATATTACCTGAGATGGAAATAAAAATTAAGTGACTAAGGATGTAGCCAAAACATGTCCTAAGATGACACCTGCCCCATAACACAGAAAGGTGTATCAGATATAACTACAGATATAGCAAGATATTCCCTTGTCTTAACAGAAACTTGTTCCAGGAAAATTGCAGGTAAATGGAAAGGAGCTAAAAAGTTGACAAAACAAAGTAAGAGAAAAGGTGGCATACTCTTCAAGATTTGGAAAGTACATGTAGAAATTTGTAAAAGAATACAAAGTTAAGGTCCAAAATCAGTGATGCTTCTCTACACAAGGACAAACAAAGTAAGAAATACTTGAGAGAAACAATCCCATTTACCATACTGACAAAAGAAAGAAAGAAAGAAAGAAAGAAAGAAAGAAGGAAGGAAGGAAGGAAGGAAGGAAGGAAGGAAGGAAGGAAGGAAGGAAGGAAGGAAGGAAGGAAGGAAGGAAGGAAGGAAGGAAGGGAGGGAAAAAGAAAGATAGAAAGAGAGAGAGAAAGAGAGAGAGAAAGAAAAAGAAAGAAAGACAGAGAGAAAGAGAAAGAAAGAAAGAAAGAAAGAAAGAAAGAAAGAAAGAAAGAAAGAAAGAAAGAGAGAAAGAAAGGAAAAAAGACAGAAAGAAAGAAAAAGAGAGAAAGAAAGAAAAAGAGAAAGAGAGAAAGAAAGAAAAAGAAAGAAAGAAAGAAAAAGAAAGAGAGAAGAAAGAAAGAAAGAAAGGAAGAAAGAAAGAAAAAGAAAGAAAGAAAGAAAGAAAAGGAAAGAAGAAAGGAAAAAGACACGAAACAAAAGAAAGTTGGAATATATCAAGGATGTGAAAGATCTCTCCAATGAAAGACTGAAAACTTTAAAGAAATAAATTATGAAAGAAACTAGCAGGTGAAAGAACAGAATTATATTGCAAAAAAATGGCTATCCTAGCAAAAGCAATATGCAGATTCATTGTAACTCCAATAAATACTCAGCAAAATTCTTCACAGAAATAAAAATATCAATCTCAAAATTAATACAGAAACTAAAATGGGCCTAGACAGAAAAGTAATCCTGAGTAATAAGAATTCTGCCTGTGGAATTACCATACCAAATCTTAAACTATACAACAAAGTCATCATAATGAAAAAAGTATGGTCAGTGCTTGAAAACAGAAATACTGATCAATGCATGAGAAGCAACAACTCAGGTATAAGTTCATATACTTATAGTAAACTGAATTTTGACCAAGTGCCAAAAAATATCCTTTAGAAAAACAATAGCATCTTCAACAAATGCTGCTGAGAAAACTGGATTGCTACATGTGGAGAACTGAAACAGGAGCCTTACCTGTCACTCTGCATGAAAATTAACTCCAACTGGAACAATGACCTCAATGTTAGACCAGAGCCTATAAAATTTAAAGAGAAAGAATAGGAGGCACACTTGAATCGATTTGCCTAAATAAATATTTTCTGAGTACGACCTCAAATGCATTGGCATGAAAATCAGCACTCAACAAGTAGAATTTCATAAAATTAAGAAGCTTCTGTTCAGCAAAAGACATTACTAATATAGAGAAAAGACAACCCACAGAGTGGGAGAAAATCTTTGCTAGCTCATATTTGTAGAGATTTAACATTCAGGGAATACAAAGAACTCAAAAAAATTAAAACATCAAGGAAGTAAACAACTTAATCTTTTAAAAAAAAAATCCCTTGGAAACTGTAAAGAACTTTTTCACAGGAAAAATTCAAAAGTCCTGACAAATATCTTTAAAAAATGTTCTACCTCTCTATTCATTACAGAAATGTAAATTAAAACCACTGTGAAATATCATCTGACCCTGTCTGAAATGGCTAAAATCCAGAGAACAAGCAACAACAAATGCTGGCGAGAATGTGGTGAGAAATGCTGCCTCGTTTGTGATAGGAATGCAAGTGTGTACACCGTACAATCCCTGTGAAAATCAGTATGGAGGCTCCTAAAAATAGTTAAAATTGAAATGCTGTATGATTCAGCTATACTGCTCTTGTGAATATTCCCAAAGCACACAGTCTGATTAAGAACATCTTATTACTTGTGCATTTTTGACCATTATAACCCTATTCACAGTAGCAGAGCAGTGGAATCAGCCTAGCTACCCAGCAGAAGACTGGTGGCTATTGAAAACGTGGCACATATTTACCAAGAATACTATTCAGCAGTCAAGAAAAATAATTAATGAAATTTGCTGGTAAATGGATGGAATTGGACGAAGTTGTACAATCCTCAGAATGTTACACCCTGCAGCACCTGCAACAGCAGAAGAAAATAAGCCAGGAGGAAGAGGAAGAGCCTAAAAGAGTGAAAACAAGAAAAGGGCTAATAGATGAATGAAACAATTACGGAAGGAAAGTTGTGAAGGGAAGGAAGCAAAGGGGTTTGGTATAGTAAGTGTGGGAGTGGAGAGGTGACTCTGGGGAGGATGGGTCAGTGGCCCGTGCAGCTGTTAATGCTGAAAGCTACACCAACACTTCTGGTGGAAGGATCGAGTGGATCACTGATGGTAAGTAAAGTCCTTGGGTAGCCAATTACTCTCTGATCAGGTTCTAAGGCCCTCTTAATGTCGGGGAACACATACCTTGCACTGTAAACCTGTCCCAATAACGGTGGAGTAGGAGAAAATACCCACTAGGCAGAAAAGTAATCTAAATATTACCATAACTTCTCAAAAATAAACTACCATCTAAACACTTCTTATCATATCCTTAATTTAAAAAAAATAACGAAAGCTCTCAGCACTCTACAGAAATGCATCCTGCTACAATGGAAGATTTGTGATGGGGAGAGCTACATCTGGCCAGAGTGTAGAGTGTAGACTGCCTTGGAATGCTCAGCTCTAACCAGGTCATCAGTATCTTTCACCCACCCCAAAGCTCAAGGAACCTGGCAGAAGAAGGGGTGGTAAGATTGTAAGAGCCTGAAGCAGGGGAGCAGAATGTGACAGTCTAGTCGTGATGGACGGCTGCTTTCAGGAGCTCGATGCAATGAAATCTCCTTCCCTCGGATCTTCAGAAAGACTGACGAATCAACACACCCCAGAAGATCTCAGGAGAAAACAACTACAGCAAGAGAATTACTGAGAACAAAAGTATGCACACCCATAAGTTTGCCCCCTGAGGGCTACTTGAAACACCACTCCTTCCACTACAGGCACCCCCAAAAGTCCTGTGGTCAACATTTGCAGAAGGACAGGGAACAGAAGAGACATAGCCAGACTGGCAAACAGAAGGGAGTGTGGAGAGGGCGTGGGGAAGGAGGGCCTGGGCAAGCAGGGACAGATACCCACTTTGCACATGGCAACTTCAAAAAATTAAAGATGATAAAAAAGAAAATGCGAACTTTTAAAAATGGATTTAAGGAGACAATTTTCCTTATTAAATGCTTTTGAAGTGTTTTTTCAGCTGCCGTTCCTTGAGTGGATCTTTAATAAATTAAAGATTCTACTTTTAGGTAATGAGTCCATAAATGTGCTTATTCCCTGCTGATCTTTCAATATGTTTAGCAGAGATGAACACATTGTAACAACACACTGATGTCTGAATTCCTTATCTTCGGGCGTCTTAGCTTCCTTGCCCCAGGTTAATCTCCATCTTTGGCATCTCACTAGTGACAGCATCTCTGGTGTTAACCTTATCATTTGAATCCTGAATTCTACTCTACATTGTGATTTGATATATCTTCCAGAAATTATATATATTATCTTCCAGATGTATTGAATAATCCCCATTGTTTCGAATGAGCTTCCTTTATACTGGTTTCCTCCTGGAATTAAAATCCTCATCTGACCTCCATCTTACATTCAGTCCCCCAGCTGAGTGCACACATCTTTCTCCCTCAACAGCATGAGTCATGTGGTCCCAACCAATTGTAGGGGTCAATAAAGTGTGCGCCAGTAAGCCAAGAAGCAAAGGGGTCCTTCATTATTTTAACCTATGCATTGAGCATGCATGTGATAGGGCCCAGCATACATTCTCCCCGGGTCCCATTTTACCATGGAAGAAATGGACATCAAACATTAGGTACAACAGATGATAAAGTGTTTAACACTGCTGGTCCAAATCTGTTCTTCGGTTAGGTAATCTAGGGTAATATTATGTCCAGTTTTCCACTTCCAACTAAATGAATATATTTGCACCATTGCTAAGATTTTTATGAATACGAGTGTACCTAGGACACTCATTCATGTAAGTATTCACTAAAACTAAGCAAAATGAACTTATCAAAAGATCATACAGCTAATGGGTTACGAATTTCTCACTTACATCATATAAGTCAAATGCTAGATAGGCAAACCTAAAAGAATTTTCTAAATAATACATGAGTATATATTTTAAAAGTTTCAGGGCTTATAAAAATGTCTTTAAGAAGGAAGTTGTTTTGACATTGTCAAAAGCAATTTATTGTGCTTTTAGAGAATGATGAAGAGTATTAAGTAAAATCACAAATTCTTTAGGCAGCATTGCTCTGCCCAATTCTCATTACATAATCTCAAATTGTTCTTCCATGTGACATAAGCAATACTAGACTTCCCTCCACCTGCAAGACTGGTTCAGTTGAGTGGTGCATGCAGCTCTAAGCCTAGCTGTGGATTAGTAAAAGCTATCAATAACATCAAGATGACCACTGACTTCCTTATTCTTAGCAAGGTACCAAGAGCCAGCACAGCATCCTGAGAAACCAAGGGCTAGTTACCAATAAGGAAAGCAAACCAACTGAACCATACCATGTGTTCTTTCTGAATGTATTCCATCCCCCTCATTGCCTCTTTGATTCCCACAGCAGCACTGTGAACTATTTCCCATTTCAGCAGACAAGAAATAGTCCAATGCCATTTTTGTAGGGTTCATTCCAATCTATGATTCCATTACTGGAAAGGATGCAGGCTAAGTGGATTTGAGAGGTCTCCTTGGTAGCAACAGTCACCTTGGTAGTAACTTTCTGGAACAGCTTTCATTTTGGCTGCTCCATAACACACTTCAGATTCTTCCTCAAAAGCCAAGTTAGCATTTGTGCTTCTCGAAGAGTCATAACAATGAGCCTTCTTCGTCCCAGACACATTTAAAACATAAACTCTAATCCTCAACAAAGAATTAATTCTGTATCATTTCTCATGTAATAATAGCCTGTGATTATTCTATTTTTGTCCTTCTATACTCAGTGTATTTGAGAGCAACATTTTACATCCCCCACTTAAATTGTATTATTTGACAGCTTGCTGAGTACTTGAGAAAGTCTGAAACAGTATGAACTTTGCCTTTCAGAAGTCTCTGTATGCAGAAAGAAATGGAAACTCCCATGACTAATTTTCTGCGGGCCTTCTTTCATCTGAAAACTACTGCACTTCGCATTGCTTGGAATTTCTCAGCTTGACGTGTGCAGGTTCCTGTAGTAAGCATCACATTGTTTGTAAAAAATAAAAAAACTCTCACCTTTATGATCTTTTCCATTTCCACCTGATTGTTGAAGACAAGAATAGCATTCTTTGCCTAAGGGGCAAATTTCCCATTACTATTGAAAAGATAAATGCTAGGAAGCAAAATGAACCAGGATCATTAGAAAACTTCCAAAAAGGAATGGGGGGAGACTTGTTTTTCAGAAATGATAAAATGGGGTTGACAGTTTTAATACTTTCCCATTCAATTGTAGCATTTTATATCAAGGTTTTCATAATGTGCTGTACAAACACAGATGTTTGAAAGAATGAATGGTACTTAATATTTTAACTACATTTCCCCGGGAATCACTTATTTTTAATTTACACTGACAAAACTGAACATAAATTTCAAACTGAAAGAGTAACCAAAAGTGAGCACAAAGATTATGCAGTTAAGAAAGAATAATTATCATTCACTTATTGCTACTGTTACTGAGATTTTAATCTGTATAATAATGACTGTAAATTCATACAACTAAACCATGAAAATGCTCCAATTTATAAGAATAGTTAAAGACAGAAAGCTCATTTGATGCCTTAAAATCTGATGAACTGCTAGATGATAGAATTGAAGGGAAGATTGATTTTTTCAGGACAAAATACAGTCTGAAATAATAAGCCAATTTATTGCTAGTGATTCATTTGAAAAACCAATTTCTAAACATATTTTCATTAGTTTCATAGAATACGCCCAAGATTTCACATCTTTGGCACCAACCAGACAGTTTGCTAATTCACTAATTGAAAAGGGTGTTTTCTGTAGTTACAGATCGTAATATGTGTTTTCTGCATAGAAAAGGATCTATTAATCACAGGGAACCTATGCAGGGGAGGCATTCATCTGCAAGGGAGGCTGAGACTGGTTCCCTGTCAACTCAAGCCGAACAAGGAAATCACACCTAGGACCAGAGCTAATGAACGACACTCTTGCATAGACCAGACACTAAATGTTTGGCTGCCAAGTGAGGGTTTCTTGAGAAGAGACAGAGTGGGAAGATTGTGACCTCACCAATGAAGCAATGCAGAGTGCACAGCTCAATGGATTATTCCGAGTTGGCACCCAAGTAGGAGAAGGAAGTGATCAGAAAAATACTCAGAGACACCTCCATCCATGTCCATCTCAGCACTATTCACAATAGCAAAGTCATGGAATCCAAAAGTGGATAAATGGATAATGAAACTGTGACACATATACACTATGGAATACTAACAGCCATCAAAAAAATTAATGAAATTTGCTGCTAAATGGACAGAGCTGGAAAAAAATCATACTAAGCGAAGTACCTCAAAGCACAGAAAACCAGATGTCACATGTTCTCCCTTATAAGTGAAACATAATTCCAAGTCCTTGTAATGACATACTCATGGGAAAATCTTTCTATTATCTCTTGCAACCATAAAGGACTCCAAATAATAAGACAAAGAAAACCCAAAGAAAATGAAGACAAAGTTACAAAGTTCAACTGAGAAGTAAGGCCACCATCAAGAAAGACTCCTAATGAGCACAAGATCCAATTCCATCCACAGTCTCCTTCCTGGCACTTGGAGTGGTTTCAAGCACTGATGGGGGATGGGGGATGATGTTGTGAGGGTTAGTGACTAGTAGCAGCCGGATGATGCCCTGGAGGTTGGCCTCACCCACTACTGTGCTACTCCTGATCCTCGCTCTCCTTCAAGCTTTATCTTATATAATGGTCTCTCTTAACAGGTTCTGTATTGTTGGATAGGAGAGGATCTTAAAGCCCAGATATGATGCACCTTCATGCAGTGCAAGAAGAGCAAAACAGACCACAACAAACGAACCCTACAGTGTTCACCTGAAACCAGACCAGCCAAATCTCTCCCTATCCACAGGCTCAGGGAAATTTGCAGGAGAGGGGGTGGTAAGACTATAAGAGCCTAAAGATGGAGAGTTCCATTGCTGGACAGGTCATTCCACTTAACATAGGGCAGCTGAAGCCAGAATCTCATGGCAACGAGACTTGAACTCATTAGACCTACACAGTGGTGAACATGTCCGCATGCCCCCATGGACTGGCGTGGATCTCAGGAGAAATAGTTTCAGGCAGTAGGATCCTTAGGGACCAGGGGTCAGACAGAGGTAGTGGGGTACCCATAACAGTGGGCTTCCCAAGGAAGGGACTCTGTTTGCTACAAAGGCCTGAATCCCCATGAGAACAGATGATACCGAGGGAAATTCAGGACTCACAGAAGCAAAGGACAGAAAAATAAGAGGGAATAGACTAGGCCCACATAGGGATGTGAGGGAGGGTGAGTGGAGATGGGAGGGAGGATGAGTGGGGATGGGATGGGAGGTAGAGGAAAGGGAAGGAGGAAGGGAGGAGGGAATGAGGGAGACAAGGAACATGTATATAAAATGTAAATTTAATTAATTTATTTTAAAAGTATTCTCTCTCTCTCTCTCTCTCTCTCTCTCTCCCCCGCCCTCTCTCTCTCCCTCTCTCTTTCTCCCAACTGCCTTGAAATAAGAACTATTGTTCCATTGCCTGCTGTCTGTCCGGATGTTCTGCTCCTCACTCCAGCTTACAAGCAGGAAAACCATCCAGACATGCACAGACACCTTGAAAGTATGAGCCTAAGTCAGCTTTTTCGGGGGGGGGTGTTGTACTTCCCAGGAATTTCCACAGTTGTAAAAAGATGACAAAGATGAATTTAGATGATTAACACTGGTATATCCATATAATCTGTTTGCTATAAATACTCAGACTAATAGCCATCTTTCCTTGGTTTGAACTGAATAGAAAAATGCCCAACTTGAAGTATTTTGGAAATTAATGCTTGGTCTCATATTATTCAAAGATAATCTGATTACTTAACTCATTGTCCTAGACCATGGTCTTTCAACTCAAGAAAGTTGAGCCTTCCCATGCTAGCACATCTCTGGCTGTCTGTAGACTTGTTTAACTCAGGTTTCTCCTTTCTCAGTTCTTTCCATTGTTTTTCCTTAACTCCATGAATTTATACCTCCCTTCTCTGATTCTCCTTAATAAAAAAAAACTATCAAAATGACAGGAGTTGAATGCTTTTTCAAATATTATGTTTGGTAGTAAAAGATAGTTTTGTAGTTCAGATTCAAAACCCACACCCAGAGGTTTAACCAAACTCCAGGATGAGCAATGTAACATCGAGATTTTGCATTGCAGAAGGCCCATCAAGAACTCTTATTTATAGTTTGAAAGGTAACTTGCTACTTAGAGTTAATAATTTCACTTGTATCTATCCAGCATTTACTAGACAATTCCATTTAGCTTTTTCTTTTTCGGATGTGAAGACCAGGGCATTGAAAAGCACCCTATTTTCTTTTCCAGCAGAGGTTCATCCTGGGTCACCGTTCAAAGCATAGTTCACCATGGAGGGGAAGGCAAGGGTTCAGGAGCTCAAGGCAGATGGTCATGTTTCACGCACAGTCAGGAAGCAGAGAGGGATGAGTGTATGTTTGCTTTCTTTACACTTCAGAATTCATTCCAAGGAAAAGGTGCTATCCACGGAGGACAGGTCTTCCCGTCTTCCCATATTCATCAATATAATCAAGGTTTTCCTTCCTGGATATTCCCAGGGGAGAACCTTGTTCTACTTAAAACCTCAGAGGTTTGCTAGAGATTTCTCTCCTGGGCCTCAGGTTTAAAATACTGGTTATCACGCAAGTTTAGATCACTTTTAAGTGGTCATGTGGCTAGATGATCTGTATGGATAATCACAATGGCTTTTATCAAAAGCATCCAGGAGGCTTCAGGTCAGAGAACAAACAAGAAAATGGTGGAGCAAAGATGAAAGTGATGTTTTTCAGGAGAGAGAAAGGGATGCCAGAAGTTACACTGATCACTGAAAATTTAAGAAAAGCAAAGCTCTTATATCTTTCCAAAAAATAACTTTGACAACACTTTGGTTTTACACTTGTAAAGGCAATTCCAATATTCTGACTTGCAGAACAGCAAAGCTACATGTCTCTGGTGTTTTGAGCCAATATTCTATATCATTTTATCTCAATGAAAAGAGAATGCAAATGCAAAATGAAGAGTGAGAGTTATCCAAGTAGTCCCATGCTGATCATGAAAAGGTGTTTAGAAGGGGCCTTAGTCCTTTTTAAATCATTAATGAAGACATCTGTCCTGCTAGGAATTGCATTGAAGATCTTCATGTCATGTTATTCAAAGATTTTAGCTCAGTAACTCCCTTGTCCAAAAGTCCTATTCCTTAGAGACTGTTGAAAAAAGAAATTTATCTTCAACATAGTATGTGTGTGTGAGTGTGAATGTATGAGTGAGTGTGTGTGTGTACATGTGTGTTCTGAAGTAAAGGATGTATTGCAAAGTGACAATACTGAGAGGCTGTTTTTATCCCTACCACTTTTGACTATAATCTTCCTGTGTGAATGGATCCTGTCTAGCTAATGAAATGCTTAAGAATAAAAAGATGAATTAAATTCCAGCTGTTGAAGTAGTCAACTCACAATACAGAATCTTTTTTCTAAGATAGAATTCATTGTCATCTAACCTTCTAAATCACAGCTATCAGTTAAGTCTGTCCCTGTTACAAACCTGAAATTAGCATATGCTATTGTGTCATGTTCAAGTGTTAAATAAGAGAGTCGTGGAAACTTAAAGGAAAAGCTATTATTAGGATGAAAAATTCAGTTTTTCACTTTTCTACTTTATGAAAAGAAATTTATTGAGGAATGGTTGAAATATACGATGCTGTGCCTGCTTGCTGCAAGTACAATGCATTGATTTGTAGGTGCATATTCACATGCTAGAGATCCCCAGGCTGTTTTGTAACCATACCAGGAGAAATGTCCTTCCAACTTATTAATATACTACAATTATTATTAGCAGTGTCTATGTATTAAATACACTATTATTTGCTACTGACATCTGAAGGTAATAGTTAAGAGTGTAGACTTAGCTTAGAACCCCTTTTATTTCCAGACAGGTCTCTTGAGAGACATAAAACAAGCAATGAAACATCCACTGCTCCTACATACATGTCACCTTGAGACCCTTGACCTTGTTCATGCTTGAAACACTGTTCTGGGAACTTGCATGACTGATTTACATCTGTAGTCCATGAACCCTTAGAAGTACGATCCATCTGTTCTCTGTTACACCACTTCAGTCTTGAGTGCTTAAGTCAAGGCGTTATCCCAATACCTGAACCTGGGCAGGTGCTTGATGCTTTGTGCTCAAATAAAAATCACTTAGTTAACACACATGTGTACATAAAACAGGATCCAGTGCATTTGATGATTTTTTATGTAATAGGGGAAAACACAGTTTTCATGAAATTTCGATTTTACATACAAGTTCTTATTTTCAACTTTCGTATCACTGAAATTAGAATCCATGTTAATCTCCTCATGATCCTCAGAGGAACCTAAACTTCTTTCTTATGGTCTTCTTAAATGCCCTTATTAACTGCAGAATGTTTATTCTGGGTGGCTCAAGATATAGCCACAATGCAGTATGTACTTAATTGTTTTAGCTATGTCAAGAGGTAGTGAAAAACCCAGTGAGATCAACAGTTTTGGGCAAAACAATGATTGCTTGGTCTTTAGACAGTTATTCACAAGAAGGATATATTAGCATTAAGGGTGTCAGCATTTAAACAACATCTACAGTCTATAATGATATCCCACCACAGTTTTAGAACACAGTAAACCTTAAAATGCCATGATTCATTTTTCAAAATCAACCTACTTGCTACTAAACATTAGAAAAGATATCACATGTACACAGTTGCAAACTAGACACCACTGTACATAGATGCATAAATGAAAAGTCATATAAAAGATATAAAAGGACAGCATGTTACATCATTTATCTTTTGGTGTATTCTATTTCTGCTTCCAAAAAAATCCAGATTTTAATACTTACTTAAATATGTCTTCAATCCATTTGTTACTCAAATAAATAAGAACGATAGCTTTATCAGTATTGACTTTTGACCTATGTATAACACTAATTGTGCATCAAAGCTCATTTTTTTCCTACTATTTTTCACATTACCTTGGCTATCTTGACCTTGGTTTGACCTGTGGAGCTAGAGTTAGAGGTTCCTTAATCATTGTTTTTCATTGTTTCCTTGCTTAAATATAAGGGAGAGCATTTATCTTCCATGTGCAATAGTATAGCTGTCACAAAGGAAAAGGAATTCTATTTGCATCACAGTTTACATTTTTTCCAGTCAAGCGTCTAAACATTCTTTGTCCTGAAAGGTTCTATTGCCAATAAAAACAATTTCATACTCTTGCATTTGAAATTCTTTGCTTCTTAGCCTGACTTTGAGATCACTTCTAAATCAAGCAAAAGCTCATTTTGAAAGGAAAAACAGTCAAGGTGAGAGGTTGTGAAAATAAATGTGAACGTTGCCTCTTTTTATCCTCTGGCCTTTCCTACAGTTAAGACGCTGGTTCCAAGGGTTTTATTACACTACTCATCACTGTGAAATTCTGGAAGCTAAATTATTTTATGAAAGTCCTTGGGTCATATTCCTGTATAATATGTCATTTTGAGAGCCCTTTCCTAGGCTTTAGCCCACGTTTTTTTTTTCATTGACTTTATTTTGTAGGAGGGACGAGCACGGGTAAGGACTGCAAACTAAGTGATATATAAAAGTACTGCATGCACTTAAAAGTATTTGAAGAGCTCTAACACACAGGGGTCTCTAGAAAAACAGACCCCATAGCATGTGTGCATAGAACAAAGGGGAGTTGTCTGACTAATGAGACAGGGTAAAAGCAAGTCAAGGATGCTCCCTTTGCACTTAGGGGGAGGCAGGGGCCAACCTGTGGACACAGGAAGTACGTAGAAAGCTCCACAATGCCAGTCTGGTGTGTGATGCAAAGAAGCTGTCTGAATTGGTGCTGGCAGAACAATGAACTCTGAAACTGACGAGAAAAGTGTCTAACATTCAGCTAAGCTTTTCATTAGGATATTAGTCCATATTTAGAGCATGAAACCTCCAGCTACAAGTCACCATGCCACAAGATAGTCCTCTCTGGAGAACCCCCCCCCCCAGCATGCTGCACCAAGTCTAGACACATCTCCTCACAGTCAATTTTATAACCAAGATTAATAATCACAAGTACCTTTTACATAATAGAATTTCACATCTATCAAAAATATTACTGCAACCGAAATAGATGCTAGAAACTCACTTAACAACTCCAATCTTCTAAACATAGACGGAGTGCAGATGGACAAATGATAACTTTATCTTCCATCTGCCACATGAACCAACCGATGTCCAGAACATTAAAGACATATTTCAGGAACCTTGTCAACCTCTGATATAATGCAATTATGTGATATTTAATATGATATAATATAATAAATGATGCCTGCAGTGAATGCAGATTTTAATAAATGGCTAGAGGCACATGTCTCTATGGGTAAAGTCAAAGTAGTGCAAACCCAATGGTCTGCATTTAGATCTCTATATCCCACTTAAAAGTTGGGCATGGTGACTTAAACTTTTGTAATCCAGACATTCTTATAGAGAATGGGAGGTGAAAACCCAAGTCTCTCTAGAAACTGATGGGAAAGCCTGCCACTTACAGCATTGGTAATTACACCTTTTTTCAAACAAGATGGAAAGAACAATCAACCACATGTTGCTCTCTGGCCTTGGCATGAGTGTGTTTGAACTTGTAAGCCTGCATCTGCATTTGTTGGCGCACACACAAAAACACACAAGAAATAATGAAAACTACACTAAGTTTCCCTAACAAGCTAATAGAAATCTATAAAGTAGCCTACTATACTAACTCCAGGTTCTACTGCATCCAGAATTTCCATGGGAATCTTAACAGTAAAATGACTGTATAAAAATTCCCCTTTCCAATTATTGAACTCTAAGACTTACTTCCCTTGCGGTACTGAGAGAGAAAGCTTCATCACCGGGGTGTCATCAGGGAGCTCGCAGAGAAGCTACATCCATATGAAGCAACAGGAGTCTCCAAACCAGCGTGGCAAGTATTGACAGGAACCGAGCAAGCATTCGAAATTCAACACGTAAAATAGCCACAGAGGACTCAAATGGAATCTCCCAAGCCAGAGCTCTAAGAAGCACATTTTGTGATTTTATAGCTTCAAACTGAGAAGAGCCTAATATCAGAGAGAGACAGAGAGACAGAGAGAGAGAGAGAGAGAGAGAGAGAGAGAGAGAGAGAGAGAGAGAGAGAGAGAGAGAATGCAAGTAAACAAGTAGGTTACCATGATATTATACATACCTCGAACTATTACATAATTCAATGTTTCTTCTATAAGAGACTAGAGGTCTTTCAGATGAGAAGATACGGAATGGGAAGGAAACTAAACAGTCTTTAAGCCCCATGAGGTAAGTAATGTAGCTTCAGTTTTGTCAATAGAGTCATAGGACATCTCTGCAGAACTCTTTATTTATCTCACCCTTACATTGATATGTCAGCCTCAAATACTATAACTCTGCCTGTTTTTCCTATAGATAGCTCCCTGTGAGACCCAAGACAGTTCTCTCAAGTACCAGTGTCCACATTAAGTCTGACAAATTTTAATCTCAGACTTGCAGGGCAGAAATTTCTGAGTCACTACTGATCTTCAGACATGCTATTTGACTCAGGCACTTCAAAATTTTTATTTATATATACACTTAAAAGTCTGAAATCCTCATGAAATTATGACAATTTAACATAAAATTTTTGGACAATGTCTAGATATTACAATATTAGCCCCCTTCTGTTGAGGGACCAGCACCTCATACTGAGTTCGTGCCTTTCACTCCCTTGTTGTCCTTGGCAAACCTTTCCAGCAAGTGACCTGAGCCACATATTTCCCTTGTTTTCCTGGTCTCTGTGGACAGTTAGGTTTGGGGTCTGATGTTTAGTCTTGTGCAGGTTCTCAGTTTTCAATACATAGGACACCTGGTGTCACTTTGCTGTTACACATCTTACTTTGACACCTGTTTGCATTATGTAAATATCTCAAGTTCTATTCACCTAATGGGCTAACGTCACTTGGACAAGTCCTGATTATAAACATGTCAGGTTCTTCTCCACACTCACTGCCCCTATGTCACCTTTGTGCTGTCCCTTGAATGTCTCACATGGACCATCAACCCATATTAACATGCTCCTTCCTGCCTATGGTCATTTTCTGTAATATTATCCACACAAGTCCTGAGTACCCCCAATTTCAGCCTTTGAAGTCCCTTCCACAGTCTTTCACAGTCTCGGAATTTTATTCTGGTACCTACTTTTCAAATAATTAAAATTAGAGGAGTTGTGCCATTGCATATGCAATATAACTTGTGGGTAATATAACTGTTGCTTCATCTGCAACCTCAATGAGCCCAGATTTAAGTAAATTTCTTTGGCTGATAGAGAGGTAACCCCCTCGTTAAAAAATCACCTAAATACACCCATTTTAAATACTGACACTCAAACTATGATGTTCCCCAAATGCACAGACATCGCTCATCTCCAAAAGTACTTGTGGAAGATAGTCTACTCTGCTAAAATGGCAAACGTGGACTATTGGATTAAATAAATTATTTACTTCATGATATAAACAAAATAACATTTGAGGCAGATCTGTGCATGAACTTTTGTTCAACCATTTCACAGCTCACATTGCTGTTTCCTTACATCTTTATCAATGATAAAGATTTTCATTTTTCTCCTGCATGATTTAAAGAGAGGATGATTGCACTCAAGTGATAGACTGGCATGTGTCTTTGGGTCCATGGCCAATTGTATTGAGTAAGTTAGTGGATGAACACAGAAGCTGAGCTATGAGTCAGGTAAGGCAGTCAAAATTCAGGCTCCCATGGAGAAAGCTGTATGTTAGCGCACCAAGCCAACTCCTACAGTATGAGACTGATGGGGTTATTAATATATATCAGGGGAAATGAAAAGTGAATGTTAATTATTGCCTTGATATCAGCATAGTATCAATGGCTAGTGTTAATCAAACTAGCTCTTCTAAGCTTCTCAAGAAATCACTCAGGATCCTGGGGAAGAGCTACTTTCAGACAATGACCTCACCATGTCAAAGAAGCAAGAATGGTAGCGGTGCTGGGTTGCTAGCCAGTTCTCTGCTGCTCGGACTGAACCACCAGACCCACCACTTTGCTGCAGAATGGATGAGCTGCTGATAGATTCCAGTAATTTCCTCTCCCGCATTTATTTCTCCACCCCCCCACTGTAATTCCTAGGGCAGCACCTAACCAATAATTAGCTGATGCAATAACACAAGCATCCAGCTTCTAGCTTTAATTTAGGGCAATTTTGTCGGGCTTTATTGAATAACTGTTGAGTCCTCACTTGAAACTTCATTGAAAAGCACCACATCCCCCTGCTGGTCCCTGCCTTCCTGAACTCCTTACAAAAGTTCTCCCCCAGAGCATTCGCCCCATGCCTGCAAGGCCACTTTCTATACTGCACACCCTTGTATTCCAGGCAGCCAATATGATCAATTGATTCCGTATAGTGAGCTCAGAAAACATATCTTCATTTTTCCTTCATTGATTTCAACCAGGTTGTTAGTTGATCGAGTATTTTATAAAACAATGAATATTTTAATAAATTGTCAAAATATAATTTTCCATTTTTCCACCAAGGAGCTCATTAATCAGGTTTTCTCAGGAATTTCTAGTATCTCTTTAGTATTCTGAGGAGCCAATGAATAATCAGCATTTCCAAGATTATCACATCATCATCATCCAGTTTGGAAAGTACAAAGGAAGAGTTATTAAATTTCATGAGGCTTAGATATTGGGAGAACATTCTAGATTAATTCATAAAAGAATACCTTTTGTCACTCATATGCTATCTATTAGTAATTAAAAGATTGTGGACATTACTGGTAGCTTTATAGTTAGTTCTGCAAGTTTTTCTACCAAGTTCCCTTTCCCCAAACATAAAGTGTTTCTCCCTTTTCTGTAAGATTTCACATAATTCAGTAAAATGGCATAAGCTTTTAAAGTAAGAAGCTCAGTTTGAACTTGACCTCCCTTATTTTTTATCTTTAAATATGTATCTTTCTGATTTTCATTTCTATACCTACTTTTCAATGTAGATTAAAGAAATTTTAAATGGTAAATGGAATGTGATGAACATTTAAATTTCCTCATTGCATTTCCAAATCATTTTCAAAAGTGCTGTAAAAATGTAGCTGGGAAAAAATAATACTCCTCACTGATGTGTAGTAGTAGTATATTTACAGTCATTTTGCTTCCTAAAAGAGCTACAAGTAGGACATTGAGTTGATATGGTTCTAGGATGATTCCATTAACTTTGTGATTCATTTTACTAACTTCTTCCATGAACATAGCAAACAGCTGTAATTACCAGTTATATTATGTTTGCTGAAACTTCTAGCTAAGGTGCCTCAGAATTCAAGGTCTTAGACTTGCACTCTGAGTTTGGTCAGATTTGACAGGGTTCTCAGTATACTTGGACGGCAACATATTTATTTGGCTCACGATGGTATCTGTGAATGGGGAAACCTCAGAGATTCATAACTAAATATGTAATAAGGTAACTTCCTTTTTACTTCTTAATCACAATAAAAACCATGGATTTTTTACATGAAGTTTGTTTTGGGTACCATTTTTCCATTTCTTTATTCATTATTACTGCACTATGCTACAAAATTTAAGATGAGACTCATGATGTCTACTTACAACCTTCTATTTAGATACCTCTTAGTACTACCTTTCTAAAGGAGACCCTTGCATCTATTGACTGCTCTATTTAATCAGTGAAGACTAAAAATAATTGATTCCATTATCATATTATTTTTAATTGTCATTCTATTTATTGATTAGTCTACTTTACTTGCAAGAGAAGTTCCAACCTTCCCTCCAAGCATATTTGAAACATAGCAAATATCTGCAATAGTATTCTCATTTACACAGGCTTGTATCTCTTTGTCAAATGACCCTATGTTCTGTACACCTTGCATTTTGAAATCCATATTTCTGCATCACATATCACATGCCTTATCCATCATAAAAGTTAGAAATGTATAGGCATCATTGCGAGCTCTATCAGGTTATGATGTATATCATATGCTTTCATGTAGCACATCCAAGTACATCTTAAATTGAAGGGTCTTCATTCCCAAAGAAAGAAATATTTTCATAGATGGCAAAAATGATAGATAGCATCATAATTTTGAGATTCCAAAGTCTTTGGAGGATCTGATTTCTTAGTGACTTGTTTCTCTTGCTAAGAAGATTTTTAAATTGAGTGTTGCGTTCCTCCTCAGTCAATTTTTTGTTAAGTTGAAAAATACTACTAGTCACCATAGATCTCACCTATATAATCTGTGACCAAGGAGTCCACAAAGTAGAATCACACCTATTGTTATTATCAGTTGCCAGGTCAACTAAATAGGGAGCATAAGGTTTACATTATAGCACCAAAGCAACTGAATGTTCTTTTCACTTCTGAAAGACGATGCTTGTAATATGGTTTTATTTGTTCCGTCCCAAATAGGATGTCTGAAATATGGATGTTGGGCAGAAAAAAAGAATAAGAACTGAACTGTAGGCAACATGAACACTTTGATGGGGTTCGCTGCAGTTTCACCTAAATCACAACATTCTCTTCATGAGTTCTCGGATGGAACCAGTGCTCAGAATTCACAGCACAGATTGAAAGTTTTAAGCCTGCCCTGTCTTCATTACTCTGAAGAAGTGTAATAAAATTGTCCATGAGGGAAAACCTTCTATTAAAACTTCATGTAGTGCTGAGAAGACTTTTGGAGGTAAGCACTCCCTTGACCTCTCTTTTTTAATTAGGTGAAGAAAGTAAGTCTCAGTACTGTCAGACTAATTCCCCTCTGGCGTGCACACACTGTGGTAGCTGCAATCTCCATCTGCTTTACCCTGAAACTTCTGAGGGTTCCAAACCACATTTCTCCCGAAGTGAGTTTCATCATCTCATGCTTGGAAACACTTGACATCATCATTCTGTCTCTAAGAACACGCACAGGTTCTTCTCGTGGGCATTTCCATTGTTTGCTGCTGACATTTGCTTACATGACCCCTTATGATTTGCTGTCAACAGGAATCTGAATTCTGGCTTGTCTGAGATACCAGCCCTGATCAGTACTTTCACAAGAATGACTGGACACAGAAACTGTAGAGAAAAGAAATACTTTATGTTACAATGAGTGAGGCCAAGAGAGGTGAGAGACAGACCCTGTGATTACAGTAGTGAACACAAGACAGCCTCAGAATCTTCTTTTCACTCTGACCCTTGGTGAACACACACCACCACCTTCTACATGCTCCTCTTCTACTTTATTAATTCTGTTCTATTAATCAAGCTCTTAATTTTTTACTAGTCCTTTGAACATTAACATTGTTAAAGAAATGAATTGCTCAATATTTTAAGCATATAAACTAGCACTGAAAAATCACACAGAAAGTCATATGCATAACCTTTTTGCAGTCTGATAGTTTCTGAAAATATTGAATTTCTAAATGCTTTTTAAAGCTGAAATTTTATGCAGATTTTGCATTAAAAGTTAAGAGACTTTTATACTCACCAACATGTGAATGGCATTGGCTGGAAATAAAGTTTCCAGTAGTGTGCAGACACTGAAAGGATATAATGCACAGAGTAAAATAAAATCAGATTATAGTACTGGAAAAATACACTGTCTGAACATGAAATCAAATATGAGTGGATATCCTAGTTAAATTGTATGTTTTGACTATTTTATTATCCTAGGTAAGGGTTTTCAAAAAGAAGATAAGGGGCTAGAGAGATAGCTCAGGGGTTAAGACTCTGCCTTGCAAGTCGAAGGTTCTGAGTTTGGATCCCAGGTCTCACATAAAAATGCTGGATGTTCATAGCTGTGGCCTGCACTTCTGGCCTGGTGGGAAGAGCCTAGGAAATCCCAGAGGGAAGCAAAAGGAGGTAGAGGCAATCCAGGATGATTCCCGGAGTCACCCTTGGTCCTTCACAGGAACACACAGTGTTCTCTGATACACACACACACAAACACACAGACACACACAGACACACACACACACACACACACACAGACACATACACACACACACACATGCAAAAATAAATAGATAAACTTAAAAAAAGATAAATATGAGACAAGTTTACTCATCTCAAAGTGCTAAGAATCAATGAAAAACATAAAGAGATAAGTGATAATTTTTGGTCAAATAGAATGGGTACTGATGAAATATGTATAACTTGAGGACTTTGGTGAATTCATGACCCAGTGTGAAAGTAATAAATATGAATCCAAAGGATAATTATAACCAGCACAAAACCATTATCAATAAACAAGTGTCTATTCACAGTAAGTCAAGAATGTTAATGTCATGAAATCCTGGAACAAAGGTTTGATTCCATAATACTTAGCTTTACCATACATGGGCTGCTTCCTCTGCTGAGGGCATCAATGAAAATATGAATAAATTTGGCAATTAACATTTCTCTATGGCAGGACTTTTAACATATCATTCAGTGCTGAGTTAACTGTGAAAGAAAAATTTGTTATGGGAAATATCTCACTGATGATACTCTAGAGGTATTATTTTTCTTTTCAAAATTTGTATGTAAGGGTGTGTGCAAATAAGGGCACTTGAGTCTATGTCTTTGTGGAGGCTCAAGGGTGACATCAGTAATCATCCTGGATTGCTTCGCCCCCTTACTCTTTTGCTCTGGGCATTCCCGAACTCTGATTTCAGGGTCAGAATTGCAGTCCATGACCATTTCTACCAGGTATTTTTACATGAGATCTGAACTCATGACTTTCTGATTTTGAGGAAAAGATTTTAACCCCTGAACCATCATTGCAGCCCCTTAGCAGTTCTCTTGAAGGATCAACTCAACCACTTTCTAGAGAAACCTTGGACATCATCAGTGTCTATAAGTGTTCTTCAAACAAGAGAAGGACCAACCATTCTTCTGATTTTGAGCAGCAACAAGCTAATAAAATTTCCAATATGCAATACAACTGTCCTGGGCTTATATTTTCTCCAAAAATACTGGTATATTAGATTTATTCCTATGGGAAAAATGTTCATCACACGCAGAGCACTGGAATTATCAAGATTATCCCGAGATTTGCTCCCATTGCTCTACACAGGGTGAAGAATGTCTTTATCTTCTTATGTGTCTCTTGGTTGCCTTGTGTCACTAAACTTCAAATTTAATTTATTTAGTGATTTTTATTTATTTTGATTGATATTTGCTGATAGTTTCATGTAATCTATCTAATGAATTTTAATCATTTCCACACGTTATTTTCTTATCTTATGCACCCTCCTTATTTCTCCTGCTAAAAACCTTCTTCCCAATAGATTCTTCTCCTATTATCATACTTTCTGGTGTATGTGTCTGAGTGTGTGCAAATGCATATGCCTGTGGTGTGCATATGTGTGTGTGTGTGTGTGTGTGTGTGTGTGTCACTGAGTTTAAGTAGGAAGTCATGAGACTGAATGTGAGCTTCCCCCTGTAGGCTCATGTGTTTGAATCCTTAACTATTGTTTGGAACGTCATGACAAGTTTAAGAGGTGGAGCCTTACTGGAGGAGCATGTCACGAAGGGTGGATCTTCAGATTGGATCGTTTCACCCACTGCTGTTAGGAATCTGCTCTGGAAGTTTGCATTTTTCTCTCTTTTTCCCTCCATGATGGACATGACTTACGCTGCCTCCAACTTCTACCACTCAGCCATGTCTTTTCTACCATAATGGACCATATCGACCTTCTGGAACTTTAAATCCAATAAATCTCCCTTTTTCCCGCTAAGTTGGCCGTATGAGTGTTGCCTCATAGCGGCAGAAAGAATGACTAAAACATGGGATGTCCCGGATGAACCGCGTGGAAGGTTATTTGTTGTCGCATGGCAAGTTGTCGGTATCTACACCACTGAGAAGTGACGCTCTTCCCTTAGACATCATTGCTGGTCTGTGGGGACACCGTCTTTGATTTCAAATTATGCTGCCGAGGGCATCAGTCAGGCAGGACTCCTGGATTTTGGTAATTGCCTGAAGATCTCTTTGGCACTGCCCTCAGTGGTAAGATAAGTTGGATTTATTTGTTCTCAAGGAATCTGAACAATTCTGGAATGCTCTAGTTCTAATAAAGCTAGACAGAACTGAAATTTACTCTAAGATATGGAAAGAAAGTACATTATGCATGTCTGTGCTTCTTCAAGTTAACTTTAATTTTTTACCTATTTAAGAAATAAAGAGAAAGAGAGGCAAAGAAAAAAATAGTCAGGGAGAGAGGGGGAGGGGTACAGCTTTCTGAAATCAGCCCTCAAAATCTTTTCTTCTACCATGTGAGTTGTGGGGCTAGTATTCTGGTTACCAGGTTTGCAAGCAGGTGCCTTACCCACTAAGCTATTTCTCTGAACCTCAAATTACCTTTTATATTGGTTGTTGTGTATCTTCCACAAGAATTACTGAATCTCTTTCTTGGAGTCTAAACATCCAAACAGATAATTTTTGATTTTTCTATTAAAATACTTGTGAGCAGTAAATCTCCCAGGATGTTTTCTTCCCGTTTTTATTATTTCTTATTCCTAAAATGTTACCACATCTCTCTCAGCCACTGTCATTTGTGGCTCAGTCTCTGTGTGTCTTTCTCACATGTATTTTTAGATTAATGAAAGATGGGAACATTCAATCCTGTATTCTGTGAGTGAGACGTGTCAGCACATTGTTTCTCCCGGATCTCTAATATCAGTAATACAAGGATGTGATGATATCTTTGCTATCAAAATGACAGAGAGTTGGCAGTGAATGACACTGCTGTCATGCCATGTGAGGAGGAAAAGACCTATCTTGTGAAATTGGCAGGCAAGAAGGACGACCCCTGGATGCTCATCACAAGCATTCGCCTCGGCTCCATGATGACAGTTATTTCGGGTCTTTGTTTCAAAGTTAGGAAGGTGGAGAAAGTTATAAACAGCACACTGCAACCGCATGGTAGGAATATAGAGGAGAATTAGATGGGAGAAAGATGTCTTATGCTTCCCTACTCTTAGAGAATCAATCCAGGAACACTGAAATATTATCCAATGTGGACATAACCTTCTCAATGCAAAGATCCAAATTCGTGAGTCTTCCTTTTTTATAACACTGACTAGCACCTGAAGTGATAAAGGGCTGAGCCTCTGTGGTCCCTCTGCCACACGTATCATCACTGTCTAGGATCAGAAGCTGCCCAGTTGCAATGAGAGTCATAGACTTAACATTTTCTCTTGGATGGTTTAGATTCAACAAATCTCTCTTCATAGTCCAACTTTTCTTGACCATTATTCATCTCCAGTGTTTAGCAGTTACATCAGAGGACTGCACTAGCTCCACTCAGTACATAGTCATGCATGCAGCTCATATTCATTTCTCCAGATTCACGAGCACTAAGTCTGATGGCTCCAATTTCCCACTCTTCTTAACACAGCTCATCCAGACCTGACCAAAGGAATAAGTTCCTCACACACTTCCTGACTCTTAGTCCTTTATCTTAAACCTCACCACCAACTCTTTCCTTTTTCTCACCAAATACCTGAAATCTGTACTAGTTATCAAAATACATGTTTACAACAGAACTCCACTTCCACATAAGACAACTTGCTACATACCTGTCCAAGTTAACTGTCACACCAAGTCTACCGTTTGTCAAGTCTTCCAAAACCACTGATGATAATCTTTTTCATGTGGATGATTTTAGTTAGGTATTCCTAATTTCTCTTATCTGTCTTTTCCATAACTAGCAAAATTCATTTCCCATCAACCTCATGGGAACATCCTTTGTTTCTTTATATATGGTCTTCTTGTAGCATTTGAAAGAACTGATTGCATTAGTGTGATTTTTTGCCAAAGCAATACTAGACTGTTTTGAAAATGAGTGTCCTCCAATAATATGTATTCTAAGACTTTTTTCAGCTGCCTGGTCTTGGGTAAATACTTTAACTTACATGAACTTCGGCATTGAGAAAACAGAACTTACAACATCACTGGTTCTTATATATATAAGAAAGTGACAAATGGAGAAGGATTACTTGAGAGAAGGAAATGACAACAATATGCAAATGATTTTTTTCAATAAGACAGAAGAGGTCGAATTCAAGAAATCACTAGGGGGCTTGTGTCTTTGCGACTGTGTAGATTCTCTTTTTTGTTGTATTTCTCAATCCTTCATGAGATCTTTCCTAAAATGTTAAGGCTCAAGCTTTATTGCAGGTTGTCATGGTAAGTTTAAGTGTTAACTTGGTCAGGTTGTTAGGCCTAGTAGTTTGTACAAACACCAGTCCAGCCATTGGAATTTTTTTTTTTTTACCAAATGTGATTGTCATTTAGATCAGAAGAGTCTAAGGAAAGCAGATTTCTCCTCACAATCTGTGTGAGTCTCATCCAATCAATTGTAGAGGAAGCAAGGGAATCTAGTTTTAAGAAGATTGAGACATAGAGAAAAGGAATCCAGACTTGAAAGGATGAAAATGTGGAGCAAAAGAATCCAAGCCTAAGGTAACTGACACATGGAACAAATATATCTAACCCTTCCTCAAATATAAGCCTGCTCCCTTACCAAGTGAATTTTGGAGTTGCTCACCTTCAAAACCATAGGAACCTAATCCCTCCTTTCCCTTTCTGCTCTTCCTTTACCATTGTCCTCTGTCCTTCTCTTTCTCCTGCTGTCTTTCCTTCCTTCTGTCTCCATACTTGTCTATCTGTTATTTTGGCGAATCCTGGTTGACATATAAAATCAAATATACAGTAAGGCTCTGAGAGAAGACAAACCTATCATTCACAGTTCCTGACCCAGTGACAGAGAACACAGAATAGTCCAACTCATCTTAGGGGCAGCATAAAGTTTGCACGCTTTCTGGCTGGGGTTAGCATAGCCTGGAAAACTTTGGAGATCCAAAAAAAAATGGAGGATAACAGGATCAAAGAAGTCAGTGTTACTAACTACATATCTGATAGAGCTCTATTATCCAGAGTCCACAAAGAACTTAGAAAACTAAACACCAAGGAAACTAATGGCCTAATTTAAAAATGGGACCTGGAGCTTAAAAGAAACTTTACCAGGGATGAAATTAAAATGTCTAACAAATATCTTAAAAAATGCTCCACTTCCTTAGCCATCAGGGAAATGCAAATCAAAACTTCCTGACCAAAGGAATAAGTTCCTCACACACTTCCTGACTCTTAGTCCTTTATCTTAAACCTCACCACCAGTCAGGATGGCAAAAATCCACAATATAAACAACACCAAATGCTGGAGAGGATGTGGAGAGAGGAGAACTCTCCTACATTGCTGGTGGGAATGCAGGCTCATACAGCCACTCTGGCGAGCCGTCTGGAGATTCTTAAAGAAATTAAAGATTGAAATGTCATATGATCTTGCTATTCAACTTCTGGGAATAACCCCACATACAGCAAAAATTCACCTCGATAGCACAAGCACGACCATGTTCATAGCAGCACTGTTTACAATAGCAAGTCATGGAATCAACCCAAATGTCCAACAGTTGATGAGTGGATAAGGAAACTGTGGTACATCTATACAATGGAGTACTATTCAGCTATCAAAAATGATGAATTACTGGAATTTGCCAGGAAATGGATGTTATTAGAAACAATTATATTAAGTGAAGTATCCCAGATCCAGAAAATTAAGCATCATATGTCCTCCCTAATAGGTGGATCCTAGTACCAAACCCACTTAGAGACACTCAAAGACAAATCTCTGTAATACCTTCAGTAATTACAAAGATTATAAACAGGAGGGATGGGGAAGGAGGGCCCCACCAGAAACAAGGAGAGAGGGGAACATGTTACACCAGAGAAAATAGGCCACCATCAAGGACTGGAAGTAAGTAATGAGACATCTGGTTAAGTCCACAGACTTTCGTTTTTATCATTTACAACTGAGGGGTTATGATATCACCAGAAGGGGAGGGCATATAGTCTGGCAGATAAAAAGTAACCATTTTGCAAATGGGTGATTAACCCCTCCCTCACTGTGGTTTTCTACTTTTATTACATCTACCTTTGAATATACTCTTATAACAAGATTCCAGTTTAACAGCTTTTTATATCTGGCCAGGGGGTGACATACAATACCCATCAGGATGGAGTCAAGGACATTGCAGGAGCAGCAAAACTGCAAAAGAAAATCAACAAACCACTATCCAGAACTTCAGAGACTCTATATCAACCACCTAGAACTAGGCCAGCCTAATCTCTCCCCATCCTGAAGCCCAGGGAAATTCGCGGAAGAGGGGGTGGTAAGATTTTAAGATCACAATGATGGGAGGAGCAATGATATGCAAGATACTCCACACAAGTTAGGGCCGAAGCAATCATAACTGGACTTTGCAATGCCCTGCGCAATGTCCAACACACTATTGACCCCACAAAGTCTAGCATTTGCTAAAGGCACCAAGATCTTTGGAGGCAAGGGATTGACAGCCACAGTAGTGTTCCTATGCTTAAGGGGAACACAGGAAAGGGTTCAGAGAAATGCCACTGGGTCCTTGTACGTCATCAGAGAGGAGGGCCCAGAGGAGAGTCTGGCATGCACATTGAAGGATTCGCTGGGGATTGGGCGGGGGAGGCATTCGGGGATGGGGAGGGAGGGGTGAGGGGAGGGGGAGCAGGGGGGTCGGAGGAAGGAGAAGGGAGGGAGGGAACCGGTGTACCTATTAAGTTTGTATGAGTGGAAATAATAATAAAAAATGTTAAAAAAAAGAAATCAGTGTTAGACATACATCAATAAGCAGATCATTAATAATCTCTTCAAGAACAGTTAAAACAATGCAAATAGATATCACTGTTTGCAAAAAAATTCCCAAATCATATTTCCATATTCCAAAAGTTGTGGAACCAGCCATTATTTATAGGTAAAGTTTTCCAAAAATCTAATTAATTTGAAAATTAAGGACACAATCATCAATTTTATTTTAGAGTTAATTATCACAGGTTGTCTGTTTGGGTTACTAAAGTAACTTGCTAGAAATTGCTTGATGTGTTAATCTCAGAGTTGAACTTACATTGTTATTTAAGATAAATTATATTGCTGTTGTAGTGAGGAATAAAAAAAATTTAATTAAAATCTCAAAAATTGTTACTTAACTTCAGATAGATAATACCATACTATTTTAAGCTTCAATAAAGCCAATGGTCTTAGCTGATGAATGAGGATGCAAACTCCAGGAAAAGCATATGAAAACTCTGAAAAGATGGTCAATATTTAAGATGCACAAATTCTCTCTATTACTCAGGTTTTGATACTTGAACATGTATGTAGAAATGAGATTTACATTCAAGAAAGGATATGGCAAAAATAACAAAACACTAAGCATGTATGATTAAAACACAATTTCACTTCTAAATATTTGTAGGTAATATTTGGTGTGATAGCTGAAATTCTGCATAGAAAACTTTGAGTCTTCATTGACAAAAATGCTGTGACAGAATTGTTCAGGAAAACAGAAGCAGATTATAGACACAAAAGCATTATCTAAATTGTGATGTTAAGTATGGAAGTGAAATAAAAAGGAAAATAAAATATCTGCTGAGAAATACATGACAATAAACATTTGCGGAAGACATTAGCAGTAGATTTAGAAGATGAAAGAACTAAAATACTCATGAATTTGAATGAAAACCTCTGCAAGGAATGAGTGGCACATTTTCCTGCTGAAGACTCCGGTGGGTATGTGGTCCCAGGTAGACCCACATGCTGTAGCTTCCCACATTGGTAGGGCCATTAAGAGATCACAAAAATGCCAGGCAGAAGTAGGTTATCAGTGGTGTAGCCCCAAAGAACATGGTGAGATCCTGATTCAGTTCCACTCTAACTTGCCGACTGCCGTAAGTCAAAGGGCTCTTTCTATATCCTGCATCAATGCCACGATGATCCTGCCTCATCAACGGCCCCAGACAACAAAGTCAAGTGACCATTAGTTGAGCTTTCTGAAGCTATGAGGAAAAATAAATCGTCCTTCTTTTTTTCTTACTTATTTTTATCAAGAATTTTTAATACACAAACACAAAGAGCTTGTGTCCCATCCCTGTCTCATTTCTCCTCCCTCTACTCCCTTCACCAGTCCAGCCATGTCCTTTTCACCCTCATGTTTCCCTTCCATGTGTCAATCACAGGGTTCCCTTGGAGGCACCTGTTCCAGTAAGGTCCCAGGTGTCTGTGTTAGTGTAGTTTGCCCTTCGGCGGGCAAACTCACAGGCGGGGAAGCTCCTCTTTCTTTCATCCAGCACCTGCCCCAGAGATTCCCTTTGAACGTGGTTTCTCCTGAGATCTATTGAAAGGCTAGTGATTGTGAACATCTGGTGGCCGTAGATCGCATTGCAGTGAGTTCCCAGACCAGCGTCCTTTCCAAGACCAGAGTCTCCTTTACTGGCAGTATATCTCCCCACCTTTAGGCCTTACAATCTTAGTTCACCCTCTTCTGCAAGGTTCCCTCAGACTTGAGATGGAAAGAGATTTTGATGGGAGAGCATTCCAGGGTCTCCAGTATTCTGTACTCTGTCCAGCTGTGATTTTCTGGCTCCCAAAACATCCACTGAAATACGATGTATTTTGTTTGGGTGCTGAGAGCTTTTTGTTTTTTAATCTAAAGACATAATAAAAAGTGTTTTATTTATTTATTTATTTATTTATTTATTTATTTATTTATTTATTACACTCATACAAGTTGATAAGTACCCTTTCCTCCTATTCCTTTTCCTTCCCTCCTCCCTTTCTCCCAGTGCTCCCTCCCCCCCATTCCTGGAGCATCCTTTAGTGTGCATGTCGAATTTCCCTCAGGGTCCTCCTCTCTGATGAGGTGTAAGGGCTCAGTGGCATTGCCTAGAGCTCTTTTTCGTGTTCCCCTTAGTATAGGAACAGTATTGTGGCTGTTAATCCCTTGTCTCTAAGAATCCTAATGCCTGTGATCCATGCTAGACTTTGAGGGTTCAATGATATGTTGGTCATTGCGCAGGTCATGCAAAGTCCTATTACGATTACTTCGGCCCTAACTTGTATGGAGTATCTTGCATATCGTTGCTTCTCCCCATCTTTAGGCTCTTACAATCTCACCGCCCCCTCTTCTGCAAATTTCCCTGAGCTTTAGGATGGGGAGAGATTAGAATGGCCTGGTTCCAAGTGGTTGATATCCAATACCCATTAGGATGGAGCCAATGGTGGTGCAGGAGCAGCAAAACTGAAAAAAAAATCAACAAACCATAATTCAGAACATCAGAGACTCTAAATAAGAAGTGTTTAGATGGCAGTTTGCTATCAAGTAGTTATAGTTAACATTAAGACATCTGTTCCTATCCAGTGTCCATTTCCTCCTCTTTGAACTATCATTTGGTACCAGACATTTGTTCCCTGACAATAAGGGAGGGGGTTAGAACCCATTCTGAGAATAATCATTTACTCATGGGCCTTACATACCACTGTTGCTCCACTGAATTCTTTTTATGGAGTTGTAGCTTACAGCATTAATAGTTGTGTGAGGTCATTTATCACATTTTTTCCCAAATCATTGGTCTTTCTTTTATTTCAGGGGATGGAGGGGCTCCTTATTACATTTTGCCTATATTTTGATTGCAAGTTTCACTTCAACAACTGCCTCCCACTAAAAATGAATTTAGAAAATTTAAAATAATGGAAGACGAGTGCAAAGGAAGAATAGTAAGTATTTAAAATAAAAGAGGAAAAGCAAAAGCCACTATTTCCTATTGAGGATGGGGGAATATGAAGTCTGATGGCATTATGATGGATTGGAAAAGTATATTGAAAGAGAGAAATGAAAAATCCAAACTTAGAGGGCAAAAGACAAGTGAAGACTTCTAATATAATGGTTAAAGAATTCTTATTTCATTTAGCCTCAAGGAAAGACCATGGATATCATAAGAAAATTAATGCCTCATAAATAATCTGCATTATCCCCTGTATTGATCACAGTATAAATATCATTCTTGTTACTGGGACCTTCTCCTCCATATGTTGGCCTTCTCCTCCATACATAGCTTGACTCGTAACACAATTAAAAATATGTTATATTGAGATTCTTAATATAAAAGGGAAATTTTTCAAGCCTTTAATTCTTATGCAAATCTTATGTATATGAAATGGAATCAGCAGTACACTCAATAGACATGTTGGGATAAGAAGCACTTGTGTTTATAGGAAATTTATACTGCAAATATAAAACTCTGTTAGGCAATTTAAGCTTGGCGTTCAATTGTTTTGGTCATGGAAGTTGCTTGAAAGAAAAACTGTCTCCACTGAGCACTCAGTGGGAATGCAGTGAGTCACTATGTGCAAAGAGAGGGCTACAAATGTGCAGGCACTTTAGGAGATAGATGAGAGCCTGTAATTGGCCACCAAGGAGTGTTTACGCCACTGGAATCAGCAAACACTACAAAGTACATTATATTTTTTTCTTTTCAGACAGCAGCTTTACCAACACAGGACTGCTTGCTTGCTTCTTTATAACAAATTAATTGTGCTAAGTTATGTGTACTCCCTAAGAAATTGTTTTTTCATGAACAATGAAATATGTTTGATTTTACTTTGCACGATAGTTTGAATCTCGGTGCTTAGCAGCGAGTGCATGTGGAGCAAGCCACTAGATTGTTCACATAATTTGGCCAGTTTCACTCATCAAGAAATTAATGGAGCCAGCTACAAATGTATCTCATTACAAATTTCTGTTGTGCTCATTGATTCTCCAGTTCCTTCAGGAGGGTAACAATTAAGAGCTAGTTTAAACACCAAACACACACGTGCTTGATTTCATAGAACAATTTCTTGACTTACTAGTTGCCTGACTTTGGGAAGGTTGTTCAGCGTCTGTGGGCTTCAGTTCTCTTTCCGTGAAATCCCTAAAAATCAGAAAGGAGCAGATCGTGAGACACTTAACCTAAAATGAAATGGAGCGAATAAATTGTAAGAGTGACAAAACTTACACTAACTGACGAGTGTAACTTGTTTGGAAGCAACTTACATCCCCAGAACTCCAAATGCATTCCCTTTTATTTCTTAAGTTAGCAGTAAAGTGAACCATCAAGTTAGAATTAACTCAAAACTAAAGGGAAGGTGAACTTGGAAAGTGATCTGCTTTAATTAGCATGACTAAAGCGCTAGGAGAAATTTTTTATGTTAAAATCATTTAAAAGAAGAGAAACGTTCTAATTGTGCTTTATGTGAAAGGGAAGGTAGAAGTTGGAGACCAGAACTATACTTTCCATTGTATGCAGCAGCATATGAGGAGCAAACCTGAGATCATGTCCTGCACAAATCTGGAATCACTAAACGGCCTGTGATGCTTCACGCATCAACCAGTATGCCTTGTACGAAGAAGTCTACAATGGAGCTCTCAATGTTAACACTGATCAGTTAAATATGCTTCATGCTTTATGATTTGCTAGTTTCTACAGACCATGACTACTTTCCTAACCTATGAGCCATCAAATGGTCATTTTCAAAACCTACAAAGCAGAAAGTGGGTCTTTGGAGGACCCAGAGGGAAGTTTGACACGCACACTAAAGAATGCTCCAGGAATGGGGGAGGGGGGACAAGGGGGCACTGGGAGAAAGGGAGTGGGGGGAAAGGAAGGGGAAATAGGAGGAAGGGACCAAGAGGATACAGGGAGGGGTAGAGGGAGGGAGAGAAATGGGGTACCTATCAAATTTGTATGAAAATTATTAATAAAAAATTCATGAATAACTCAAAAAAATGAAACATGCATTCTCATGAGAGTTTTCTTACAGTTCCTTGGAGAAGGGACATGTTTGATTCCTTTCTAGAAATTTATGTTGGACTTTCTGCAAATCTACTGAGATTGGAAAGATTTTGCTTCATGCAGCTGATGGCCTCCCCTGTATTGTTTGATTCCTTATCAAAAGTATGGGAAAAGTGAGGCCAGGTATAAAGTATACTACTATGAGTTGTACTTGAAAGGAATCAAAGCTTTCATAGAAAATAAAATCTTTTCTTTCCCCTGTAGAAGATCAGTCTATCTAATCTCTCCCCATCCTGAAGCTCAGGGACATTTGCGGAAGAGGGGGCGGTAAAAGTGTAAGAGCAAAAGGATGGGAGGAGCAATGATTTGCAAGATACTCCATACAAGTTAGGGCCGAAGCAATCATAATTGGACTTTGCATGCCCTGCGCAATGTCCAACACACTATTGACCTCACAAAGTCTAGCATTTGCTAAAGGCACCAGGATCCTTGGAGGCAAGGGATTGGCAGCCACAGCAGCGTTCCTATGCTTAAGGGGAACACGGGAAAGGGTTCAGGGAAATGCCACTGGGTCCTTGTACGTCATCAGAGAGGAGGGCCCAGAGGAGAGTCAGGCATGCACAAGAAAGGACTCTCTGGGAATTGGGGCGGGAGGCACTGGGGGTTGGGGAGGAAGGGGTGAGGGGAGGGGGAGCAGGGAGTTCGGGGGGAGAATGAGGGAGGGAGGGAACTGGTGTACCTATTAAGTTTGTATGAGCTGAAATAATAATAAAAATGTATTAAATAAAAAAGATCAATCTATAAAGCTATTTTAACTGAGGCATGACATAAAAATAATGTGCATTCAAGCAAACAGGGTTTCACACACCTAAAACCCCAGCACTTGTGAGACAGAGGCCAGAAGATTTTGAGTCAAGACTACACTTTCCTAAATATCAAGAAAGGCATTTCAAAAATAATTATTAATCTTCATCTCTTAATGAAGTTTTCATAGAAGAGTCCTAGAGGGTAATTGAATTAAATGTTTCCATTTCCAAAGCTAATTTGAAGTATCTTAAAGTTTTAAAAATGCATATCTTTTGTTTCTTAGCATATTTTTATGCTTTTAAAATGGCCTTCTGCATGTGTAGAATAATTAGCTTCTTTCAGTAGTTAACATTATCATTTGGGTATTTACAGTTTCAATAGTGTTTGCTCACTTACACTGCATCATTTAATTAATATAATTAATTGTTTCTAAATTGAGTTTTTCTGGGACTAGCAAAATGTATAAAATTGTATTTGATAAGTTGGTGCCATAAAACAGTGCATTAAAGAATGTTTTCATCCTGTGTTATATGATGCCAGGACTTATGTAATCATTTTATTTTATAATCATCGATGGTTATACTCTCTTCTACGTATAAATATACTTTAAACATAATCCCATAGAAATAATACATTGGAACTCTGCAGGAATGAGAGTCATTTATTTAATGACAAATGGGTTGTTTTCTTTCACAGTAAATTTTTTTTGAAATATAATTTTAAATTATTTCTATATAGTCTACTGATTTTTCACACTTCTAGAAAATATTATTTTAGCCCAAATGTACTATAGGATTTAAGAAAGTGAAGTTGATTCCATTGTAACCTGGAGCCAATGCAAGGATCTTGCCAACAGGATCACAAGTGTATAATAGACATCAGTGCTGATCACTGATAGATGTCTTCAACTTGAAATTCAGGCAGTGACGTGTCTCCATTGAACTGTATTCAATCAATGTCTTACAAACAAAATGAACTTAAGCAATTACTCTATTTTAAAATGCAAAAACACCCTTAAGGAAAATTTCAATGGGTATGTTTTCTGTTATTTTTAATTAAACATACCAAGTAGACACAGACAGCTAACAGAATAGCAGCGTCTTATCCCCTTCCTTATGTAGAATATTGAAATAAAACATGGAAACCTATCTGGGAGCATTTTTGAAGGGTTAGAGGTTCCTGCAGATGGGAGCATGCCCAGCATTTTGCCTGAGGCAAGCATTGCCCTGATGGTAAGCACACTGTCAGTGTCCAGGAACACAACCATGAGTAGTTCTGACTCCTGCTGTGGGCGCGAACACACAGTGACAAGCCCTTGCTCCTATTTCACATAATTCTTTGCAGCTTTCTCAGAAGCAGATTGTTCACTCTCCCAGTTCACACACTGTGCAAACACCACCCCCAAACCTATCCTAAGAAGTGAGCATAGCTTTGTGCTTCACAAACACTGTCTGCCTGTTGACTGCCCATAGTCTGCCAGCTCTGAATACCTCTAACACCCTTGGTCATAACACATTACTACCTTAAACAATCTTTTAACTCCCCTTTGTCTTCTTTATATCCATCAGGCCAAAACAGTTCAATTTTCAAACAAGACACATTGGTTACTTTTAGGTCCCTATATACTAAAATTGATCAAAATGCCTCCAATCTATCCACTTGCTCTATGTATTCCTACTGTCATGGTTTTATGCTCTTCTTGTCTATTTCCAGCATTGGCTGCATGCTAATTGGTTTTTACAGGTTTGCCTACTGTAGTGTAATAGACAAGACTCCAGGAAGAAGGAATATACCTATTCATTTTCCTCTGAGGTTCCAAAGTAAGGGTTAGCTTCAGAATGCGACCATGGGTATCTCTTATGGCAGACATCTTTGAGACAGATCATTTGAGACCTAGTCACTAGTGAACTCAGCTTCTCAGTTTCCCCAAATCTCATCTCCAATGAGAATAAAATTGGATAGTTGATAGACGGGAATGCTGTGACTTGTCCCCTTCCATCACTGTTTGTATATTTTAAATATCTACTAGAATTAGATGCCCATTGTCTCTCAAAGAAAAACATGCCCACGATGATCACTAGTTACCTTCATAGCAAGTCAGGACTAGTATAGAACTTCCCCTCAAAAAAAAAAGCCAAACAAATATAACTTACTTTAAGAGTCAACATTGGTTTCCTTCATGATTTCAGTACCCTACAGGTTTCCAAGCTTTCTATTTTGTCATTGTTACTTACAAGTATTTGGTCATATAGCAACAGTGCTTAACTCAGTGAATCTCAAAGCAAAATAAAAGCATTTGAATGTAGGAAAGGTATTTGTAGGGAGGAGAAGGGTTAGATAAGAATGGAAGGGAAAGAAAAGAGGATAAGGGAGAAATCCAAATGCTCCATGCACATGTATGAAGCCGCCAAAGAAAAACATAGATTACATCACTTTATAGATATACATATGTATATGCATCTATATCTATTTATGCATATATCTATCTATACATAGATGTATGTATTTCTCTACCCATATAAATATGTGCAGATATATTTGTCCTCACCTTTATTAAAAAATCTTCTCTATACCCCTTGTGTTTCTACTCCTATGCCTTAAATGAGGGGATGTTGGTGGAGAACACATACACACAAATACACACACATGCACACACCCACACATATACACACACATATGCACACACACATACAGACACACATACACACACATACACACACGTATACACAGATACACACACACACACACAAACACAGACATCTGAACAAATTTGCTTCTTTTATAGATAACTAGCCTTATCAGACTTTATGGCTCTCCTACTTTCTATCTAGAATAATCTAAAATACCTGCCATTTTTTCTTACCTTCCTTATCACTACTGATTATATTTTAACTGTGATGTTAAGGCCAAAAAATTGTATAAATCTGGAAAAACAATTACGTCCTTTCCTTACATATGTTTAAATTTGGTTAGATACTGTTAGCAATATTATTTGTATTATTTGTTAAGGGGGGATTTATGTGAGACCATAATCTAAAACATGCTGGTAACAGTGTGTGTCATAAGTGCACTAAGGGCCACCCTTGCAATGCTGTTCATGGCTTGGAACCTCAGGTCAGCTATAAAATGCGGATAACTGTGATCTGAGTAATACCTGTGTACCAAGGTGGCATTACAACTCAATGGAAACATACTCACTCTCCTTTAGCTTCTGGTCTACATTTGTTTGAATTTCCTGTGATGTCTAATAACTGTTCCTTCAACGTGCTGCACGCAGCCTCTTCGAGTCAATGTTAAGTTCCATAAAATCCTCAGAGCTTGGTTCTCAAGTTTCTCTGTCCTGTCTACACTTGTTCCTGAAGAGTCTTCTGGATCTAATGCCTGAAGGAACATCGTATGAGAACGTGCAAATGGAACCCATCACTGACCTTCCCTTGAGCTTCAAAACTGCATATGCAAGTGATTAAGATGCACATTCTTAACTCTCCAACACTAAAGCAAAATGTTTCTTCTTTCATTTTTTTCTTTTCTTCACTTTCATTTTACATCTTAGCCCTCATACATAATCTCATGTCCTTAGAGGCTTCAAATCAGCCTGTTCTCGATGCCTTCAGTGACCACCAATGTGTCAAAATGATAGTAAGATTCTCAGTGGAACTCCCAAAAATTAAATCTCATTGTTCACAGTTACACAACTATCTTCTCTCTCCCCATCAAGCCAGCTCAGATTTATAAACATAATATTTTCTCACTCTCTTATCTAAAAATTCTAATAGCCTCCATTATACTTAGACTAGCATCAACTTGCTGGCCTGTTTGATTGGCAGTTCTCTCGCTTTCTACAATATTTCACCATGCACACAGACACCAAGTATTTGAAGAGCAGCAGGGAAAGGCATTTTGGACAATCTGCTTTGGCTTCAATCCCAGAAACATGGCCTCCTAATGTGAATGATTTACTTCTTACCTTTCTGCTTCAGTTTGCTGCAATGTAAGCTGTGAATAAAAAATAGTATCCAATGCACAGGTTTATTGTGATTGTTAAAAGAACAAGAACGATTAGACACATGCATCTTAGTGAGCACCACACAAGTATTTCTGTGATTATTCAGTTCAAAGCCCCACCTTTCTACACTATGAAAACTATTGTTAAGTTGGGAGTGTTTCTGTCTTTAATGAAAGCTTTGCAAAAAATTTAATAAATTCCAGATAGATAAATGAGCCAATGAACAATGTTTCCAAGGTATATAAAGTATATACTAGTGTGTATGCATATATATATATATATATATTCATATTTCAATTGTTCTCACCTGTTTGAAGTTACTAGCCCAACAGAAAAATAGTCACCTTTGAGAGCATGTAGGTTAAGATATGGATCTCTGCTAAGGACCTTAAAACTATAATTGTCATACTTAATTGCCATGCTTAAATTCATACAATAACCACAATGCATATTGTTTTTGTACAAATTAAAATACTGAAGGTGGGACTTGGAATTGTTAAATTGTTTACCGTGAAAGCAAACTGACTTGAGTTTCAGTCTTCATATCCTACTTATAAATGCCAGCAAGTGTGATGCCTACTTCTAATCCCATCCCCTGGAAGGCAAAGACTGAGAGTCTCTTGAGCAGGCTGGAAAGCCACACTAGCCCTGTGAGAAAGCTCTGGGTTTAATTAGAGACCCAGGCTCAAAAGAAAAATTTAGAAGAAAAAAACAAAGATGATTCCTCAAATCTCCACAAACATGATCGCATACAAGTGTGTCCACGCACATACACACATGCGCATATGCACTCTACCCACAATTTCACCTGAAAATAGGAAAATAGAAGCAATAATTAATATTTGATAATTACATGACAGTTATAATTAAATGCATAATAAATAAATTTTGCTAGTTATGAAGCATTGATTAATAATTAATCAATTAATGATTTAGTATTAGATTTTTAGAACTAGGAAGCAATACAGGTCTTCAAACCTGTTTTCCACCTATCCCTGGTGTCAATGTCTTCATTTTTTGAATCTATATTCTGCTGTCCAATGTGCATCACAATGGAAGTTTACGGCATAAAGGTCCATGACAACACTGGATAGATATTGAAAGAAGTTTCCCAGAAATAAGGCGTCAAAAGAAATTTGTATCTGAAATAAAATCTTTTCATTTCATCAACCATTATTCTGATCAATGTATCTACTAAAACTTCCTGTGATCATTCAAAGATTGCAATCAAGCATATGCCTTGCAACATCTAGATGCCACAAGTGCATGTTAAGTTTATTCTAGATATACACTGCCCTGACTTTACCTTCAGGTGCCAATTATGGAAATTTTATTACTGCAAACTCATGAGAATTCCTATTTAACAGATCGGGGAAGTAGTGGATGTTTTAAAAAATAAAACCATAATGTCTAAATCTCAACTATTCACATTAATTTTCTCTGGACAAATGTCAATTACCAGCGTGATTAGAGAGTACTGAAATGCTCTCAGATCTCTCGTGGGTTTCCTCTGACTGCATTTATCTTTGCACATCTTCTAATATTAGCCATTAAATAATCAAAGAACTCTTTTACCTGCTCGAAGAGTTTGCGGAAATAATGAGACTTACATGAATTTCACAAAAAAATCTCCTTTTAAAAAATTATAGATTTTTTTGAAAACCTGTCAAAGTTCATGACATATTAGATATTTTATCTCAGAAATCAAAATTCATCCACTTAATAGACAATGTGATGAACAATAGAAAAGCTTCTACCTAAATGGGAAAATATTTTAATTGTCTCTTCTATCAGAGACCTTCAGACAATAATGACTATTTTAGTACACTGATCATTTCTACATGTGGTATAATTGCACTGTTATAATAAAGGAGTGCCTAATATTTCTATTGATAGGAATTATCACACACAGCGTGAAAAAAATGATTTATACCTGAGACCTCAAAATGAAAAGCAGAACTATTTAAACATCAACATTGAGCAATGAGGAGTCAGAGAATCATAAATCAGCAATAAACATATTTAATAATTTAATTCCTTTTTTCCCAGCTCAGCTCCAGGATGTCTTTCAACTTCTGGAATCCCAGAATTTCTCCAAATCTTAATGTCCATACATGGGAATAGTACCATAATCAGGAACCTGTGTCCATCTTCCTTATGTCCTTCTTTCTATTCCCCTCCTCTACTCTGAAGTGCATCTTGCATGTATATGTTTCCATTTCTTAGAAATTGCGGTCAAACCAACAGATCATGGACATGTATTTTGGTCATTTTAATTATAAAATTCATGATCATTATTGGTGGCACAGTGTGTAGATAGCCATTGCCACTATCTACTTTAAAACAACCAAAAATTCTGCAGTTTCATGCTCTCCTAGATACTCTTCACTGTATTTCTGGAACATTCAGAATGCAATTGAATCGCTTTAGCATGATTTGTCACAGAAAGGACCTTGGACTGACACCCTCCTCCTTTTGTGACTCGCTGGTTTCAAGCTGGGCTTTTAGTCCTAACACTCCTCCTGTCTGACTTCCCAAGTCCTTTCTCTGTTGAATACTGAGTCAGCAAGTGTTCACATGACAGCTTCTACCCAGCCTCACCTCTCAACTCAGATCTCATCCTTACCCCAAAGAAGCACACAGCAGTAACCCATCCAGCTTTTAAAAGACTGCATCATTTCTCCAAATCTTCCTCGTTTTTAGCACAAAATATCCACTATTCTTCCTTAGCAAATTCTGGCTCATGTTAATGAGCAATGCTTTCCCTTTATTCTCTGCTCTGCAGTTCTAATCCTACTGGCTCATGTCTTTGCTACCAGTTAGCTGGACCTGAAGTAATTCTTAACTTCCTCCTTGACAACCGTACTTTGAATCCTTTCTCTGTCTCTGAGAATTTCTTCACTTTCATGAAATAATTATATATCCAATCTATGACTAGGTATGTTTAAATTCTTCATACTGATCACATTGCACTGTTTACTTCGCCTTATGCAAACTCAATTTCTTCACCTCGTCTGCATCTAAGAAATGCCTTAGTATTGACCACAAGTTAGAGACTGTACAGCAGTCCTGCCTGGTGCCCAGTGTAATGCTCCTGTGCTATGCTGCTTAATTCCCACTACTATTGTTACTTTAGTCTCTTGTGAGCAGGGCAATTGCAGAAAATCCCTTCAGAGATTTTCTCTCTGAGGTCTCCTCTGATCATACACTCCTTGCTATCTTATTTGTTAAGCTGATATGTTAACAACTTGTTCTTTAAAGCTACCTTGGAGACAATGGTCATGCCTCATTCAATATTTCCTGGGTTGCTCCTCAATTCTATTCACTCATTTTTAAAGTGGGAATTCAGCTGTTAACTAGTTATTAGGGCTATTAAATATTAAAATGTAGTTTTCCTTCAGTGTTTGTTAGAGATTATATACATGACCTATAGTATATTTATCCCACCTGTGCAAATCATCCCACATAATTTAGATTCAATAAATTTAGTAAGCTCTGGATTACTTATAGAAAATTCTGTGTAATTGTATTATTTAACTCATAATGGCAAGAGTTATATATGTACAGAATGCATTTTATTCCAAATATTTCTTTCTATAATTGGTTGGATGGAAAAAGGAAGATACACCCATACTTGTGAAAAATTTCTCTTTAATTTTACCAAACGTTAAAAAGATACTGCTCTGAGATTCATCATTTTAATGTCTTATCTCTGAGGAAGTCCCAGGTTTACCCTGAAATCATTGGATCTTCTGGTAACCCAGCAACCAAAGATGCAATCTCTGGTATACTAGAAACTTGTAAGATTCTATTTCAACTTGGTTCTCAGAGGCTATGAAAATCCTAGAAGAAAGAATAGGTAATTCCAAACTTGATTCCCTGTATCAGTTGACAGCCTGCCATACTCAGCACATTTCACTACTGTCTATGCACCTAAGACTTTATATTATAATTAAAAGTTCATATCTGAGGCAAACACACCACACACATGACAGATAAAATTAGTGCTAGTCAAAAGAGTGTTTCTGTTCCCCTTATTTTTTATGGTGCTTTATTTATCTTACTTCTCTTTTGTCTATAGATGTGAATTTATTCTCTGTGCTTTCAAAAGCCTTTTTGAGGCTGTTAGAGGTACAAAATCTACATTGAAAGTAGATATGTGATTACAATACAAAGCATTCAGTCAGTTAGGCCTTGAAGTACATACCACAAAGACCCCCAAGTGAGTATTAGATTGCATGTTTTGAATATTCTCAAATCTTATACAGAGAGCTTGAAATTTACTGTGGTGACAGAGCACTTGTCTAGTGAATGAAAGACTGTGGGTTTAATCCCCAACATTCAAAGTAAAAACAAATAAATATCTCAACAGTATTTGTTGTTATTCACATCTTTAATGTTAACATACCTAGCAATCTATGGTGTTATTTGGAAGTGGGGAAGCTTATGTGAAGTCCTAGGTCATTAGTGAATGAGTTCCCAAAGTGATTATGAATACTGACCTCAGTGTTTCCCTCTTCCAGCTGCAATGAAGCAGTGCACTCCTTGCCTATGTGCTCTCCCACTCTGCAGCTACCTGTTCTACCTCACTACAGGTAAGGAAAGTGTTAGACCACAAAAGGATAATCCTGAAATGTGAGCCCAAACCTTTTGATATTGTCACAGTAATAGGATGCTCAGAAGCACAGTTCTGAAAAATGAAAACTATAATGTTGAATTTACACATGTTAAGCTTTGGGGAGGGATCTGACCTTCATATTTCAATATATGTTATCAAGACCAATGCATCCCTCTGGTGGCCATTTCTCAAGACAAAATATATGAACTCTCTTATCACCACCACCATAGTCATCATCATAATCTTACATGTATGTAGTCAGGTAATTGGTTTTGGACTCTTTAGTGTAACTGAAAAAAACATGATTTTTGGTATGTATGTATATATATATATATATATATGTACTTTTCTTCAATATCGTTATCTTAATAAACTATGGAGACCTTCTGTCTCCCTTTATATCTCTGAACGGAAACAAAGATTACTGAAGCCCCCTCCTTCTTCCCTTATTTTTCTCTTTCTTCTTTGTCTTGGTCTTCATCTTCTTCATGAAGAATTGCACAGTGAAAGGAGAATACAATTTCCACGGGTCCTGTAGTCATTCAGCAGTGCACATGGCATTTGTTTATCACAGAGTTCAAACGAGTTCAGAATCCTTCTCAGCAATGTCCACAAAAATGGCATCTCAGAGCATCTGAGCCAAAATATTCTACCATACACACCATGACCTGAGCTTATCCTTTTCCAGGAATGTAAGACTCTGACATCCATAACATACATATTGGCTCATTTAGTCCTGGGCATTTGTAAGTCCTGTTACAAACAGTTCTCTAGACTGCGTTACAGGCTACTGTATTAGTGATTTTGAACACAGGAATTTAAAATTAAGTTTAGACTCACATTGAATTTAGACACTGAAGAATATGGCTTTAGCAGCTGTTCTATGCAGAGAAAAGACATTCAACTGGAGAACATCGCTGCTGTGGGAGGTTTACAAACTTTGAGAACCTGATTCTACATGAAAGCAGAGCTAAACTTGTTGACATCAATGTTTTTCAGAAAGATAGAACTAATAGCAATCTTGAAAAAGGTTAATGACAAATGTGTAGACCCTCAAAATGCATAGCAGTAAGGAGTTCTGTGCAATATCCTCTTCCCTGTTTCTTGAACTCTATGGACACCAGGAAAATAAATTTCCAACCATATTTTATGAAGAAGCCAGAAGACTAGCAGCTGCTGGGGAAGCTCAGTGGGCTTAGCACCCCTGAGAAATCTCAGAGAATATTCATTATTAACATTACATAGCAATTGCAGTGAAAAGCATCATTCTAGGTTTGGCCACCGTTTGCCTTTATACAGAGTCAACTAGACACAAAGATTTAACATCACAGCTTCATGAGGTGAGGTGAGAATTTACACTGGAAAAAGGGAGTTGGACAAGATCTAGAGAGGGCAATCTTTTTATATTTATTTATTTTTTTCCCATTCATATAAGCTTAATAGGTACCCCGTCCCGTCCCTTCTTCTACCCCTCCCCAAGCCCCCTTGCACCCTCCCCCCTTTTCCCCTTTCTTTCATCCCCCTCCCTCCCCTCTCCCAGTGTCCCCCCTTCCTCCTTTCCCATTCCCTGGAGCATTCTTTTGTGTGAATGCCAAACCTCCCTCTGAGTCCTCCATTCTAGTGAGGTGTAAGGACTCAGTGACATTGTCCAGAGCCCTTTCTTGGGCTCCCCTTTAGTATGGGAATACTATTATGATTGTTAATCTCTTGCCTCTAAGGATCCTAGTGCCTGTTATCCATGTTGGAATTTGGGGTGTCATTGACATGTCAGTCATTGTGCAGGTAATGCAAAGTCCGATTATGTCTACTGTGGCTCTAACTTATGTGGAGTATCTTGTGTATCATTGCTCCTCCCCATCTTTAGGCTCTTACAATCTTATCATCCCCTCTTCCTCAAATTTTCCTGAGCTTTAGGATGGGGAGAGATTTGGCTGGTGTGGTTCCAGGTGATTAATGTAGGGTATTTGAGGTTCTGAATTATGGTTTGTTGTTGTTTTCAGTTTTGTTGTTCCTGAACCACCCTTAGCTCCATCTTGATTGGTATTGGAGGTCACCTCCTAACCAAAGATAAAAGGCTGTTTAAATGAAATCTTACTATAAGAGTAGATTCAAAGGTAGATGGAATAGGAGTAGGAGACCAAGGGAATCATAGAATCTTAGTATAATCTCTCTGAAATACATAACAGTTGCCTCAGGCAATTAGAGACATCTGGGAACACACATGAGAGAAGATGCAACTCTATAGAAATTTTGTGGGGAAGTTATTTAAAAAAACAAATGGCCAGAGCAGAAGCAATGCCAAAATAGTCAATGAAAACATGTATGTGGCAGAGTTCCATAACGTCACATTTTTCATTTTACATGACAAGATCATTTAAAAGATAAAAGATGCATAAAGAAATGTGAATTAAAATAACTGTCTGACCTTATGTATAAAGAAAAACCACTGATGAAAATAAAGAGAACAGAGTCCCAGAGATACCTGAAGCATCATAATGCTACTATGTCTGTGAGCTCAGTACCACTTAGCTTCAGTGATGGATTCAACTTAAGAGTACTAATAAGAAGGGAGTAGCTATGATAAAACTGTATTGTAATATATGTGAGGCTGTCAAACAACAAAAATATTATTAAAAAGAAGTATTAATATGAACTTCTCTACCCCATGCACAAAAAATCTCAAGAATTCTATAGCACAGTCACCTACATAAAAATTCAAGAAAGATTGAAAATTGTGCTTAGCTAAATCCATTAACGCATTAAAAAAGGATATACCATGAAAAAATAATCTGTTTCTCATTAATGAAACACATTTTACCATTCTAAAATCATCCAATGGAATACACTGTATTAATAAAGAGCTGACTGTAATCAGCTGTGTAGTCACTGGCAATGCATGCATTTTACACTATAGTAATTAACTAAAAAATTAATTAAAGCTATTCATTCATTTGAAAGGAATCAATTCTCTGTTCTTTCTCTCTCTCTCTCTCTTTCTCTCTCTCTCTTTCTGAAGTGCTAGTAACTGCTGAAATCAGGTCACACAAATGTTAAGAAAACACTCTACTACTGAGCTACATGCCTGTAGTATCCCTATTTTCAAATGGCATTCTCTAATAAATACAAAAGGAGAATTAAAAGCAAACCAACTTAGCTGAACATGAACTTAATACTAAAATTCATCCATGTATATTGTAAAATATATTAGCAATATTAAAATAAATTTTGAATCTAAAGCAATCTAAACAAGCAGAAAATTGAAAACAGTCATTTAGAAAATATAGGGCAATGAATTTATATAAAAAACTGCTTTAGAAATTATATACTGAAAATTATGAATTCATTGCTGTTCAACACAATCAAAGTAAGTGGAAGACTTGATTCATGTTACATCATGTTAGTATGATGTAACAGCTTAAGCTAATCCACATCTTTCACAATAACTTTCCACCAAAATTGGTTATACATTGTTCACAGATATTTATAAGCTCAATCTAAAATTCATACATCTGTGAAAAAACCGTAAGAATAGATAGAACAATGCTGACAAAGAAGTAGAAGAAAATTGGAAGAATAAGACTTCCTGATTTCAATGTTCAACAAAAAGCTAAACTCATCAAAACTGTGGTATTGAAATAGAGACAGATAGACGCATATAAGTAGTAAAATGTCAAGCTTCCAATTCAGAGTCAATAAACATCAATAATTGCACCAAAATTACTGAGTGGAGAAAATCTAATTCTTTATTGTAAATGGTTCTTAGGGTATTAGATATTCACATGCCAAACAATACATTTGGACATCTATAATAAACTATTTAAAACTTATCTCAGAATACCTCAAGATTATTCCTAAAATTATGAACATGAAACACTCATAACTTTGTTTAGATTTTCTGAGCTCTAAAAAATTGTTTTTCTATTTCTCTATCATTATTTCAAAACTAGTAATAAATATCATTATCTCAAAACTAGTAGTAAATGCTTTTAGATAATGTTATTTTAGACATGGGACAATAGGAATAAGTGACAATTTATCAAAATTCTAAAAAGAAATTCAATCTAAACGCACAGTAATATATGCAAAAAAAAAGTCATACAATAAAATAAAAATCTTGAAATCAGGGACCTGGGAAGTGAAATCAGTGGTTAAACCTTTTGCCTCACAAAAACAAAGGGACTTGAGTTCAAGCCCCAGATCCAAGGTTAACATTCCAGGTTGGTGTGAGAGCTCACCTGTAATTCTAACCCAGGAAGAAGGATCATAGGGCTTCTCAGAGCAAGTGGACTTGCCACTCTAGCCTAAAGGCACACTGTGAGTGTTAGACACCCAGACTCACAACATTAACTCGGAAGCATGATTAGGGTGATTCTGGATGTCGCCCTTGAGCCTCCGCAGGTGCACACACTCAAGCACATTCCTGTACATACATCTACATACATGCACAATCGCCCACATACAAACATGCACCTTATACGCATATCTTCAAATCATGTACCTGGTACAGAACTAGTACTTAAAATGTTTGAAGTCATGAAAATTTGGGAATTATAATAATATGTTCTGACGTCATCTAGAAGTAAAACTGAAAGAAAATATTTTAAATTTTGTATCAATCAGTTCAAAGGTCAATTCTATTAAAAACAATTTTAACATAAATTCCTACAAAAATGCACAAATTGATTGTCAAAAAACTCATGAAAAGAACTCAAAGACATGTCATTAGAGGAAAACACAGTTACATGTATATTCTTATTTTATATGAAGAGTGCAAATAATAGAAGCAGACAGTAAGAAGTGTTAGGAGTAAAGATGTGGAGAAAATGAATATAAAGTGGTTCATTTCCATGGTAAGCTCATTGGCAAAATCTTAAATATGCAGTTGCAAGGATCACTCTTCACTGATAGGTACATACTCAGGACTGTATAAAGTGTATGCCAACCAAAGCATATATAGGAAGGTTAACAGTATCATTTATTCACAGTAGGGCCCTAAATGAAAGCCACAAAAGTATTTATCAACTGATAATAGTTTACCATTGCTAACACAGTGGAATAATAGCTCTCCTCAAAGGAAAATAAAGTATTGTACTCAAGCCAAAGAGCATTTATTGTATGATAATCTTTATAAAAAATGTCCACAAAAGACATTTTTGAGTGTAGAGGTGGTATTACAATTAAATTTTACTTCTTTACAACTTTCTAAATTTTGACAATATGGGGTAAATAACTCTCCAATGTATATTCAATGATGTTCCTTTACCACGACTTTAAGGGTACATGCTATTATATATATGTATATGTTATTTATCCTTTATTGGTAGAAAAATAAAATGACAATAAGCATGTTTTAAAAATGTAGAATTATGAGTGATTGAGTATCTATGTTAATATAATTAAAAATTTAGTAGTGTGCTAAATTTTTAGTGGTAAGTTTAGTCACAAGAAGATTATAATTTGCCTAAAATTAGTATGTGGTGCTACAATGCTGACAAATTAATCTCCAAAACCAAAGTCTCCTAAAATAATATATAAAATCTGTGAAGATGCTAATCAATATTTTGTGTCATGAGAAATAATATTGTATCGGATGTAGTTATATTTACGTATCTAAGATACTGGTCACTTACTTCATGCCAAACAATGTTCTTAATGTTTAAACTGCTTCATAAAAATAGATTAATAATTGCCAAAGCTGTTGCTATCACAATTAAGTATTTTTGAGTGTGAAAAGTGACAAGTATTTTTAAATAACATGACACTGATAATTTCACAACTCTAAAAATACAAACTGGAATGACAATTTAGAAATTCAATTATAAAAATGAATTATTTTTTGTTTAAATGAGAAAAGAATGAAAAAGTAAAATTTATAAAGAAATTTTTTCTCTAGTGATTAATATTAATTGTAAAATATTAAGAAACCTTTAAGGTTTCCTAAGGGTCTAATGATAAACTTTAGTCATTATGTTGAGATCCATCATATGTAACTATTACATGACCTAAAAAGAAAGCTATTGTTGTTCAAATCTTTAGCATCTTTAATACAAGTAAGAAAACACCAGTTTATTTTCACTTGTATGAAGACAAACTACAGAAAGAACTGGTGTCAGGATTCATAACCCACTCCAGAGGCTGGTCTTTCCATCTCCATATGAGCTGTATGTGGAACATAAGTCCGTACGGATTGCAATGGAAGGATTTTGACAGCTCTACACGTATCCCCTGGATGAAGACATGCTGGTGAGTTCTTTATATGGTGCTGTCTATGACTCCTCTGTGCGTCGTGACTTCCTGGGAACTGCATCCTTGGGTCAGTTTCCTGCAACCACACTGTGCATTTGTGACATGGGTCTTCCTCATAACAGAGTTCCAGGCAGAACGGCCAAGCAGACACACATGAAATAGTTGCTATGAAAGGAGTCTAAGTGGTAGAGGTTGCACAAGGGTAGGACTTTCCCTTGATCCTAGTTCTTGGGGACTGAACCTAGACCTCACATGCACCGTGTCAGCACTCTACCATTGAGGTAGATGTCCAGCCCTGAATTTAGCTTCCTAGCAACGAGAGTATGAGACCACAGAGAAAATTCCTCTAGTTCCACAATTCCATGTAAAGACTTGTAAAGTAATGAACACTTTTGACTGGGCCCATTATTCATTTATTTCCAGAACAGGACTGTGTTATCTGATTGATCACTTGAAGCTAGACTTTAGTGGTTTTAATTTTGAAGAAGCATCCCAATTTCACTGAGGACTCCTTGGGGAAGACGGATATTGAGAGGACTAATTATCAGAACTGAAATAAAAAATAAAAAGCCATTTGATTTGTATAATGGTTGTGAAATTGGAAAGTGAAGAACCTTTAAATGTGAAGCTTTAAAAACGCCCATAATTTGATGGAGATGATTTCTTTTTCCTTTAGAAGTCACATAATTTTCTCCTGCAATTTTAGAAGGGAAGGAATATGTCTTTGAAGCTGGTTCAAGTGTGTTAGTGAAATTGTGGAACTTCCCTTTTTCTTCTAGACCAAAATGCCCTTTATGCTAAAGAGGCCAGGAGGTGACATTTAACTCCCTCTAGTATCAGTATTTCTCCAACTGTCACTGTAGTCACAGAATCTTGTCAAATATATTTAAAGTTTCTTCACCTATGTTGAGCTGCTTGATTTTTTAATGTGAAAAATGAAACTGGCTTCATGTATTTCAGGCCGTTTGCTGCTAAGCTAGACAGAGCAGGTCAACATGCTCCAAGCTGAATTAGACCGTTACAGTTTCTAATGTGAATCCTTTAAAGAGCTTTGCAAATCTTAGAAAAATGGAACCCAGACATTGTATTGTAATATTAAGGACTTTGACTACCTTTCCCTACCTGTTATCTGAAAAAATGCTGCAGCCTCACCCTACCATTTTGCCTTTCACAACCACACACCATGGTACATTGTCTACCTTGTGTTTTGGAAGGACTTGCCCCTGCTTCCTAACACATCCAAGAATTGTGGGCCTTTAGTACATTCTAAAAACTGACAACAAATATCCTTCCAAGACTTTTCTGAGCTCTAAAAATTGTTTTTCTATTTCTCTATCATTTCTTAATACTCGTAGTAAAAGTCAAATACTTGCTAGCTGTGAGAACTCACACATTACTTAGCCTATACAAAGTTCAGTGTTCTTATCTACAGACAAAGCAGAATGAAAATGAAATTTACCTTTTTGTGTGTGTTAGGACAATTGATGCAGATTAATCCATTAGCCTTAAATGTGCCTGTAACATGAAAGCTTTGGTAGTGTCAGAGTTATTATATTAATATAACTGGGGTTCTACTTCCATTTTTTTCTGTCCAAAACCCAGAACTTACCATCCTGAGTCTGGGGAACATCTAAGCTAAAGGTTGCTAGTTGTGTCTGACACTATTCTGTAAAGATCAGAGGGAGAACTGAGAGAATTTTGTGTAATTAGGTTCAGTTTGGCCATTCAATAATGCAGAAAACCCTGTGTGCATGACACTGGCATGACTTCATGCCAACCTGGACTTTAACAAAATCGAGGAGGAGACATAAGCCACAAGATAATTTTCACCTAAAACTTAAATGCACAAGAATAAAATATGGGGCAATAAGCTAGCTGAGCAACTCTATCTAAGGAACGTTCTAAGTGGTGTCAGAAGTATGCCTATGAAGTTAGCTTGCTAAGGAAGAATAAAAACAAAAAAATGATTTACAAAATACTGATAGTATTTTAAAAAGAAGTTTATCTCCTTTCATTTCATGAAGTTAGAGTTTCAGAGTAACTGACTTCTGAGGTATCTTCTGGCTTCGAGTGGACACACATTCCCTGTTCTTCAAGGTTGTCCTTGTGTGTGCACATGAGTGTTTCTTCTCACTTCCACATCTCCTCACGTTGCCCATGGCGTCTCATTAACCTCATCACTATAAAGGCCATGGACTATTCCCTAGGAAAAAAGTGAGTTTCTTTTTCACTTATTTCACAGAGATTTAGAGATGGAGAGAAAGAAGGATAGACAGACAGACTGGTAAGACACAATGTCATGGCATACATGTGGAAGTCAGGGGACAACTTCTTTTGGTTCTCTGCATCCACTATATGGACTCTGGGTGCTGAACTCAGAACTCAGATCATCAAGTTTAGGTTTTCACACTACCACCTAATCCTGACTGAAGACACATTTTGTATCCTGTAGTGAAATAAATGAATAGGTAACAGACACATAGAGGACAAGGAGAAGAAACATATAATATAACACATACAGAGAGAGAGAGAGAAAGAATGAGAGAGAGAGAGAGAAAGAGAGAGAGAAATATAGCCAATGACTGTAAGTAATAGAAACAGCAAAATATCACTTAACAAACTTTCAGAATTTGGTTCTTGCCTCCATGATGTAGGCTTTAGATATTGAACTCAGATCATCAGATTTCTACACTACCACGTTTTGCTGACTGTCTGAAGATACATTTCTGCATCCCATAATGAAATAAATGAATAGCAAACAGACACAGGGAAGAAAGGGAAAAGAAATATATGTATGTATATCTATATTTATATAGATACATATACATATATATTATATACAGAGAGACACACAGAGAAATATAACAAATGAATATAAAATAAATAATGGAAACACCAAAAGGTCACTTAGAAAGCTCTAGTAAAATTATAAAATATGATTAAGGGACACTGAAATGAATGGCTGGCTATATGACATGACATGAATAATTACACAAACTAAAAATAACCTCTATAAAGTATTAATTAATAATTATGTGTAAATAGAAGCATTAAAGTCAAATAACACTTTAGTTACATGAACAGCAATGCCCTCTCTTCACTGAGAATGTTTCAAGACTCTCATCACTAATAAATAACCTAAGTTTTAAAACAAATATTGAAGAAGAAACAAAATTCTGCTAAATGTATGGCCAGTGTTATTTACAGTTATAATCATTGTGAAAGCAACTGAGAGCTCTTTGAAATAAAAGAAGCTAAGGGAATAATTTCAAAACAATTACAAGCTTCTGAGTGGGATCAAAGACTAAAAAAATGTATTATTTCTCTTATTTATAACCTATGACTAGAGTACATGGATTAGACAATTAGATAAATCAATGTAGTTTTCTTGTTTATCTGCCATTCTGTGGTTATGTAAAAAGCGAACACTTAAGGAACCTGGCTGAAGGATCAAATATCATTTCTCAGCCTCTGCATTACTGATATTCAAAGGTAGACACTCTGTAGTTGAGGGGTGCCCATCTGCAGTAGGGCATCCAACCTCACTGCCGGCCTCTGTCCATTACATACCAGCAGTACTCTACTTTTTCTGTTGCTGGTCAAATATTTCCAAATATAGTTGTAAGAAAGACATAGCATCATCTTTGGTTGCAATCCAATGGCATATTAGAATTCTGTGAATTCTTTTTTTTTTTTATTAAAAATTTAATTATACATTTTAAAATTTTTTACCAGTTCCCTCCCTCCCTCCTCCTCCCCCTCCCCTTCCCCCAGTGCCTCCCCCCCAATTCCCAGAAAGTCCTTTATTGTATACGCCTAACTCTCCATTGGGTCCTCCTCTCCGATGACATATAAGGACCCAGTGGCATTTCCATAAGCCCTTTCTCTTGTTCCCCTTAAGCATAAGATCACTACTATGGCTGTCAATCCCTTGCCTCCAGGGGTCTCGGTGCCCTTAACAGATGCTAGACTTTATGAGGGCAACAGTGCGCTGGACATTGCGCAGGGCATGCAAAGTCCCATTACGATTGCTTTGGCCCCAACTATTGTTGAGAATTTTGCAAATCGTTGCTCCTCCCATCCTTTTGCTCTTACAATCTTACCGCCCCCTCTTCCGCAAATGTCCCTGAGCTCCAGGATGGGGAGAGATTAGGCTGTCCTAGTTCTATGTGATTGATATAGTCTCTGAAGTTCTGGATTGTGGTTTGTTGATTTTCTTTTGCAGTTTTGCTGCTCCTGCAATTCCCTTCACTCCATTCTGCTGGGCACTGTATGTCACCCCCTGGCCAGAGACAAAAGCTGTTAAACTGGAGTCTTGTTGTAATAGCACATTCAAGGGTAGATGTAATAAGAGTAGGAAACCTCCCTGAGGGAGGGGTCCATCACCCATTTGCAAAATGATTACTTTTTATCTGCTAGACTATATGCCCTCCCCTTCTGGTGAGATCAGGAAAGAACGTCTGTGAACTTAACCAGGTTTCTCATTACTTACTTGCAGACCTTGATGGAGGCCTATTTTCTCTGCTGTAACATGGTCTCCTCTCTCCTTGTTTCTGGTGTGGCCCTCCTAACCCATCTCTCTTGTTCATAATCCTTGCAATTACTGTGTTTCATAGGTTTACTTTTGAGTGTCTCAATGTGGGCTGGGTGAGTTTGGTACTAGGAGCCACCTATTAGGGAGTACATACGGCGCTTAATTTTCTGAGTTAGGGATACTTCACTTAATATAATTCTTTCTAATGACATCCATTTCCCAGCAAATTCCAGTAATTCATCATTTTTGATGGCTGAGTAGTACTCCATTGTATAGATGTAACACAGTTTCCTTATCCACTCTTCAACTGTTGGACATTTAGGTTGATTCCATGACTTTGCTATTGTAAACAGTGCTGCTATGAACATGGTCGAGCTTGTGCTATCGAGGCGAACCTCTGCTGCATGGGGGGTTATTCCCAAAAGTGGGATAGCAGGGTCATATGGCCTTTCAATCTTTAATTTCTTTAAGAATCTCCAGACGGCTGGCCAGAGTGGCTGTATGAGCCTGCATTCCCACCAACAATGTAGGAGAGTTCCCCTCTCTCCACATCCTCTCCAGCATTTGTCGTTGTTTGTATTGTGGATTTTTGCCATCCTGACCGGGGTGAGATGATATCTCAGGGAAGTTTTGATTTGCATTTCCCTGATGGCGAAGGAAGTGGAGCATTTTTTAAGATAATTTTTAGACATTTTAATTTCATCCCTGGTAAAGTTTCTTTGAAGTTCCAGGGCCCATTTTTTAATTGGGCCAGTGTTTTCCTTGGAGTTTAATTTTCTAAGTTCTTTGTGCACTCTGGACAGTAGAGCTCTATCAGATATGTGGTTAGTGAAGATTTTCTCCCTTCTGTGGGTTGCCTTTGAGCTCGTGTGACAATCTCTTTATCTGAACAGAAGCTCTTTAATTTCACAAGATCCCAACTGTTGAGAGTTGGTAGCAGTGATTGTGCCATTGGATGTCTGTTTAGGAAGTGTTGGCCTAGCCCAGTCAGCTCGAGGGAGTTCCCTATCCTTTCAACTATGGTTTTTAAAGTCTCTGGCCTGATATCAAGGTCCTTGATCCATTTGGAATTAAGTCTTGTACATGGTGACAAGTACGGGTCCAGCTTTAATCTTCTGCATGTGGAGATCCAGTTTTGCCAGCACCATTTGTTGAAGATGCTGTTCTTTTTCCATTGGATTCTTTGGGCCCCTTTGTCAAAGACCAAATGGCTGTAACTTTGTGGGCTTATATCTGGGTCTTCAATCCTTATCCATTGATCTGTGTGTCTATTTTGGAGCCAGTACCAGGCTGTCTTTATAACTATGGATTTGTAGTATAGACTTAGGTTTGGTATGGTAATACCTCCAGCTGTGTTTTTGTTACTCAGGATTGTTTTTGCTATCCTGGGTCTTTTGTGTCTCCATATGAACTTTGAGATTATTTGGTCAACTTCTTTGAAGAATTGCTTTGGGATTTTGATTGGTATAGCACTGAATCTGTATATTGCCTTTGGTAGGATGGTCATTTTTACAATGTTGATTCTGCCAATCCAGGAACAAGGGAGGTCTTTCCACCTTCTGGTGTCTTCTGCAATTTCTTTCTTTAGGGTTTTAAAGTTTTCATTGTAAAGGTCTTTTACCTCCTTAGTTAGTATAGTATTCATTTTGAGGGGAAGAAATGTATGTTTCTCTCAGGCTTTTTCACCTTTCATTCTGGCATTAGAAGGCCTCTGATTACGAATTTTGTATCTCACCTGCTGAACTTCTCAATTAGTTCCAGAAGGCTTCCTGTGAGTTTTGGGTCACGGTATATTAGAATTCTGTGAATTCTTTATAATTCATTTATTCAACGAATTACATGAAAGGAACTTTTTCTAAAATTTAGAAAAATTTCAACACAGGGCAAGCAAAATATTAAACACAGAATGTTTAAAAGTCTATGAAAACTTTGCAAATTGACCTCTATGGAGATATACATCTCATACCTCATGTGCCACCAAGGACATGAATAGGCCTATGAATTGAATCAGAAACTTCTGAGATGTTAAGTGCAAAATTCTGTTGAGTTTTTCACCTTCAACTCTGTATTCACCTTCTCAGCATCCATACAAAGTCTCTGTGTGTGAAAGGTCAATTCTGCCTTTCAATTTAATGCTCCTTATTCCTCTGGGCTTCTTGAGAATGCAAACTTTTTTTCCTATTTGGGTTAATTTCACACTTACCATCTCACTGTAACTTCATTATTCTGTCTATTTTTTTATAAGATCAGCTCTGCTGAATGGTAGATATAGGAATAACAGTGAAATAAATGCTGTTTTTCTTGTTATTTTTAAAAACTTTATTTTTATTAGAAAGAGATAGAAAGAAAGACAATGGTACACTTTCATACCATGTGGGCTTCAAGGGATCGAACTCAGGTCTTCAGGTTTGTGAGCAGGTGCCTTACCCACTAAGCTATCTCACCAGCCAGGGAAACAGAATTTCAAACCTCAGTGTGCCTAGCACAAAAATGGAGACTGAAAATTTACATGTAAACATAGTGTCTTTCTCTTCATCTAAACACTACAGACTCCTTTTTGCTGCTTGACCTGACTATCTGTGTTGTTTACAACTGCTCATTACATACTCACAATGCAAAGAGGAACTGATGTGTCCTGAAGGACTCAGTATGTAAAGATCCATTGTTGGTTTGCAGAAGAATGCAAAGAGTGCAAAATCAGAAGGTAGGAACTGGTACTGGAAAGGAAGCCAGAAGGACAGAGGAATATATTCATTAAAAACCAAGGAAGTAATGAGAAATAGATATATCAGTGATGGACTCAAGGTTTGAGAACATGAAAAACAGAAGGAGAAACAGAAAGACATAGAGGCAGGTGCGGGGGGGGGGCACAGGAACAGAAGGATGAGGAGTGACAGACAACAGAGAAAGGAGACCCATGTGAGAAAAGACGACAAAATGACTCTGAGGTGCTGAGTATCTTTGGTGACTTGGTTCCATCTGCAGGGGTGTGTCTAAGGAACAAGCAACAGCCCACAAATTACAAAAGAAATTAAGACAATTAGACAAATATTACATACAATGAGAATAAAATGGGACCATGTGCATATTCTTCACTCTCAGGATTCTTTTTGTGGAGATGGAACAAATACTACTCCACCCAGCAGCAGATAGTAAAACCATAGAGGAAGACACATATAAAGTCTCTGTTTTTATCTGTGACATACATATATGCAAAGAATTTTGTTCATCTTCATGCCAGTGACCTGTTTTCACCCCTTCCTTTCCCACTGAATTCCTAGACGCCAACAATCTGTCCTCTTACATTCATGTCTTTCTTTTGTGTGTGAACCACTGAGTTTAATTAGTGTGGCTTGCATGAACATAAGCGCAGGGTTGTTTACTGGAGTGTGGGGAATTTATCAGTGGCTACACCCTTGTAGCAACTCACTTCTCTCCCCTTCCCTCCCCTGCAGCCACTGACTGCTTGAAGATATCTAATACCAGGCAACCCAATGGCAGATGGAGCTCTGCATGATTTCCTAAGTCTCTCTTCCTCTTATAGAACTAATGCACAATGCTAGAGAGATTCTTTCCATCTGTAATGGGCAACAGAACTAGGATTCCACATCTTTGTTACCCACATGTATAAATATATGAAAAAACGTAGGTCAACAACTAGAAGATGAGCTGCTTTCTAAGAACATTTTCTTCACTCAAAATCCAGAAACCCATCAATTATTACTTCCTTTATTGGTCACCTTGTTGGTGCATTTCTCAGAAATTCACATACTGTCCAGTCTCCCCATTTATTAGTAAGAAAATTAGCATAATAATTGGGATATAATGTAATAAATGCTGTCAATATGTATGTGTGTGTGTATATATATATATATAATGTGTGTGTATGCACAAATTTGTGTTTGTATACATGTATTCTTGTTTGTGTGTATGCACACATGTGGAGATAGAAGAAAAGGTTGAGTGTTGATTCTTGTTTGAGGTAGTGTCTCCCTCTTATGGAAAACCACCCCATAAACCAAGGTAGCTGACCTGTGTGTGTCTGGATTTTCCTTTCTCTATCTCCCATTTCCTGTAGGGTGATCTGAGGATTAGAAACACTTGCACTATTATGCCTGACTTTTACAAGCGTTCTGGGAATCTGAACTCAGGTAGTGAGACTTCTTCAGCAAACACTTATAACCACTGAGTCATTTCCCCACTTCTGTTATAAAGTTCCTAACACATGTAATTATTTCTTCCAAATTCTTTGCTGATCCTAGGAAGGATGGTGATATGTCAGCCATTGTGTAGGTTTGGTGAGGGTAGGTCTCATTGCAGTGAGTTTCTGGATGACCACAGTAACCTGGCCAATGGTGAAACTCCCCACCTACAGGCTCTTACAATCTTACCACCTGCTCTTTTGCAAAATTTCTTGAGCCTTGGGATGCGAAGAAGTTTGTTTGGTCTGAGCATTTTAGAGTTTAGTTTGATATAAGAAAAGATCTCAACACCCAAACGAGACACAAGCTATTGGATAGTGAAACAGACAACAACAACCAACTAAGTGCAGAGTATTTTCTACATTTTAAGTTCATTTACTTAACCATGTAATGCTTGAATATGCCTCATGCTTCACTCTTAATAATTTCAGGAAGTTTGTGGTATGATTGAGAGAAGAAATTCTTGTTCTATTGAAACCTACATTCAATGATATTATAATGATGATTAATAATCATTTCCTTGGCAAAAATCAATGGTCTTCTTTGGATAGATCAATAGTTTTATTCTATCTTAGTTAAATCCTCAACTGAAACCAATTTTCCTATAATACATTCATCCTTTTATACTCTCTAGCTTTAGCTTTTCCATTAGATATTCCAGTATCTGATTCTAAGTCCACATGCATATCATTAAAAATGAAAAACAGGCATCACATGCCTTTTAGAGATGAGTAAACTTACTAAAAAGTTAAAAGTTGTATAAAAGTTTAAAATTGAGCAAGAGATGTAGTTCACAGGTAGCAAACTTGGACCAAAGTGTGCAAGGCTGCAGATTCTATTCTTAGTATGAAGAAAGAGAGAGAGAGAGAGGGAGAACAAGTGGTAATAAAATGTAAGTTGACTCTTTTCTTTCTCTTCTATTTTCACATTTATAAAACTATAATTTTATAAGAACAACGATGGATATATGAACATTTACTTAGCAAGTTATGAGAGTGTTTTACTATTTCTTTTAGTAAAATCCCATTAATTTTGAAAAAGATGTATATATCTCTAGAGAAACATACTTAGCTCCTATTCACACATGTTCTACAGCAGAAGAGAAAAGGCAGCAGAGGTAAATAAATAGTGTAATGGGTTCTGCTCAGAATTCTATATGAACTGTCTGTTTTCTGAGATTACGTTTAGCCATTCAGTTTTACCACTTAGTACAAGATGTTTAGTGATTTGCCAGTCAGAGCTGACAGACGGAAGAGTGACATGATATAAAGACAGCACAAGATCCCCCTTTATGTCAACCCATCCTGTGCATAGATGGAAAGCTTCCTCAGAGTAGCATTGATTCACCGAGTATTTACAGCTCTACAAAATTCATGGATAATTCAATAAGCATTACTGACAAAACTCAAAATTTTGAAGGGGATTGAATTACTGACATTGTCTTTCCTATCTAGCTGCGTTTTGTGGATAGACCCAAGTTTCCATATTCAGGTTCTCATGAAAAAGTCTTTGAAAGGTTCAGATTCATATCCTCACAGTGTTCAATGAAGAATGGCAACAGAGAAGATGGGATGGAAGAACAAGATGAGGAATGAAAGACAAGACCATGAATAGAAAGAATATAATAAGTAAGGAAGAGAAAAAGAAAACAGAGACAGAGAGACAGTGATACCGTAGAGGGAGGTAGAGCGAAATAAGAGGAACATTCCTGAAATCCTTTGCCCCAATTCTTACACTGAGTAGAAAGGTAGATTCTTGTCTGTAAGGGCATAGTCGTAGGACGGTGTAAATGAATTTATTGCCATTGTGACCAACCTTAGAAGATTGGAGAATCTGGGCCTCCCCAACCATGTAAGTTACAGCTGAGGGAAGGGAAAATTACCACTGAATAAACCATAAACCCTAGGATTTACTTATGAGACAAAGGAGAGAGAGAGAGCGAGCCAGTGAACAAAATACTTCTGGAGTTTCTGGGACTGGTTAGCACATGTCTAGGAATTCCTACTGGCTTTCTCAGACTTCCCACTAGTTCATTGTTAACCCAATATCTCACAGCTCAATAAATCATGCTTAATTAGATATATTGGCCTTAGTTTATATATATATATATGTATATATATATATATATACATATATATATATATAATTTCTTAGTTTTGCTATCATCCATTCCAGCTCCTTAAGTGACAGGGAGTTGGCCTTTCTTGTTTTAAATCTGTTCCAGATTTCTGATAATTTTCTATCATAGTGCTTTTTTGGAAATGCATTCCATGATAAGTGAAGAATGTCTGTGAACTCAATGAATAACATGCTATGGGGTAAGAAAAGCCTACATTCAGTGTTGGTCTGTTCATTTGCATGTGATTGGCTACTCCTCTGAGACATCTGTGACCACAAGGTATAGCGTCTCATGCACTTGGTCAAGGTTATTAGTGTTATCCAATTGGCAAGTAATGATTGAATGATTTATGACCTTCCTTTATTCTGTGCTGGTTAGCCATCTTCTGGCATGCAGAACAGTGTCTTATCTTGTTTTGATTCACTATTTCAAATTGGACTTTAAACACATATTACAATTGGATATGATTGTTTTCTCAAATGCAAAGCTCCCTAGAGAATAAAAATAGGGAGGGATAATTGCTGTTTTGTAGGTCACTGTAGCATTCAAAAGAATGATGCATTGAGTTTTGTCAAGTGAATCAATATTCCTGCCATATGACTATAGTTTAAATCAAAATTTATGATCCAAACATGGTTCACCATAACCACAGTGTATGAGTGGGAGGAATTGGTATTAAACAAAGCAGTTTCTGTCAGTATGAGAGGCCATTTTTTATGAAAGTAAAGAAAAAATCCAAGTGGGAGACCCTTTCACATACGAACAATATTTTGTCTTTCCCTAAAAATGTTGTAGTAAGAAGAAAGATCTGGGACTACATAGAATCTTGTAAGTAACAGCTGATAGCATAACACTAAGAAATGAATTAAGGAACATGTAGTCATGATTATCTGTTAGCAAGAAACAGAAGAAGCTAAGAAAATCAGCCATGTGGCGTGTCTGAATTATAAAAATATAAGAAAATTCAACTCAGCCTGGATTACAGAATGATTTAACAGCATTTCTATCTGTAATTTTTTAAAGACTGGTCCAAAATTTGTATTTCACATTTTTCCAACTTGCATCAGACATAATCTTTTAGGTGGTTCTATTTGCCATATAAGAATCTAGGATATGCATCAAAATGGACTTTCAATAAAAATTATTTAACATAGAGTCTGAAACATTAAATTTTTAGATTCACTGATAATATTATCCATTCATATGCCATGCTAACTGAGTTGAATGCTTTGTATTTTACTTACCAGCCCCACAATATGCACATGGGAGTTCTAATCTGTACTGTAACATATTCAAAAACAAACATGTCCTTGTCTATAAGCTGGACCTCCAGCTATTTCCTGTTGTTATTTAGCAACTTTTCCTTCTGATCAGGGTCCCAAGTCACAGCCCAATATCATTCCTGAGTCTCTCTCTCCTCTGCACTCAAATCACTTTTGGAAACCTTTTGAAATGAAGTCATCTTTCTAGCCCCATCTCTCAGCTCTCACTGCGTCTGGTCATTCCCGATTGCACTGATTGCTGCAACGTCTGCCTGACCAGTTTATGACTGGTCAGAAATGGGACAATTGCCTTAATGTGTCTGCCACTTTCAATGAGTTTCAATGAGAAAGGAGCTTCTACAGTATTCACATTCAAGAGCATCCTCCCCCCTCTGCTTCTGTCTTGCTCTGGAGGCTCCAAATCTCAAATTTCTCTTGTCCTCTCAATTCCATATCAGGAGCTTTGGAACTGCTGCCACTGGCTGTTGTGAAAATAAAGTTATATTATGGGATGGATAATCAAGCCTGTTTGTCTATAAATCGCCTATGCACTCCTCCCTGCTACAGCGCAACTAGTTTTAGCAAACCGAAGGGCTGGAAAGCCCCAAATGTTTACCATCTGGCCTTTCATGGAGGGGGTTTGATTGTCCTTGCCAAAGACATAGCAAATTATTTGCAGTGCCTTTGCATACAGCAAGCTCTACTTCACAGGCCAATATAAGTAGAACTATCCCTAAAGTCCCTTTTCATAAAAGATGTGAAAATTCCCCTCAAACATTATATTTCTGGGCTGCGGGGATGACTCAGGAGGTAAAGTGCCTGTCACACAAGCCTGAAAGCATGAATTTGTATCTCCAGAACCCATATAAATTCCACTTGATGAAAGTGTCTATAATCCTAACGCACCTAAGGGAATCTCTAGATGCTCATAGGCTAGTCAGCCCAGACTCATGAGGCTATGGTGATGAGATAAAGGTTCAGACAGGACCAGGAACAGCAGCTAATGGAAGTCCTCTGACCACATATACACTGTGAATTCTCAGTCATCTGTGTTCACACACATGTATTCTCGCTTATTAAAAAAAAAAACCTACAAAACACTCAGCCATCACACAAACACACATACACATACCCACACACTTACCTATCACACATTCATACACTCAAACATTACACACATTCATCATAGACACCCACCAATCACACACACACACATGCTCAACCTTCATACACACACTCAGCTGTCTCAAGACTTACACACTCCCCACCACACACACACACACACACACACACACACACACACACTTCCATTATGCTTTGACAAACTATGTCCCTACTTCTAGAAAGCCTTCTAGCTACAAAATTTGCCATAATGCACTCATCTGTGGATTTCCATAACATTTTCTCACTAGCTCTTTGCTGTACTTAATTGTATATCTACATTTTAAAAAATGTCTTTCCAGACCATTTACATTTCCTTCCCCACTGTTCCTGAACATAGACACAGCATAGAATTTGTGCTCATATTAGGATTTAAGATCAATTTTAATCATTGAAGCAGGAAGAACTTATACCTAAATTTCTATAATCCCAGACCATGATTCCCATTTTCCTAGCGCTTATACTAATATGTCTCCTTATACTAAAAGTTCTTTTCTAGGTTTTCAAACTTACATTAAGAGTTCTGTTTTGCTTCTCTAGCTTAAAAGTAATGTCTGAAGATAATTCGTCCAATAGGTTATAGTTACTTCATATGATTCACATCTAGGATGAAGAGCCAAGAAAAAATGATAAGAACATGCAACACTGAAGTCGTTCACTAGAGTGCTCAATGTCAAAGGCTTAAAACAGGGAACATTTGCTATTTGCTCTGCTTATTTTCATTAATATTATTTTGTTATGCTTTTCATGGTCATTTTGTATACCATTGATATACTTGTTGCATTGAACAACATAGATAGTTAGATAGATGATAGATAGATAGATAGATGATAGATAGATAGATAGATGATAGATAGATAGATAGATAGATAGATAGATAGATAGATAGATAGATAGATAGATAGATAGATAGATAGATAGATAGATAGATAGATAGATAGATAGATAGATAGATGATATAGACAGACAGCTAGACAGAGATAGATAGTAGATGGATAGAGAGATAGACAGAGATAGATAGATAATAGATAGATGATAGAGGATAGATAGAAAAGGATATGAATATACACATATTTAATCTAGAAATCAAATAATAGTTTTGAAAGTTTCTCTATAAACTCTTTTCTCTGAGATAAAATCAAGGGCACTATCATTCTCATCCCAGAAGTTGCTATAAAATTGATACATAACTAGCAGATATTTAAATACATTTAAAATTGCAAAGACAATTAAATGTAGTAACTAAACAGTTTTATTAACATTAGAATTGGATACTGGATAACAGCAAGAAGAAGTGAAAGGCAATCTAACACAAAGTGCTGTCACTACAACAGTCTTTCTGAAGGCGATTCACAGTTCTGTAAGTGAGCAGTAAGAGAAATAAATACATTTGCTGTTAACAACAGATGATCCTGTATAAAGTTGCTTCATTTAGGTTAGAACTGAACAGTGATTAGAGAGTTAGGGGCACCAAGCTGGATTTGGACAAAAACCTTCCTTTGTCTCCTCCTTGCTTGTCTCTCTGTGTTGAATAGATGTTTATTTATATTTCACCAGAAAAGTCATGCAACACTTACTGCCTGAGCAGGGACCAAAACAATCAATGTAAATAGGAGTGTGTGCATGCAAGAAATACCCCAGGGTGTCTATTGCCCTATTTATATTATGGGGTGATGTAGCCCTAATTGCCCTAATGATTGAATGTAAGAATACATGCCTCTGAGGCTGAGTGGTCTTCCCAGAAACATGTCAGGGTTAAATATATATACATAAAAATGATGACTTACTCTATGTGGTTGTATTTTGGGGTAATATATCTCCTTGATATGGTAGTTCACCGTGTAAATACAAAGACGCCTCCACCCAATGCCTGGTGGAGTAGAGGACAGAATGTAGTCTCTGAAAGAGGCACACTCGGCAGGGTTATGAGAAAGCTGTAGCATTGTGTTTCCCTTGCTAAAAAAAAAAAGCGACTCTCTACTCAGAGAAAACATACCTCCTTGAGGCTGGAATTATAATATGAAGAGGATCTGCAGATGTTTCTCTGTATACTTGTCTCTTATGTGGCAGATACATTGGATGAAAAAATGAACTAAAGGAACGAGATTATCATTTCTTAAAGCTGGTAGACTCTCAGAAAAACTCAGTACAAATTAAAATATGTGCTCAAGTTTTCCTTCTGAGATGCAGATGTTGAACCCATGAGAGGAATCAGATAGCAAAGAAGGAAAGAACCAGGAAAGTCTTTCTCCATCAAATCTCATTCACGTAGACTGGCATATAATTCAGGTTCATAAAGTGCTGAAACTAGCAAGATGGGAAGAGAAAAAAGGAAGGACAGAAGGACAGATAAAGGTGGGGCTGCTGGGGTAGATTATGGTAGTCAAATCATACACTTATGTGCCACTGTTGTAGTTTCATTTTATTTATTTATTTATTTATTTATTTATTTATTTATTTATTTATTTGTTTGTTTGTTTATTTATTTATGAGAGAGAGAGTGAGAACATTCTATGGTACACAAGAGAAGGTGGAGGAGAGAGGACAATTTTTTTGAAGTTACTTCTCTCCTTCCACCATGTGGGCTTCTAAGGAATTGAACTCAGGTTTCCAGATTTGTAAGCAGATGTTTTATCTGATGAGATACTTTTCTGGGTTTTTTAATGTTTTTAAAGCCTAAATAACAGTTCACCAGAGGCATGACTTATACTGAGATGGAGGTGATTCCCAATCTCCCCCCTGCTGCTAAGGGGATTTTGTGAGGTGGGTACTTACATTAATAGATACCTGGAAAGGCTGATTGAATGATTAAATCCTCAAGAAGATAGAAAGGTCTGGAATGTTACAAGCCCAGAGATCAATTATCTAGGGCCATCACATTTCTCCCTTGCATGAAAATATACTTATGGTATGTGTTCTGCTAGGGAGATCTTGCTTTCTGTTCTGTGCCTTCTTTTCTGAAACTGTAAAGCACAGAAGTAGCTGTGTGTTTTGGTTAAATGAGAGCCTGTAAAGGTACAGATTATCATGCAGCTAAACCCCCTCAACACCAGGTGGGGCCATTAAAGAAAGCAGTCAGATCATGGAGAATGACTTTGAATTATACGGAACCAAATAAAACAATGCGTCTGTAGCCCTGCCACTGTACTCAGATTCACTCTTTCAATAAAACAGTTGGTAGAAGTGATGGGATCTGTTCATGCTGTATTGTAACTTGTTAACCTTTTTTACCTTTTTTTTTACTACCCTATTAGCATCTGAGTCCCAAGACTAATTTGCATTTACTTGGAACAGATGGCTCTAGACCTCCATTGATCCTGTCTATTCTCTGTAAAACGGTCTCATTACATAGGTGATATAATGCCAAACTGTGTGTCTTACAGATTTACAAAAGCATCTGGAAGTAATATAAACAGCAGTTAAAGAGGTTAAATGTAGAAAGCAACCTGTGTGGGTAGGAAAAGGCATACCTGAAAGCCAGAAGGTTACTGAATGAAACAATCAGCTCTAGGCGTGTGGCATCACCATTAGAATTGTAGGGCAAGGAGACAACTGAGATCCACTAGCATACAAGCTATTGCCCCCTGCTTCTGCATATATGGTAGAATGAACTGGTCAATCCTTAAGCGTTGGAAATAAAGGATGCTGTTTATGGAGGATGAGGACGGGACGTGGAGAAGTGAAACTGAGCTGAGAACATAATCCCTCGTGACTAGTGTACACAGTGCAAGAAAGTGTTGTACATGCTGCTGGTGGAGAGTGGTCACCGACAGGTACAATTGACTACGGTTACAATATATCATGTATCATGTGGTGGGTAAGAGGTATCTCACGGCGTCATAGTGGCATGACTGTTATAAGCACAGCCAACTGTATATTCTGATTGAAAAATTAAGGCTAGTTCAGTGGAAGAGAACACATATTTGGCACTATAAGTTTAAAGCAAGTAGCCACACCAAAAGAAACCATCAGTACCACCTATAGAGGTTATTGTTTTGTTAAACAGATATAGTGAGTCTGTGGAATGTTTAAGCGTTTGGCTCACTACTGCTGCTGTCCGCCAGAGCTGAAGGAAGCGTCCACTTTACAGGGGGCAGCAAGTAGTGTGGAGACTCATAACTGGCCAACGTTGCAAATAATTGTGTGTTGCTTTGATCCATATTTCTGCTGCCATATAGCAGCACAATTCTCGGCTCTAAGTGAAAATCAAACAATACATTCCCCATGGTTCAGGGAATATCATGGAAGAAGAGGAGGGAGTACTATAAGACCTAAAGGAAGAGGTAAAATGAACTGGAGCTATTTCCTCTGGGTTGGATTTAGTGGTCATTTAGAAACAAAGAAGCTCGGGCTGGAGAGGTGGCTCAGGGGTTAAGCCTCCGCCTTGCAGGCGGAAGGTCCTGAGTTCGGATCCCAGATCCCACGTATAGACGCCGGGCGGAAGCGGGGGCGGCCTGCGCTTCTGGTCCTGGTAGGGCGGAGCCTGTGAATCCCGGGGCAGAAGGAGGTGGAGGCGTCCATGGTGGTTCACGAATTCGTCCGTGGTTCTACACACACATACACACACACACGCGCACACACACACACACACACACACACGGGCACATACATACGCACACATGCACAATTGAATAAATAATAATAAAAAAATTAAAAAAAAAAGAAACAAAGAAGCTCAAATTAACCACACAAGAACCTCACATGACTAAACCTTCAGGGAGGGAGGAATCTCCAAAGGATAAGGAAGCCTTAAGAGAACTCTCACCCAGTCAGCTCAAAGACCTCTTTCCTCCTGATAATTACCTAAGAGGTAAACAGTTGATGGAGAGTGGAGTCTGGTGGTAACTAAGATTTTTTGAGCTATCGTTACTGGAGATGGGGTTCTGAATGGTACAACTACCGAGTCACTCATGCTGATGTTTGGGACCCTAATTAATTCAACAACCTGTACCTCAATGGAGTTCATTTGTTCCTTTGTTGCCTTTTCTGTTTGTACTAAAAAGAAATTTCTTTATATCTCATTAGGAAATGCCACTCAACAATATTGAACTTTACTCTAGACAGGATACTAGTAATAATATCAACATTAAGGAACAGGAGAGTAGAAATTTGATGCGATTCTATTTATTACAGATGAATAGTGACTCATATAGAGATTCTACAAATATTTTGCCTAAGGCAGATGACAACTGATGTGATATTCCGTCATCTCAACATCTCCCTCAGATCATTTCTAAAATAATTTTCAGTATCAATATGTTTCCAAGATGTGAGTACACATCCTGAATAAGGTAAACAATACATTTCATCAAACATTAGTAGAACATAACATGATTAGAAGCAGATCTGGAAGTTTGAGATAAATACATAGCTAGATACGGGTGATTTTTTTCCTATCAGACCCTGTTATAGTTATAGGTGTCAATTTGACTGCTGAGAGCTCAAGCTCTGGGAGCATTTGTAGAGAATTTGAAGTTGAATTAAGTCAAGAAAGAACCTGCAGGAAACTGTAGTTGATAAAGACCAGACCATAGTGTGTAGGACTAGTCACTGGGGAAGTGAATAAGATGAAAGGAACTGGTTGAGAAAGTTGGCATCCTTCTGTATACTTGACCAGACATACTATTCTGGAAAGTAAGGATTGTTCCTTTCTCAGCCATTATGTAGATATGATGTGGTCAGTACTCTTGGCCTTTAGTGTTAGTATGAGCTTTCCTGCCAATCTAGAGAAGGAACTGTATTCTGCTATCATAAGCCTTTTGATTATGAGTTTATCAGCCACATGCATAGTAACTACTACGGAGATCCTATGGTAATTTTTGACTTATAACCTCTGGAAAAGTGTCTCTCATCAATGCTATGATACTTTTGGAATAGGCCACGTAGGTTTGTAAAAACAGTAGTCTACATGAAGGAATAATGCCTTAACAGTGGGGAACAAAAAGACTTCTGGATATATAAGGGTAAGTGGCATGTAGCTATTAGAGAAAAATCAGTAAAAAGCAAGTCCAGACCATTAACCCAGGGTTTGAAGGATAGCATTTCAAGAGGCAAAATGGAGGAAGAGTCTACGAAAATCATTTTTGGTATATATAACTTTTTAAAAGAAAATATTAAGTACATGCCTGCTGAAATCAATGCCAGATGCTAGAGTGAAAATCATTATCTCTTAGGCTCCCAAACATAAGATAGTTGATGAATTAAATATATTGATTTAAAGGAATCACTCTGTGATGTCTCAACAATATGAATAAGCCATACATTCTATAGCAATACACAACTATCTGCAAAAGAAAATATTTATTGGGCCCAATGTCTACATGTTTGGAGGATGCTGAACACATAATATAAGAACCAAAATGCATGTCTCCTTTGCTTTAGACTGGATGTACAGAAAATTCATAATAATTACACACAACCCAAATGTGCCTCACTGTAGTTTCTGAAAGTGTAAGACTCGGTCATTCTGCAGTCTTTGAAAGCATAATTGCCGTGGATATATTTAGTAGCTGACAGAGCCATCACCTTGCTCCTTCATCTGTGAATGAAGAGTTATTATGCTATAAAGGGCAAGCGGATGCTTGTGAAACTGTCCATTTCTCCATTTATAGTAAATCACATAGATGTTGCATCCTGGTTAAAGCAGCTGAGATTCATGTCACCCTCAGAAGTATCAAGGACGTGACAGTTATATCCTTCATTAAATACATGCAATGTCACGAAAATAGATCTTACCAGATAATAGAAATATATTTTAAATATTACAAACACAACCATGAAATAGTGGCCAAAAGAATTATGTGTATACATGCATGCATGCGTGTGTGCATGCATGTGTGTGTGCACACTTATGTGTGTGTGTGTGCTTGCATATGTGAACATGAGTCTGTACACATGTGTGTACACATACCTTTCTGTGCATGCGTGTGTACATGTGTGTATGTGTGTGTGTCTGTGTTGCAGTTGCAGCAGAAAACTCACCATATCCTATTATTCTTGGTAAGTAGCTATTGATTTGGGAAACTTACAATTTCATTCCTTACAAGGAATGGTTGTCAGATATCATTAGTGTTGACATTCACTTGGAAAGACAGTAGTACACCTTCACACTCTCTTCAGGTGACTTTGTTACCCTTCCTGCTCTCTGACGCACATAGTTGAAAAGAACCTTGGTCAGATGGTATGCTTCCTTTCATTATGCTGTACACCATGCTAAAGTTTATCAGGAGTAAAATTCAAGCAGAGACTTCTTTAATCTTTTTAATCCACAGAGTCTTCAAGCATAGCATCATCTAAGTGATTAATATGACCATATGCCAATAAAATTTCATGTATTGAGACAATTGACAGGATACAGTGGGCTAGGTCTCAAAGTGTTATAGGTCTGAACTATACCAATGCTATCATGCCAATTTGTCCTCGTGACTTGAACATGGCTAGTATTCTAGATGTAATAGAAAGGCACACATGCTTCGGAGGACGTGACAAATAGATTCAGGTAACACGTTGACAGTTGCAGGCTGTTTGGGACACAGCTGTGAATCATCAAGGCTTGGAGCAGGGCTTTGAACAAACCCGCAGGTGATTGTTTAATGGATGTGGAAAACCCAACCCATAGTAGGTAGAACTTTCCAGTGGTGGGCTAGATAAAAGGAAGTGCAAAAGGGAGGGCTTTGCTCTTCCCTTACCCTGTTGAGTCTTCTCTCAGGACCTTCTTTGTTGCCAAGGTGACTGTCTCCGTCCTTGGCAAACTCAGAGCTTGACTTTGCCACTACTCCAAACGCCTTCGGAGCCTGGTCTCCTAGGCCTTGCTGTTGCTGACTGGTGATGTTAGAGCCCAGCTGTTGATCTTTGACATCAAAGCCAGGCGTCCTCAACCCTCCATTGTGATAGAGGCTCTAGACTTTTTTGGGATCCTTCAGCTTTGTGAGACATTTAGGTCAGGTCAAGAATGAAACAGGTCAAGAATGCTTTATTGTGAGTTGATTGAATACACACACACACACACACACACACACACACACACACATACACACATGCATTCTGTCAATTATATTTTTCCAGAGACCCCTGACTAATACAGAGAGAAATGTCTCTACAGTCTGAATCTGTGACAGCATGACATACTTACAAAGTTTTTATAGACCCAGTTGTTTCAAAAATACTGAAATGTTTCATTAAAGTAAAACTCGAGATGTGTCAGCTCGCCTTTCTTCTGCTGAGAAACTGGAACAGTACTCAGGTGGCTGTGTGGATCTTGAACAAAGTACTCAGTTTAGCAAAATATTTCTGACTCATTTATGAGATGGCCCATAAGGCAAGTCTGAATCAAAGGCGGAGCAGCAGAGCTTCTGCAATAAGTTCAAAAAGTACCAAAGTAGGCCAATGAAGTTAAGTAAAGATACACACATCTTAGCCACGAGAGTCTACAGCATGATGACTCACTGACAACCCCCAAGATGCTTCAGTCCACACCCCAGGCCCTTGAAGCCAGCCTATGTGCTTTGCCATGGAATATTCCTCACATGGAGAAAGCAGCTCTTGAGGAAATACAGGATTTCAAGGAAGCCTGAAATGACAATAAGATATCCTGTGAGCACAAAGCAGGATCTGCTCACTGTGTGTGAGTTTGAGGAGAGAGCACTGAATCAGTGCATCCCACTGGGGCAACGGTTCTTGGAGCACTGAGAAGGGCAGTGTCTTGGGACCTTGGCCTGTATTTTCAAATTAGTTGACATTGGAAGAATGATGGGAGGTTTCATTACCGATGCATTGATGAGTCTTGAACAGAGACTACTTAGGGGTCAGTGAGCATAACGTAGTTGAAACAGCAAAGACTGGATACAATAATTCTCCTTATCTGTGAGTACTTACGTACAGATAAGACAGGGATGGATATTTTGTAGTACTAGTTTTCTCTGCATTTATTTGTTTAGGAAATGAGAGACAGCATTGGAAGATACATAAGAATATATAAGAAAAAAAGAAAATAAAAATAAAGGGAGGGGGAACAAAGGGAAAGCAGAGGAGACAAAGGTAGGGAGAAGAGAGGGGAGGGGAGGAAAGGAAGAATTCTTCCTATGACTATACATTCACTAATTTCTGCAACACATAATAAGGTACCTACACATGGAAAACGTGGATATGTATTGACTACATTTCTCAGTTTACATATGCATCCTTGTCTTAGGTTTTCTCTAAATGGCACTGTGATAGTTAATCCTAGATGTCAACTTGACACACCTGGCAAATTAACTAAGATCAGCTGAAACCGCCTGAAGAGATTATCTGGATCAATATATTTGCAATACAAAGACAAGCCCTGGATCTGATTGGAATCTCCTTGGATCTCATTGGAACTTCCCAGTAGCAGACCAGATAAAAAGGAACCATAGAACAGGAGATGGGAAGAAGAGAGATTCTCCAGAAAACCTCCAGACTTCAGCTATCACCCAGTAGCCTTCTAGATGTTTGCAGTGAGTAGCCTGCTTCCAGCTTAACCTCCAACCATGTCATCTCTGCCATGAAAGACTGTTTCTCCCCTCTGGAACTGTAAGCTAAATAAAGTTCTTTTTCTCACTTAAGTTGATTGACTTTGAAAGCTGTCTAATAGCAATAGTTAAGAGTAACCATTATAGGTGCTTTCCCTAGGGTTAGAACATGCCCCTATCCATTCTGCCTTGAAATGATGATATTCTGTAGTCCTCTTGAATGTCCCTCTTTGAAGGCGATTTGACTCAACAGTGGAGTTGAAAGAAATGGCTGCTCTCATTTAAGTACAGGCTGCATAAACTATATCAGTTATAAAAAATATCAGCCAAATGAGTTAATGTCTACCCAACCCAAATGTCTCCATTATTTTATTATGCAGGAAGGCGACAGACTTCATTATGGCCCTCCAAACTTGAAACCTTTTACATTGTTCAATAGTTATGTGATTACAATGTGCACAGTGCACACTGTAGCAGGTCAGTGCTGATAGAACCCAGAGGGGATGCAATCAATTCCTCACCTCAACTCATGACTGGAAAACAAACTCTAGCAATTTCAGTTACTGTCTAAGAAATCTAGGAAGAGAAAAGAAAAAGCATGAGTGTGCTGATAGTCATCGCAAGGTTTTCTCATTAAATATACACCTAATGAAGGATTAAAAATAAAAATTATAGCAATAAAATGTGGTTTGATGTAAAGACTGTCATACTAAGAAGGCAGGAGACCTAGGCGGGGGTATAGTATTTTTGCAATATCTCCTGTTCAGTGTTCAGGGTCAGAAACATACATCATACCTCAAAGAGATTGTGCCCAGTAATGTCAAAGTACAGTATATGAAAAGTTGACCTAAGAAAGAATTAAGCAAATATAATATTTCATCAGGATCCTTACAACACTTTAGGGGACAGATATGCAAATGAATCGGGTCAGCCCCTGTCCATGACAGGCGCCCCTGGAGGCTCAGGGACATCGTCTGCCAAACAGAAGGAAACCTCCAGGGGTCTTTTCAGAGGATCTGCAAAGAAAGAAGGAGCCATAGAATTGCATGTGTGACCTGAGAATTTGCTCAGTGCATAGCGCAGAAGAAAATGGAAGAGACACAGCTACAGGTTGGATGAGTGAGGAATTCTCTACATAAAGGAAGCTTTGGAGCAGCTCTGCTCTATAGCTTCTGGTGTATGGAGTCAGAGTGTGAGTGGAATCGGTTCCTGTGTCCTCCACAGCAGCCAAGAGCCAAACTGGAAAACACTCTTGACTCATGAATTATGGTCTTTGTTCTCTCAGCAATAGCGCTGAAACATTTAAGTACATTTCATTAGGAACTGACACCATATTGAATTATCCATGTGGAATGTTAAGTATGTGGCGTCCACTTATCCTAGAAACAGATAAAAATAAGACAAATGAAACTTCCATTTAGCTCTTAGTAATTGGGATTTTAATAGCTAAACTGTTAGCACATCCCTTTTTCCATCTTAAAAGTTATGCTGTTTTATATATTATCTCATTTGGCATTCCACAGTGATCCTGATAAATGAATGTAGTTGTTATAATCCTTAGAGAGAAGGATGAAGAATCTTGGTAATAATGGCTGTCTTCTAATGACAGTTTATACCGTACTCTAAAGCATTTTTTTTGTCTGGCACTGTTGCTATTTCCATTTTATAGATAAACAAACTGAGAGAGAGAAAAAAAAAAAAAAACTCCTACGACTTCAAAGCTAATGGACCTCAAAACTGTACTTGAACCTAGTTTTGTGAATCAAAGCTTAAACTAGCTCACGATATCAGAGCATCTGAAAAGCTATTTAGGTACAGAAAGAAAGAGATGGGGGATGGATGGTTGGATGCAGAGAGGGAGGAAGAGAGGGATGGAGATTGCTAATACAATAGTAAACAGGACACATGACTAATAGCACTCACCCAAGACTCTCATGACATAGTTCTTACTTGGAGGACACAATTACACTATGAGATTATATATATATAAATGAGGACATAAAGGAAGTATCTGAAATGATATTCACTATATAAAGCATTTAAATATAAGAGCACCATTGGAAGCATATATCACTACATGATCTAAAACATGGTTGCCAATACAAAAAGTATCAATTCTTCATTGTATAGATGTGTATTTAGTCTTCCTGAGAAATTTTAGGATATTCATAAATTTGTTATTTTTCAATAACAGATCAAATAATTATAAAAATTCCTTGGTCACTGTCTTTCAAGATCATTAATTCCTTTAGAGGGTATATGGGAAATCTCCTGTTTTGTTGATTTATAAGCTGCATAGGGTTAGTAATTCCTGAATTGCTATTGATGTCACCTAGCATCTTTCTCAGTATCCTTAAAAAGAGTGGCATAATTCTTTAAGACACAATATTGCACTTAGGAATTGCTCTAAAAGATCATCAATCTTTTGTGCACTACTTCAAGCATGCAGCTAATGTTTAATAAACCATGACAAGAAATGAAATCCAAAATACTTTGAGTGATCTCTGCAAAATGCTTTCCATTCGCCAATTATGTTCTACCATAATTCATTTTATCAGTTAGTTATTATTCTTGGCTAAAAATACAGTTATGACTAATAGTGTATCTCAGAGGAAGTTTTATGATTTCCCAAAGAAATACGATCAATGTGTTCCAGCCAAACCAAGGGCTTCTGTTTTGTGCTTTGTAAAAATAATAATGTGAATGGTGACAGTGATTTGATTTGCAGTTGCTGATGAATTCAGCTTTTCGGGAATATAAATATAATGAAGAGTGCTATCAAAACCAAGAAACACACACAAAAATGTCTCTGCTAAATGGAGAACGGATCTTTCACTGAGAAGAAAAGAGATAACTAATGAAGAATTGTGTCTTTACATACAAATTTGAATGAAGAGAGTAAGCTCAAAATTCAACAACAAGCAGAATTCAAATCCTCCCAGGTTTAGACTGATAGATATTTGAAACTACATTTTGAACAGCATATATGTGTATGTGTATATATATATATATATATAAAAAGAGAGAGAGAGAGAGAGAGAGAGAGAGAGAGACTGTAGAGGAAAGAATGGAGCTATTTTCCAAATATTTGGGTCCTGGGTCACATATGTTGTGTATCTATAAAAAAAATCATTACCTCTCTTTATTTCAGTCTTCTCACTAGTATGAATTTTGCTGAGTAATGCTTCACATTTCAAATAATGTTCTAAGATAATTACATATGAAAACTCTTCACAGAAAAGGAATCATTAGTATTATGATAAATTCCCCAGAAAGAAAATATTTTCGTAGTACTAAAATAAGATTAAAATTAAAATCATATATTATTCATGTCTATAAGCCATAAAATGTAATTGTATCAACGAAGTTATACAGTAAAAACATGAGTTAATAGATTGATAAAATTAATTAATAGCAATTTATATATCATCATATTTCACCATCTTAAGCAACATGCTGTAACTAACAGCTGCTGTTTGAGGTAGTCAAGCACATAACAAAATTTTTCTCTACATCTTACACCCTGCTGTGTTTCTGGAATCCTTCCAGCAACATTCAAGCTCACTAGCTGCCTAAATATTGAGGATTATAATCTCCCCTCAACATGACCATCCCAGGCTTCATGGGGTCTCAGCTCCATTGTCTTTTTAACAAAGGAGAATTAGTAGGGATATTGTGATTAACATATGACCCCTTCATCCCACAGAAGAGGAACATATTTACAAAGTTTACAAAGAAGGTACATTCAGAGATGCCACAAATAAAACTCATGCAAAAAGAGGGGTGCGGCTGCAGCTCACAATCCACAAGGAAGGAATACTGGTGGATGGTCAGAGTAGAGATTGTGGTGCACTAGGATGGGTATGAGTTTAGAGCATAGAGTGGATGAAGATTTGAGACTGCACAAAGATGCATTAAGATTTTGGGGACAAAAGCTGGGGTGAGTGCAGGGAAATGCACGGATCAGTGATGTGACCCAAAGAGAGCCAATTTGATATGCCACAAGAGGCCTAAGCCCCCACAAGAGTAGAGAAGCCAGAATGAACTCTGACATCTATAGAACTGGACAGCAGGAGGGCAGGAAGGAGTGGAATGGATTGATAAAGGGAGAGGAGGAAAATGGGAGGGAGAGGGGACAGAGGGAAATAGAGATAAGTACTTGATATTCTTGTAGATCTAGAAAAATAAAATAACAATAAAAAGATTTACATACAAAAGAACCCAGTTGGGAGAGAAAACCGGAGGTTCTTCCCCTTCTGGGATGATACAGCGGAGCATGCTCAAGAAATGCCTCAACACGGGAGTAAGCAGGAACTAGGCAAATGTGCACTAAAGGATCACGGTTCCTTAAAAATGAAAGTCAAATCAATGTCTAACTAAGTGTCTATGATTGTCTTAATTTCATGAAATTTTTGCTGTAATAAACACCTGATCCTAACCATTGACAGAATTTATAATATGGTTCCATCATGGTAAGAAAATTCATACCATTAGGAGCAGAGAATACTCGAACTTCATATCCAAGACAAGAGCCCCAGGAAAGGTCCAGTCTGCTTGCTAGCTTGCCAACTCAGCCAGCTAGTTTTCCCTGTATCTTTGTCCACATCTCATGCCCAGAGATTGTTCTCACCTACCATAGTCTGGGTCTTCCCACATCAATTATGCAGCTGAGACAATCTCCTACTGGCTTGTCGCATAAGCTCTGCCTTAATAAAACAGCTTACATGAGTGTCCGGTGGCTCACATTTCAAGTAGATGTCTTAGGTGAAAGTAATTACCAACTGAGAGAATTCTTTGCTCTTGGTCATAGCTTAGACAGGGAATCAAGTTCACACCTGCAACAAGAATGACGTGCATTTTATACTGCTCCAAGCAATCCCCACTTGCCTGCCTCTCAAGTCATGGGAGCATATTAAAATCCTAGCAGTGAGCTGACCAAACTTTTGCTTGAAGAAGGTCACTAAGAACTGAGTCCCACGTCAGAAGGCAGCAGGAGAAGGCATAAAGGATATCGGGAAGGAGAAACACATCAGGAACACGTTCTATAGTTTCTTATTTTCTTGAACACTGGTTTTCGTTCCCTGAGAACTTTTAGCCGAATAATAATCCCTTTCCTGGACTATGCACTCTTAATGGAGTTCTTGAATTCCTATGGTCCAAAAGATGGGACGCAAGTTACAAGATCTAGTAAAGTCACCTAAAAATATCACTTTAAAAATACTAGCTCTTCTGGTCAAGTGATAAACAGTTACAATTTGGTAGGAAGATTAAGGTTAGAAGACGTTGTGAAAACCATGAGCACTATTATTAATAACCAAATATTACACTCTTGAAAATTGTTGAGAGTTCACTTATTTAACAATTCACTATTAATTTAGCTTGTAAAATATGAATATAAGGTGGTTACCTCAAAAATGCACTGCACCACGGACTAGATGCAAGGTTTTAATGGAGTTCTAGAACTGCCAGGCCAGTGGTAAGAAGAGGGAGAGAAGAAAGAAAGAGAAAAAAAAAAGTGGAGAGAGGGGAATGACAGGTTTTATACAGGGTTGGTAAGTGGACTGAGGGGGCAGGGTCTGGAAGTGATTTCTCAGGCTCTTTTCTTAGCCCAGGAAGTGTGGCCAGAATCAGTCTTTGATCTTGAACCTTCACTAGGGTGAAGCAAGCACATGCTCTTAAAGCACTCCTGGAGAGAGCGGCCATCAAGCAGAAGCTCTGCCCTGAAAGTGAGGAGACTAGGAAGAGTGGGAATCCTATCACAGCTGTTCTTGCCCCTGCCTCAAATGTTACGAATATGAAATAATGCTGATGCTAGTAGCTAGATGTAGCCATTTCAGAGTGGTTGCATATTTGAAACTATGGACACAAAAATATACACAATTTTCATTTACCAACTTAGATAAACTAATTAATAAGTACACCCTGGACAAGCCTAGAATCTTCCTTGACTTCAATGAACCTGCTTCCTTACCTGTGAAAAGAGAATGATGTGAGGAGAAGATTCAGTCTTCTCTCAAGATTAGGCTAGAGAGGAAAATTGCCTTCCTGAGCCCTTGGATAAGCTGGCTGCTGTCTTCATCATAATTTACTCTAAACCAGAGCGACTTGGGTTTTTTCTACAGAGGGAATAAGTTCTGAAGGGAGAGTGGCCACCTAAGAGGCCTGGGGAGTTAGGGAAGTGGAATTCACGCTTGTCACTGCTGCATTTCCTGTCCTTTCTCTGCATGCTTCAGCACACTGGCTGTAGGCAAATCCCCTGGAGCTGCTCTGCGCTGCTCTTCAGAAGCACTGTCAACGCAGCTCCAGGCCATACCCTGCACCCAGCTGTGCTTCCCAGGTTCATGGATGCCAGGACCCATCTGAGCCCTGCTGACAAGGTCACACTGCATAATAAACCGCAGCTTCTGCTGTCTTTAACTCTGAGCCGAACAAAGTATTTACAGCTCCTCCTCAATATGGGGCCATAGGGCACATTCTTTGTTCTGATGCCAATCCTTTGAGTTGTTATTCATGTAATCAATTAATTTGTTTATTTATTCATTTGAGAGAGAGGGAAAGGAGGGAAGAAAGAAAAAGAGTGATAGGGAAGACACAAGTAAGCCTTGGCACACAGGTGAGATCAGAGGAAAGTTTTCAGAAATCAGATTAACAGGTCTATGAGTGGTCCCTTTACCACTGAGCTATTACTCAAGTCTTGCTATTCGACTTTGTATTAACACATAACCACATAGCATCACTTTTGTGTGTTAGATGCAGGAAGCGTCCTTCAGTTAGCACTTCCTAACTGATGAGACCAACACTAAAAGTTGACAACACCCGTGGTGTTTATAGTCGGCTGTGCAGTGAACAGTCGCAGGACATGGAGATCATTCATTGGACATAAGTCTTCCACTGCTGTTCTTACCATTTACACAGATGAGAAAGATGATGCTTAGCGAAGAAAAGTTCATCCGTGACCACTCAGTAGGAAGCATGAGACCAAGAACTGTGGCCGGGTCCATGAGAATGGAATGTGTCACCCTGTGCAGGCTGAATATGAGTGTTCAGACATCAATAAACAACCGTCGAGAGAAACTGAACTGAGCTAAAGGACCATCTCCTACTATGATCCTATGATCATCTCGAGGGATTCCCAAACAGACACCTGCTGAAAGAATAGCACCCTCTAAATATTATTTTTAAATGAAAAAAAATTCATTGATGAGGGTACAAGGTGGTAGAATTCCCTTAGGTGAGATTTTTTTGGGGAATGAAAGAACTTTGCCTTCAATAGCTGAATGTTTAATCACTCTATGGATATTTCCACATATGACAAAATATAACAGGATATGATTGAGATTCTTGAGAAACTCTGGAGATAAAGACAGATAAGCAGGAATACAAGTTAAGGATGAGTGAACTGGCAGTATATTCAAAACCATTAGCAATATTTATGTGAAAATTCACTCAATAAACTAAATCCACATAAAACCATTCACATTTGAAACATACAGAGGATATTATAATGCAGTAGTGCATGACAAAAATAAACCACTTCTCTGCCTAAACCCTTCCCACAAAGCTACCTATAGTGACTTAACAAAATAACGATATTCTAGTGGCCAAAAATTATGTAGATTTTGAAGGGGTCATGAACAAAGGGTCTGATTGGCATTTATTCTATTCTCAAGTCAGTGGGTCCTGTTTTAGGTGGAAAATTAAGGGGCCCCATAACATACCCCTAACCATAATAGGAGTATTTATTTTATCCTTGTAAAATCAGATAACAGGTACTTGGCATGAAGGAGCACCCTTGAATCCTTCCCATGAACTTCCTACAAAACTGTATAGTGAAATGTCCAGGTAAAAACCATTAAACCTGACCTTAACCCTGAATAAATCATAGCAATGCTGCATTCTGGAAAGATCTAAACAAATCAGTGCTATTTTCAGAGACTTAAAGGTTGCAAGAGCTGTGGTCCGTCACCCACCAGAGAGCTGTTCTGCTTGGTCATTGCTAGACAATCACCACAGGTCCTGATAGCCCAGCCCCAGTATTTTTTCAGGGATACATGAAATCATAGCTTTGGGCCTTTGATACATCACTAATGATGTGAGGAAAAACACTATCTGTCCCTACCAATACCGAAAACCAGTCGATTCAGTTCTAATGGAAGTCATAGTGCCTGTAAAAGTCTTTACACTAGTATACACTGTCTGAAGAAATTGATTACACCTGCATTATTCCATAATTCACTAGTTAGGAAAATGTAGCAAGCTATTTTATTTCCCTAATAAAATGATTGGTCTTCAAAGAAAGGTGGAGCATACAAAATAAGAGACATGTTAGTTGCCTTAAATTTTCTACTATCAAGCGGCAAAGGGTTTGTTGAGCCACTTTAAATTATGAAGATAACCTATGTTCACACTACAGAATTTTGCTTTTTTCTACACGAAGGGTAACTGGAAAGGCTAAAGTAATTGAATGAATCTTAGAGCAAGCATGGAACTCTAGGAGATTCAGATTTCAAAGAAAATCTCCTGAGAGCTCAAAATAAATGAAGAGAACGTCTTTTGGTGCTATAGAAAAATGTTGTACCAAGCCTTTTGCAAACTCCAAGAGAATCTAATTAAAAGAGTTAAAGATTCATCATTCAATGGCTAGGAGCTATCTCATGCCATGCTAACAAAGATCTGGTAGAGTTCACACCTGACCAAGGAACCGAATTTGACTATGCAAATGTAGGTGTCCATGATAAGCCTTTGTCTAATAGGGATGGTGCATTTTAAAATAGGAAGGAGAAGATAATCCTGATGCTTATGACATGCACCTGTTTTATGGATGTTTGTCCTTTGGCTAACAGTTGTAGTCTCAGGAAAGTTTTCCTGTGATGAGATGAAAAAGGAAGACAACCAACCGCAGGCCTGATTCACTCATTCAATAAAATCACATCTTAGCTACAGTCTAGACTTGCTCAGGATATCTTTGAGGGCAAAGGACTAAATCAATGAAGATTCAGACAGGTGCAGAGTAAGCACATCTTGCTGCAGAGTCTGTAAGAATGGAAGAATGACCAAGGTACGAATGTTCATGACTTCCTGAGAAGTGGAGAGAGCATCCTCCGATTGGCCACATATCAGGACCGAGTACATTTGGAAAATAAGTAACAATTTCATCTGGAGAAGAAGTGCAGGGAGCGAGGACAATGATATGATATGATATCAAAGACAGCTAAAACCTATCAGAGTAAATGGCAATCGAGATGACAGCTAGCCCTGTAGATTATAGCAGACCACGTGCTTAGTTCATCCATCAAGCGTTACTTGTGAACAAGTTCAGTTGGACAGTGCAGAAAGGCTGGTTTTAGAGAATGCAGAAGCTATATGTTTTGATGTGATAAGCACAAAAATGCATGTGCGGGTTTGCAGAACCTTGACAGTGAGAAGAAAAAGAATCATTTTTAGTACTGATGTCAAGCAGCCTTAGTTTTGGAAATTGTATATTGCATATAAGAGAATTTTCAAGATTCTAAGAAAGACAAAGATTTATGTTTTAAGAAAAGAGGAAATACAGTCACTTAGAAATTTGCTTCTTATACAGATCAAGATGGTGACTAGAGAATGAGAAAATTAAAATTTACATGTAACAAGCTGAATGGAGATGGGACCTGGCCCAGCTGTCTAAATGACTGGACACTTGAAAATGGGAGGTAGGGGGGCAGTCACAGGTCATTGGAACTGGAGTTCCAAAAAATGACAGAGTGGGTAATTGGAGTATCTCATCACTGTCATGGGTAAAACCATCAGTAATATTCATAAGAGGCATTGATCCAGAGAGTGAATGACAGAAAGTTAGATGCAAAAGACTACAATGGATGAAGTTTCCTGACCTGGGCAGATATAAAGGCAGCCATAAAGAAAGACGGTAGTAATGGGGGATAAGATTTAATGACCGAACCCTAAAAGGAATACTTTTCAGCTAGTAGAGAGACAGTTGGAAGTAGCAATTAATAAGAAACAGTGAAAGTATCCAACTAAAATAACTAATTAAAGCATAAAATTATTTTCTGTCTCACATTCACATGAATGTGTTTATATTAAGGTAATTTACATGTGTAATTTAATAAAGTTAAAGGGTAAATAGCCCTTATACAATTAAATAAAATTACATATTTTTAAAAATTGATTTTGGCTGATTGTAATGACTCTTGTTTATAATCCTAGCACTTGGAAGGTAGAGACAGGAGGGTAAGGCGCGCAAGGCTGTCACTGATTATGTGGTAGTTTGAGGACATTTTGGGCTATATGAAACCCTATCTCAAGAAAAATTATCTTCAAGATAGATCTCTGTTATAACATGAGATGCTCATTTACCAAACTTAGCAGAGGTAAGTCCGGACACATTTTAATTATTTACAAATATGTATTTAATGTATGTCTCCATTTGTTTGACTTACATGTATGTATTCAGACATGTCTCCATATAAACTCCCACTGATTCTGTGAATAATGTATTCTTCAAAATTCTTTAAAACTTCTTTCAAAAGTGATCACGGGATGATCCAAAAGCCCAAGGTGAGGTAAGAGAGAGTACTGTGTCAAGCCTCTTACAAACTCCAAGGGTATCATCATTAAACAGATTAAGGATGTATCACTCAATGGCCAGAGCCGTCTCATGCTCTGCTAGCAGGCTCTGGTGGATTGCCTACCCAGCATAACTTGTATCCTTACTGCTCTGTCCCTAATTTGTTCCATATCAATCAGGAGCAGGTTCGTGGAATTTTGCCTTTTTCCCCAGACCAAGGTGTCAGTCTTGTTTGGGTAACATCAGTCTTTGTATTTCTCCTCCCTAGTCCACACCTAGTGATACCAGGATTCCAGAATGTAGCACAAAAGACAGTGTGCATTTCAAGAGAGGAGAAAGAGACTTTTTTCTCTTGAGCAAACAGGCTCTTGGGAGGGTAGGAGCAAGCGATGACCTGCGTGATTTGCCTCCAGGTATAATGTCCGGAACTATGGTTGCTATACTGAGATTGTGGCTGGATTCATTAAATGGAAAAGTTAAATGAGTAACTTTTTATGTTAAGAATGAGGCTGGAAAATTGGAGAACTGGAAAAGCAATTATCATGTTGCCCCAAAGCAAGGGGCAAACGTGTTTTAACTAGATAGACATTTTGACTGATTATCGGATTGGTAATGAATGGTATAGGAAGGAGTTTGATGGCTTTGTCAGGCATATGCACTGGCCATGGTGAAACAAAATTGTAACTATAAGGAGATCAGAAACTTACCATAAGACACCTTGTCCTCAAATCATGTCTCTTAAACCCAGTCATCTCTCTTCTGTCTAGGACTCCTTCCCTGCTACCTCCTGCTGTTATAAATCTCATCATGGAAGGTGTCAGGTAGATTGATAGAGCACACAAATTTTTTGGCTCTATTTATGTTTCAACACAAAACATTTTTTTCCAGGGCTTGGAGAAGAAGCTACATGTAAATAACAAAGTTTTGAGTCTATAAATCTGTCTGAAGAGATAATGAAGGATGAAAGAGTGATACAAAGAGCCAATGCTTGGCAGAATCTTCTCTGTCACGTTTTAGATAGTGAGTCATCATTTCTGGATTCAAGTGAAGGCTGATGTGTCAGTTCATATTTACATTGATGGCGCCTGCAAAGTAGTGCAAAGGATGAAAAGAGAAGGAAAGGTTGACTTTTCACTGATTCTGCCACTTGTGAGACAATACACTCAATTATTAGAAAGATGCAGATGCAGCTATGCGTATACATGCATATATACACATACACTTACTGTGAGCGAACAAACATATAAACTATTTGTGTAACTCATGCTAATATGTTTTCTGTTATTTCTTTGTTCACCTCAGCATCATTGGTCAGTATATCATGGCATTATCAGAGAAAGTAGTTTATTTCTCGGTTCCCAGTAAGTCCAAAACAGGGACTGATTGATTTTAATAACTGCTTTCCTTTGATAATTGTGTACAATTCCAGGTTGTAAATTCCAGATAGTAACTCATTATGACAAGAAAAGTCCCTCGGTGGCTGAGGGAATTGACCATATCTGATTCAAAAACAAGAGCAGAGGCGAAGGACCGGTGATATATTCTAGTTGCTAACTTGCAATGCCTGTTAGCCTGCTCTCTCTATCTTACCACCAAAACAAGGAATGATCCAACATACTGTTGGATGAGTCTTCCAATATTAATCATATGATTAAAACAGCCTTTCTACAGGCTCATTCAGAGGCCCAGATTGACTAAGTATTTCTTCATACATGTGCACACAGTTCTATCTTTCAAGAACAAAGTGGACAGCTGAAGCTAACCAGCACAGAACCTTAGGATTTACCAGTCCATTTTTCCCTCTTTCCCTGTCCTCATCTGGCCTCCGAATCTCTACTACTTTTTGAAATAAAAAAGAAATAAGTTCAGGCATTAGCTCCATATTGTCTCATATAACAGGGAAAAATGGCCAAAATTATCTGATCTCTTTCATTCAAAGTCATTCATTCCTCTGGCCGTGAGATGATGTCACAGTTAGGTACAGGTGTCAACCTGATGGCCCCGGGAACATTTGTAGGTAACTAGAAGTTGAATGAAGCCCAGAGAGAACCTTCAGGAAATTATCCAGGTGATGGTGAAGGCCCAGTCCACGGTAGGAGGGACTAGGCCCTGGACAGGTGAGTAAAGTACAGAGAGCTGGTTGAGGAAGTTGGCATCCTTGTGTACACTTGGCCAGCCATGCTGGTCTGGCAAGTAAAGATCGTCCTCTCTCAGCTGTTAAGTGGATATTATGTGTCCCTTGACCCTGGTATTACATGAGCTCTCTTGCTAAGCTAGACAAACAACTGTAAACAGGAATCCTAAGAGAAAATAAACCTTTGTTTCCTTAAGCCATTTGATGGTGATTTTATCAGCAGCAATGCAGGTAAACAGATACAGATGGGGATAGAAAATATAATCAAATGTGTAAGTCCAGCTCATTTCCTGGAACATAAGTCCCTAGTGTACTCCTTACTTTTTCTTCTCACTTGAATGGTACTTCTAGGCCTTTGTCTTGTGGTTGTTTTATAGATATTTACTTTCATGGGAATAGAAACTCATACGTCAGAGTTCAGTTTATGTTGCTTATTTAATATTTTTGGGGAAAATCATACATATTTTAAAGAAGACTTGAATTCCATAGTCTTAAAATATTATCACTGAAATGTCTGAAAAATACTTCATAACTTTAACATATATTTCAGACAGTCAGGGTTAAATTATATAGGATATTTAAGTTTCCTTTCTGCTGGTGCAATAAAACATTTTGACCAAAGGAACTTCAGGGCAAGGGCTTATTCCTACTTATAGTTGCAGAGGAAAGAGTTCTTCATTATGTAGAAGGCATGGAAGCAGGAGGGAAGGATGTCTGGATGAGCAAGACTGGTGATCAAAGTGTAACCACACTCAGAAACCAGGAAGAGAGAGAGAGAGATGATTCCAAGTTACAAAGGCCCACCCCTGTGACATGCTTCCTCCAGTAAGCCTCCTCTCTACAGTTTCCACAACTGTCAGAGTTAAGTACAGATGTCAACTAGAAGGTTGAAGGTCCAAGCTTTGTAGAGAATTAGTAGTTCAGTTAAGCCCGGAATGAACCTGCAGGAAATTGTCTAGTGGAAGGGGAAGTCTCAGCCCACAGAAGAATGTCTAATCCCTGGACAGGTGAATAAAATGAAGGGAGATGTTTGACAAAGGGGGTATGCTGTGGGTACTTAGCCAGACATGCTGGTCTGGCAAGTAAATATCGTCCCTCTCTCAGCTGTTATGTGCAGACGGTGTGGCCAGTTCCCTCCATCCTGGTTTGTCAGCTGGACAAACAACTGTAATCAGGAGTCATAAGAGAAAATAAATCCCTTGTTCCCTTAAACTGTTTGATAGTGATTTTATCAGCAGCAATGCAGGCCAGCTGTGCAATAACCATTTCCCTAATGGTGTGCCAGCTGGGGACTCAGTGTTTTAGCACCTGTATCAGTGAAAAGCATTTTGCACTCAACCCACAACATGGAACAAAGAAAACATATATTCACATAGATAACAAATATTTTATTTATAATTTTCTAGGTATGAGCCTTGTGTAATTGCAATAGATCAGTGAGGTAAGTTTGAAATAGACAATGCAAAAAGTACATGCTGGAAAATTGTAGAAAATACTGAAACTGAAGCCCATTGGTTGAATTTCTTTTCCCCAAGTCAGCCTCAGATGTTCTTTTGAGATGTTTCAGCATGTCACATCATGACCTCTAAGAGCGATGAGAATAATTAGAGAAAGTTCACTGATAAGGGAATTCAGTCACATCCCCACAAATCCCTGTGCTGCATAGCAAGGTAACAACTAGATTGAACAACTGGTGACAGTAACCTAACAAGTGCCACAGAAGAGTAACTCATTATGCATTTATTTATCCGTTCATTCTTACTCATCCTAGATTCATGTGGAAGTGAGGCCACAGGCATGCTATGATTGGAAATGTGGTAGTGTTGAGGTAGATTTCAGAAATCAGTTCCCACCTTTCATTTTGTGGGCTCCAGGTATTAAGTTCAGGCCATTGGGCTTACATGGCACTTATTTGGCCCACAGAGTGATCTCACCATTCCATCTCACAACTTTAGTGGCTTTTGCCCACTTGAGCATTTCACTAGCCCACCTTGAATCCTTAGTAGATTTCTCCATAGTAGAGAACGCTGTTCCTGCTCTACCTTGTCAGTGTGGAGGGCATTTGTTGAGATGGTAAAACTGTAAATCACAGAAAGAGTTTATTTCAATAAGTCACTGGGAAGTTCAGTGAAGAAGAAATTAAATGAAAAGAAAATTAACTTATTCTCTTAAGCTGCTGACTTTTAGAAGTCGGGGATTGGCAGAGCAGAACCAGCCTATGCGAACAAATAAACTTCATTAACAGTCTTAGGAAGTCCATTCAGGAATTGCATGGGACAAAAGATTTGAAAATATAGGAGAAGGCTAAATATTATTGTATTTTAAACCCTGCAGCTGTGTTTCAATTAAATTGTTGGCAGTAGAAAACAAGTCTTGCCCATCGTAGCTGGTTGCCCCATCTCAGATATTCATTCTGCAGGAAATTTTACCAGCTGCATATGCCAAATTGCTATTTCAATTTTAATTTGGCAGTAAAGTCAAACTCTCACACCAGGGAATCACAGCTGGATTGAGATTTACTGGAAACAAATTAAGGGTTTGAGATGCTCTTTGGCCTCCATATCCGTTGCTCAGGCACATTATGGCCACCCATTCACTCTTATTTCTAATACACTAAACAGTTCTTCTTGGTAGACACCAACATAAGATTAGGCACACAAATCAAAGTGCTGCATACTACAAAAAGGACCTTTAAAAAACTATCTAGCTAAGTTAGCAAGCTGAAAAATACACACGGGTTCTTTCTAAGATATATTTATTAGCCAGAAAGATTTGAATCTATGGTAGACTTGTAGTATTAGATATTACCCAATTTCACTGAAACTAAACTATTCTGTGTCCTCTCCTATAACCCTCACTTTTTTTCACTATTTTTTTCAGAGCATATGGATTCCAGAAAATTCCAAATGTACTCTGTTAGAGATTTTGAGGAGAGAAAAGATAATTCAGAGTTAATAAGGGTAATTCCATGAGCAAAACCAAACGAAGTAAATACGCTAATCACTTGGTGTGAGACAGTGCTTTAAGAGCACTAATGTTTAACCTTCATCAGAGAGTAATCAGATATTCCTGCTGTTTTACACATTAGTTTCTATATTTTACACATATATCTTATGTGTAATTTACTTAAAAATAAAAATAAGAGATTAAATTTTGCTTACTGGGACAACAATCTAAGACACGGGTGAGTAGGGAAATGATGTGCATTACCACATTTAAATTCCATGATAATGACAAGGAATGAATGTCTTCCTTCTCCTTATTGTTATCTGATGTCCCCAAGGCTTATAGACACACTGCTACAGGATCGAGAAAGGTTTACACATGTATTACCCGGCTCTCACATTGTCTGTAAGAAATCAGAAATTCCACACTTGTAAGAAAACTTTTAATGCTTAACTTTCAGTTCCTTATTCATAATAAATATTTAATATTATTTTTTCCAATAGACTCAGAGTTTACATGGAAAGAACAGGTGGCTACTACATACTGCCATTTTACAGTAAGTTGGAAACTGCTATAATCTGTATCCCCATCCTCTTGATCACTGAAAATCACAACTCATCAGCTTCACACATTGTCCTGAATCAGAAAGAAATAACGTACCCAAATCCCTGTCCAACCAGAAACTAGCCTGCAACCCACTCACCCCCACAGAGAAATACTGCAAGTCAGGTAACATCCAAGTGACTGCTCCAAAAGCAATGTAGAGAACAAAGGAACAGAGATGGTATGTCTGAGCCTGTGGAAGACACTCCCAGAACTCACTGAGACATGCTTCTCAGAGGGAAGTCTAATTCTTTTCTGTCCTCAATGAAAAATCTAACTTGATATCATGAAGAGGGAAGTATTTCCACCCAGTCTCCTTGTCTGAGCTTGAACCTGAGGAATTTTTCTCAGCAGATCATGGGATTCAAGGTGGAATTTCATGCTTTATTATTGAAACAATATTATTGAATGTAATATTATTGAAACAATGTTAAAAGAAACAATGTAAAAACATCTGGTTTTCAATCCAATTTTTTATTTTAATTATTTTGTGGATCATGCATGAATATACGGTGCTTATAATACTTTTACATCTTTAATCTTTAGTCCCACCCATCCTTTTCTTCTCATCACAGATCTTTTCCTCCCCTACAAGACTCCCTTCTACTTTTAAGACTTTTCACTGGGTTTCATGTGGACCATAAAATCATTTTCGTGGAAGGCAAAATATTGAATTTACAGCTGAAGTGTTCTCATATGAGTTTGTGAATTATGTGTTTGTCTAAATATTTTTCAATATGACTTTCTCATGGAGTAGAGCACAGTGACACCCAATGCTGGTTCTGAAGTCAGATGAAGAGATTCTCGGCATGCTAATATTCAGCCTGAGCCCCACAGATCCTGATGAAATTTGTCTTGAATGGGACCTCAGCTTCACTTGTTAAAGTGCTTTCTATGATTTTATCATCAAGCAAAAGTGAACAAATAAGCAAGAAGCTCTTCAGAGTTGTGGAGAATTAGAGATAAGATTGTCTTCTCTTAGTTCATCGTGACCAGTAAGCCATCTGCCTGTTTTTTGACGGAAAATGATACTGTCTAGCTTTTGAAGCTGACTTCAATATCACAGCTCCTGGAGAAAGGTATTCAGATGCATTGTTCTAGACAAATGGTTTCTGAGTGTGGTTACACTTTGATCACCAGTCTTGCTCATCCAGACATCCTTCCCTCCTGCTTCCATGCCTTCTACACAATGAAGAACTCTTTCCTCTGTAACTATAAGTAGGAATAAGCCCTTGCCCTGAAGTTCCTTTGGTCAGAATGTTTTATTGCACCAGCAGAAAGGAAACTTAAATATCCTATATAATTGAACCAATAAGATCTTGGTCCAAGTTTGTAACTCATTTCCTGCATTTGAAGTTTAAGGGAAATACACAAAAGAGTCTAAGTTCCTTTACCCCTAGTAATTTATGATCTCAACTAATCCCTGATCGATGATCCATAACCATTGAGTAGACTTGGCCATTGAAGTTTCAAGATAGCTCTGCTAAGAAGTTCTATCATTAACAGCCATGTATTCATAGACCCTAAAAATAATGCGGTAAGACTCTTTGGGCTACAGATTTAGCAAGTTGCAAAATTAAAAGCTTAAAAAACTTTCTGACCATGATTCATGAGTCCTTTATTCTCACCACAAGTATGACAGGTCTCTATGTGTTGAAGGCACAAGGGAGGGAAACACTTGGAGCCGTGTGTGTCAATGACCTAAATGCAGGATTGGCTTGATGCCCCTGTGTCTTGGGCAGCAGAGAAGCACTGCGATATCCCTGAATGCCTATAATGATAACTCAAGTAGAAAATAAACACACGGTGGACAAAAGAAGCCCAAAGTCATCAGCGAGTTTGCTTATCAAACCAGGACTCTATTCTACAGAAACTTGACACAATAGTTTTGAATAGTAGGGAGTATGTCTGGATGTCACCTCAAAACACAAGTGTTGCAATCGCTCTGTGATTACAGACAGAGGTAATCCTCTCTTGGGAGTGAGTCAACCTCATCTTTCAGATGAATAGCCTTGTTCCCTATAAAAGCACTATAAAATATTTTTTAGTCTTTCCTGTGCAGAATTCTTATTTTAAGAAAACATTTTTGCATTCATGTTTACAATCATACAATCATTATCTCTCCTAACTGATAATAATTTGTCCCACTGATTCTAAATTTGTGTCTCTATCTCTCCTTACAGTGGGTAATGGCTGCATAGCAGATACTTCTGTGAGCTGTAAAATAAGGTCTACCTTAATTGCCATGTGCATCATGTGTTTCCATTTTGCATTATTGCAAGTTTCATGAATATGAGTCAGGTAAGCACAGCTCATTAAATTCATTTACTTATAGATTCAACTGAGAAAAATGATATTCAGCTAAAATGGTGAAGAAGGGAGTTAAAAGCATTTCCTGGTGTTTGAATATTGAGCAGGATGTTAAAAAGGAAATAGTCACCCAGAGGTATCCAACGTCCATCTGTCTCTCCACCTTTCTTTTACTCACCCTGGTCAAATCAACAGTAATCCAGCTCTCACCTCATTAGAATATATTTTTATATTGTCCACCAAAAGAAACAGAATACTAAATATTTAACAAAACATAAATTTCAATTCTGTAATTCCACATGACTTTTTAATTTATGTTTGATCCATTGTCAGCTTTCTAGACTACGACGCTGACATTGGATTAAACTTAAATCAAACTTCTTTCCTGGACTTCGGATTCATAAACTGTAAAACAAGGGATTCCAATGAGTCATCTTTCTCTTAGATCTAGGGCCCGACTCTTTGGGGAGAAAGCCTTGACGTGCCTAACAGTTGTGCAGTGTCTATAAGACAGTCCTCAGTAGCCTCTCAGCTGCAGTGAGACTGACCATCTTGCTCCCCATTCCATCCTGTCTCCACTTTACTCACCTGCCCTGACTGTGTTACACACAGGCCTGTCAGCAGGCCCCTTAAATGAAGTACCCCCCAAAAAAACCAATCCCCCCCAAAAAATGCCTGTCTTCCAACACCTTGTATGCTCACGAGCAGCTGCCAGGGGTCTGGCCATGTTTGGGAATTTCTCTTTCGTACATGGGCGCCAGACCCAACAGACGCAGCTTTGACATCAATTAACAGCATGACAAGTCAGCAAGTGAGCGGCGATGCTGGAAACTGCTTCTGTGCTGACAGTGGAGCATAGCTGTGGAGAAATGGCCCCTCACCGCGCCTGTCATTCTCCCACGCTGCCGACAGACCCCATACTTTGCCTAGACTGATACAGCACTCATTTACGTGTGAGGACATACAGCTGGGCTTGTACTTTCAGGCATATGTATTACTTAGGGACTATGTTCCCAGCAATGGTGTTGACAACGCACACACACACAAACTACATTAGTCACATATGTAGGTATTAACTTCATAAGTGGGTAAGCTCCAAGCACATCAATAAAGACATGATAGGGTAAGTCCTGAGCAAACCTATAGCAGAGTATCTAATTGCGAGGGCAGGATCCAGCCCATGGCAGATGGGACATCCTTTGGGCAGGGGAAATAAGACAGGAGTAGCTGGTTCAGTAGTTAGAAATGCTTCACTTTAACAGACTTGTAGTGTGGCAAATGAGGTTGGTCCTCTCAGAATCCTGTGGGTATGACGTCACTAGTTTTCTTGACTCCTAGTGTTGGTATGGATCTGATGTAGTCTATGAAGACTTTCTAATTTGGACTGAGTATGTTTTGCATAATGAGATGATAATGAGTCTGTGGGGGCCAGGAGTGGAGTGCCATGGTTTGAAATGTGTCCCCCACAGTCTCATGTATTTGGCAAGGTCATGGCACCTTGAGAGGTGGAGGGAGCCTTGATGGAGGAAGGCAGTCACAAGGGGTGGGCCTTGAGGTGGATTAGTCCCACCCTACCTCTAGGAGAAGTCTGCCAACAGTCTGATAGCTCTCAGTCTCCAAGATGTCTGCAGTGACTTAGCCTCCTCCAGCTTTGGCCAGCCATGCCACCTCCACTTGGAAAGACTATATCTTCCCTTTGGAACCCTAAGCTGAACAAATCTCCCTTTTCCACCTTAAGTTGCTTGACTTTTGGGTGCTCTCTCACAGCAATAGTTAAGAGTAACTGTTACAGGATCTTTCTGCCAAGTTGAACTAGATTAAAACATTCTTCTTTTTCTAAGTTCTTTGGTCATGAGTCTATCAGCTGCATACAAAAAAATTGCAGTACCCTTAAGCATTTTAAAGCATTCATTTATTACACAATGAACCCATTTACAATAGCAAAAATTGTAGACAGACACGCATCTGTGAAAACGCATATAATCCTGTATTCACCTGCATGTGCAAAGAGACCCAAGTATGCCTTTCTGTTGCATGTAGCCTCATTCACACATCTGAATACCCAGTACTCATGAGCCCACACATGCAGATGCTATACTATTCAAGTAATTTGGCCAAATCCCTGAGATCACTCAGTGAAATGGGTACATAAACAATGAAAATACAAGCCTGAAGATATACACACTTATTTCCTGGCAGCATTAACTTAAGATAATGTGCTTGGAAGAGTTTGAAAGAAGAGTTATAATTTTGATGCAATGAAAGACATAAAATGCAGGGAATATTTTCCATGCTTTTTGTTGTCAAGATATCTGTCAGTGTCTAACTTTACCATCTCGTCTCTCTCTCTTTTTCTTTTTCTTTCTGTCTCTTTGGCCAACCAGCCAACACCCACATATACATGCAATGTTTCTCTGTTCTTGAAATATGTTTACTAAGTTTTGGCACATTCAATCACATTGCTATTTTTTATATGAAAAGGTGCTGCCTTCAAATGATGGGTATAAGTTGTGGCTTGGCAGCATTGACTATGAAGAAATATGTTAAGGCCATTCAACTTTGTCAGTTGGTGCACAAACTGCTCTTTTTGGGTTCATTTAGCCCTTTCAAATCACTTCTAAAAGTTAACAGTTCACTGGCAAGAAAAGGGAGAAAGAAAAAGAAATAGAAAATAAAAGCTTGCCATTATGTCTCTCAGATGCTTGGGAAGCTAAATAGCTTTATTAGTGAACATATAGTTTGAAGGAAGAACGAAGAGAAAAAGGACAACTTGGTGCTTCTTCACCATGGCTGAATGTAGCTGGGGGGGAACCAAAACAGAAGGGCAGAGCATCTATAGTTATTCAGTTTAAGACTCCAGGGATGTAGATGGACAAAGATTCTGCAGGAGATGAGTGAGGTAAGACAAGATGCAGATGCTGGGCCACAGCACGGGTTGTCCAGTGAGCACTGATGGGACTGGAGAAGCATCTTAAGCCCTGAAATTTCAGCGTATTGAATATACAAGAGAATGACGACATCTCACCACACTCTGTGCAGGGCACAGAGAGAATCGCCTGTGTGGCTTCCTGGGACTCAGAAGTCAGGGAATGCAGGTGTTTCATCTTCCTCTCTGATATTTTGCAAAATTTTCTAATTTACTAATAAGTTTTCTTTTTTTAATCTTAGACAGCCCTGACTTTAACTTCCCACTCTCAGAAAAATGCCCTTTGAACTTACACCTGAAGGAAAAGATGCCATCTCATGGCTACTGTGATTTTCTAATTCATTCATGCGAGTTTTACCATGAAGGAGACAATCTTTTGCCTGAAATTAACAAACCTTCCTACTAATTTGCATCAATTCTTTGATTGATATGACACTAACAAATAAAAGAAGCCTTAACAATCAGAGCACTATATAAGCATTTTTTCATGTGTACAGATCTGAAATGCCATTTGTTCCATGTTCTTAAAAGTTCTGTAAGTATGAATGTGGTGATACATGCCTGTACTCCAAATACTAAAGAGGCTGAGGTGTAAGAAACATTGGAGCCTAGGAGTCTGAGACCAGCATGGGTAACTTAGTAAAGCTATAGCTGAAAAATTGCCCAGACAACAAAATAGAAATAAATATCAATTGCAAGTATTTTAGGGAATCTTAGATCCACAGCAGCACCTCACTTCTCTGGTACCAATTTGCCTTGGTGTGGTGTTGAGCCGCTGTAGTAGATGCATCACCCTAACCATTTAGAGAAGCAAGAGTCTATTAAGCTAAACACTCCGATTAGAGTTGATCATCGTGGCAGTACAATTACTAGCAAAGGCCAAGAGAAGCAAGCATACCACATTCACAGGAAAAGTGACAGAGGGCCAAGGGCCCAAGCACACTTCTAGCTTCTAGTCTTCCAAAGCCAACCATTTATTTCTCTGTCTGCGCTTTGCCCAGATGCCTAGGGAATGATCCCAACTACTATGGGCTGAATCTTCTCACATCAACTAAACAGTCTATTGTAGACTCGCTCATAGATTTTTTTTCTTATCTAAATAATTCTTCATAAATGTGTCTTAAGACTCTGTTCTCAATCATCAATTAAGTTGATGCCTAAAATGAACTGCCACACTACATAGACCTTGAGAGCAGCTTGCTCAAAGTCTTGCCTTAGCTAAAGAATTCTTTATAGGACATGAGGACATGTCCTCAGTTGCCAAGAGTTACAACTACCTGACACAAAAGGTACCTAGTATCTGGAACTGTAGTACATGAGAAAGAGCTATTGAAGACAGTAAAAGTCAAAAAGGTTTCATGCTTGTCATGGACAGACTGTAAGACCAAGTTAGCAGAGATAGTTCCCCAAAGAAACTTTACTTAATAAAAGGTGAGTAGGATTTATGAGAACACCTAGAAGAGACTGACCAAAGGAACAGCTCTCCCAATCATGACACTGAAAGGTCGTGTTTTTTTTTGTCATAGAACCATACATAGTGGCACAAGAATCAGGACTTGCAGGTAGCATAGCTGATAGGGACCTTTATTTTCACAGCAAAGCCAAGACTCAAAGCTTAGACAGTTGCACAGCATTGACAAGTAGACGTCTACTTTGTTACTCAAAAGAATGTCTGATGAAGGTGGAACAGCTGTTCCCCGCATAATCCAGACCTTCTGAAAACTGCTGGTCCCACAAGGACCAATTCCATTCTGAAACAGGAACACTTCAAGTGGCACAAAGCAAAATGCATGCAAAGATGCGACAAGAGCCAGAAAGAAAATCAAGGGGAACATGCGACAGTGACTAAACATCACCAGAAAAGAATCGCCACAGATCCCATGTGGAGTATGAGCAACCGTGTAGTCACAAGTCAAAGTTTAAAAATATTCTTTGCAGAAAGCACATGACTAAGAAATGTCAAGTTAACAAAAAGTAATGAAGCATGAGCTGGCACAACTTGGGAAGTAAGTGGGCAGAGAGGAAAGAGCAGCATCCACAAAATCAAGCCTACATTGGGAGCAGCACAAAGGAAACTAGAAGCTGCTCAGAATCTAGGAGGGCCTTGAGAGAGTAAAGAAGAAAGCAAGGAAGCTGGAGTCAGCTGGAATGGGCAGGAGCAGGCTGTGCACGGTGCTTCCCAGCACTGGTAAACAGAGAAGACAGGTTTGGTGGAGAAGGAAGCTTAGATAAGTTATCCTTCCAAATGAGCTTCACTGGGAGTGGGAGCCCCATTTTCATGGTGTCACTGGGGAAGTCCGTGGCTCAGCCTTGAAGTAGGAGACCATTAAGAGAGATATAGATCACACAAGAGGGTATGGAGAGAGAGAGAGCCTTCCCTTCAAATCTGCAGAGGCCCTTCCCTGGGAGAATATTAGACTTGAGACTCATGAGGATGTGAAGCAGACAGCTTTGAAGTCCCAGGACACCCAGCACAAGTCGTCTCTGCATTTCAGACACTCCAACAGATGGTGAGAATTTCCACACCAGGAATTTGGCCCCTGCCTACCCTAAGTGACTGAGTCCTAGCCAAGACACAAAGCTAGATAGGGACACGATGTCAAATCGTCTTTGTGTCAGAAGCAGAAGAGGGGGAAGGAGACTTGTTTCTCCAATCTACCAAGCCCTAAGCCTGGCAGTGCCTGTCTGTTTCTTCTCCAGAGGTGAAGTCTGCTGGGGACAGCATGGATTTTGAGAGGAGAAACGCAGGAGAGAGACTGTGGTCAACACTGAGTCCTTGAGAAAGTCAGTCTGGCTTGTCACAGCCTCTTTGGGTACAGATGTCAGTAGCATTCCGCCTTCAGAAGGAGCTATCTCTGCATGTAAGATTGTGTGTGACAGTTCACTAACAGATAAACTATTTTAAAAAAGTGTTTTAAAATATATCCAATGGCAACTCTAAAACACACAAAAGACAAAGAGTATATATAAGCACACATACCTAAGCACACATACAATACAGAAGTCTAAAGGCTGAGTAAATCTGTTTTTAAATACACATTTTTATTTATAATGTTTTATATATATATGTATGTATGTATGTATCTGCAATCACATGCATTGAAGAAAGAAACACATTGTTGCTAAAACTTTTTGAAAGAAAATGTTGAGGTGGTAAAGAACATATTTAGCCTCTAGAAAAAATGTTTAAATCTTTCATATAGTGAATCCAGCTAGGTGAAAAATAACTGAAAGTAACATCTATTGTTGGAAGTCAAAATCATTTGCTTATAAGAATAGCAATCTAACTAAAATGTGACTATACTGCAATGTCCACTTTGTGCACACGGTTGGAAAGCATTGAGTGTCTAATATCATTGAACATGTTAGGATTTTGAGTTATAAGAACATGAACAGTTAGAACAAGAAAATAAAAATCCTTGCTCAATTTAGCTAAGGGGATCTCACTCTAGGTGGAAGGAAATGGATTAATAAATAAGATAAGGATAAGATATGCAGAATGGTAGTGTAATGGTTACTCTTAAGTATTGCTGTGAGAGAGCATCCAAAGTCAAGCACCTAAGGTAGAGAGGGAGATTTATTCAGCTTACAGTTCCAGAGGGGAGGCACAGTTTCTTATTGTGGAGGCGGCATGGCTGGTTGGCCAGAGCTGGAGGAGGCTAGGTCACTGCAGTCATCTTGGAGAGCTGAGAGCTGCAAACCGCTTGTTGCAAAGGCAGGCTTCTCCAGGAGGTAGGGTGGGACTCATCCACCTCAAGGCCACCCCTTGTGACTGCCTTCAACTCCACCTCTCAAGGTGCCATGACCTTGCCAAACACATGAGACTGTGGGGGACACATTTGAAACTATGACAGGTAGGAAGTTCAATTAATAAGTTACCAAATAGCCAAAACATGATGAAAGTCAAGAACTATTACATAAAGCACAATTATTTTGTGAGAATGACTCAGAATAACCTAACTGAGAGTTACAAAGAGAAAGTTACTGTGTTCCAGTGCCCCAGAGCCTTCAAGGTAAAGAGATTTCTGTAAGATATGCTCAGTATTCAGTTAGCGATAATGACTGTTAAATGGATAACTTCAGCAACCACATGACTAGTAGAAACACAGAAGGCTGATGGGAAATACAATTCATGGGATGAACACGTGAGACCACATGGACTAATCAAGATTGTCAGGTCAGAGCAAATGCTGAAGGCTGAAGTTCAGCAAATTCATTCATTAAGTCTTTCCTTTCATATAAAAGTTTAGTGGCACTTAGCATATGAAGAAGAAAAATTCATGGAACAGAATTCCAAATCATTAAAAGACATATACAAAGATTGCAAAGAAATATAATTCCCATACTAAAAAAGCAAGCCACAGTGACATGCAGAAGAATTACAGATGATGGCTGCATTAAGATCAATATAACAGAAATAGGTCCAATATATAGTTCTAAAGGAAATTTGTATCACATATTAGATATAAGACTTAGACTTCTTTCAAAAATGTCAGACTTGACTCAGAAAAACCGAAAAATATCATCAGCAGCAAACTGTGCCATAGAAAACGTAGATGAAGAGCAATCAGAAGCTAAGTTTATGTCAAGGACAAATTAAAAAATAAAGGAACATTTAAAGATGAGGCTTATCAATTTCAAAGGATTTGAAGACTAATTTATTCTTTGACCGTTGCATACTTAAATACAGGGAATTTAAGTCATTCGTGCCCCATGTTTCCTACACCCCATACTTTCTTTTTCTACCAAAAGTCATAAAGGCTCCAGAATGAAAAAAAAATTATGTAATTGAGAACTTATCAATTACTGAAGATTTATAGATAATAATATGAAAAACAAGAAGCAGCAAATGTCATGAAAAAATATACTTGCACTTCAAAATGCTTCAAATGTAAAAACCAACATGCAAAATCCACTTACCATTTCAGAGTTTAAATGCCATGAATATTAAAATGCCTGAAAAGGTAAATGTTCTAAAATTAAGTGCGTAGGATTTATGTCAGTAAAATGAGACACACCAACAATGAGTTTTTCAGTGAATATAAGACCTTGGAAGGGTATTTTTTCATGTTTTTCCTTTTTTCCATTTTCGTGCATATGTGTTTATGTATGCACGTTCACTGGTATGTTATGCATGTGTGTGTATGTGTGTGTGCAGGTGCATGCAGAGATCTGAGGTTGATCCTGGAAATCATAATCAGCTGCTATTATACCTCTGTCTTTTGAGGCTGGTCTCCAATCAAATCCAGACTTCCATGACGCGGTTGGACTCTCCTTCCAATGCTGAAATTACAGAAAAACCACAAATCTACCTAGTATGTTATGTGGGATATAAGGTTCCAAACTGCTCATGATACTTTTGCAGTGAAGATCTTAACCACTGAGACATCTTCCAAGCCCTTACTTTTCATGATTTTTTTTTCTTTCAATTGGATTTTACGTTCTAGGTCAAACTGACCTGGGATTCACTCTGCAGTTGAGTAAAGCTTCAAATTTGTGAGAATCCTCTTGTTCCTATCTACTAGCATTGGAATTACAGGATAAGCTTCTGTGACAGGCTTCCTAAATTTTGTAGATAAAAAATTTTTAATAATAAGACTAAAATTCATAAAATATTTAAAAACTGTAATACACATAAGCAGAAATATTCATTTCAAGGCAAAAATGAACAAATGATAAACTGACACAAAACCTCGGGCAGATGTTTATTTATATGTGCAACACACGAAAGACCTCCTTTCTTAGTATGTCACTAATGACAGGTCACAAGAAAAGTACCAACAGCTCATGAAGATACTCTGCAGAGCACAGGCTTCGCAGTAAAGAAAACACAGTCAGTCACAGAGTATGCAATGTCTTCAATTGGGCTGCAGAGATGGCTCAGAGGTTAAGACTCTGTCTCACAAGCAGAAAGTCTTGAATTTGGATACCAGTTCTCCTATAAAAAATAACAAGCAGAAAGGCGACAGCCTGCACTTCCGGCCCTGGTGTGCAGAGCCTGAGAAATCCCAGAGTAAAACCAGAGGAGGTAGAAGAAATATCCAAGATGATTCTAGAAGTCACCCTTGGTCCTCCACAGGAACACACAGTGTCCTCTGACACACACACACACACACACACACACACACACACACACACACACATAAATCAATAAAATATTTTTTAAAGTATCTTCACTCTAACAATGTGAAGAGAAGACATTGTTTTCTGCCCACAAGATTGAAAACACAGACAGTTTGACAAGACAACATAATTGAGGATGGAGAGGTGAAGAGCTCATTCCCTCACCCCAAGGAGAGCGGAAGCTGTCAGCGTTTCGTCTGGAGGCCATAATGACAGCAAAGAGCAGTTGGGCGTGCTTTCTGAGGAAGAAATTCAATATTTCACCAATTGCTTATCCAGTTTTGATTATATAGGTATTTTAATGGCTTGAAATTGGTATGTACTTCAGGTTTTTCAATAATAAAAAGATTAGAAGATCCATCGCGAAAGTTGGTATATATGTTAGTTACAAGTACTAGATAACCTTGGTTATTTCATATGATAAATTGATGAGAACTATGATCAAGATAACACACTACTATTTAAAATTAACATATTTATTAATTCAAGTACTAAAGTATTTATGGACATCAGGATAAATTTATGTATTTATATATTAGCTATATAGTCATATACAGACTCAATTTAGGTTCTGAAAATGAAGTAATAAGACAGAATCTTGAGTTGATCTGTCTGGGGAAGAATGAAGAGTAAAATTGGCCGACAGAGATGAGGAAGCATTTACATGTCCAGAGATCATCTTTGAAAACAGGCGTGGCCCAGAGTTGAAAGGCATTAACATAGGATGCTCAAAGATCTGTCCCTCAGAGTGAGGGACATAAACATGGGGTGCTCAGAAGCATCCTCAGATTCAGGGACATCTCAGCAGGTCTTCCATAAAGGAGAGGAAGTAGCAAGTAGCTAAAGAGACAATGCTAAATATGCAGGAAAAGGATCAAGAAGATGCAGCTTTTCCTGCGATGGCGAATTGCAGTGTGACTCTGAAGGCTAAGTGTCCTCATTGAACCCTTAGTCCTCCGCTCAACCACTCAGGAAAAGTCACATCTATTCTTTGTCCAGGTGCCATAACCAACAAAGGTACCCAGGTGGCCATTTTTTCCATTACCCATCATTCTTCTATTTTGTAGGAAGGATCTCTGGCCCAATTTGTCTTACTTCCAGGTTCTGCATGCTAAGAGATTGGACATTTTGACTGACAACTTCCTCTGGCACCATTAGGTTGAAGCAACCCGTCAGGATACTCTTCAGAAATAAGAAGGCAGCTTGCTCAGTAGAAGAAAGCAACAGCTGGCGCGAGGCAGGAAGGCCATGAGGGTCCTCTGAACTGGGATCTGATTGAGACGTGTCCATATCATATCACCGTAGGTTGCTGGGGATGGCATCCGATGACTCCTGCCCTGTTTATGAAGATGGACTCCCTTACACTTGCAGAGCTACCTATCCAGTAACATGAAGTGAGTGACACCAGGAGACTTGCCTTAGATGTCTATGCATCTTAACTGTTGGTTTATTTGGGTATTTATATTTATTTAAATTATTTATTTTTAAGCCTTATTTTGTGTGTGTGTGTGTGTGTGTGTGTGTGTGTGTGTGTGTGTGCATGCACGCGTGCGTGCATGTGTGTGTGTGTCAGAGGGCACTATGTGTCCCTGTGGAGGACCAAGGTATTTTTATGTGGGACCTGGGATCTTAACTCAATACTTTCTGCCAATGAGGCAGGATCTTATTTCCTGAACCATCTCTCCAGTCCTAAACTTAATTATTTTTGAACGATGAATTTGATAATCCCTCTCTATAAACTCTTATGCATACCAAAAACTCCACCAGTTAATGTATACCCAAATACATGATTTTATTTTCTAGTCTGTCATTTTCCCTTCATGTGGCATACCTGTTTTAATTTCTGTTCACACCCACAGCATTCTATGAGCTCACACATTAGGGCTGAGAATGAGCCAGGCTTCTCTTCCTATTACTTCCTTTTGCAACAGTTTTTCTTCAAGGGAATTAAATGGAATTTACCCCTCATTGGGTTTTCATTAAGCCCTCAATTCCCCAGTACATACTCTATCTTCCGCCATCTACCTAAGTGTCTGCAATTTCCTCTTCTTGTCTAACGCCAGCAAAGAGATGGTACTAATGCCACTTCCGTCACCTGTTGCCTTTATTTAAATTTTCTCCATCTTCTTCTTTACTTATATTTAAATCCAGCTCTATTCTTCATACCTTATGCCTAATTTTGTAATTTTTTATTTGTTTTTTGAGTTTCACTGTGTTCACAGCAGAATCATACAGAACTAACTGTGGATTCGGGAAGCGTAGCTCCTTCCCTGTTGGGCCAGCTTGGTCCCTCTGCTTACCAGCCATCATCTCTGAGGTGCTCATGATCAACCCAGGGACACAGAAACAATCATGATGCCCTTACTTCACTGTACGTGATTAGAAAATCATACTTCACTGCTTGTCTTCTGCCATACCCAAGTCACACTTTTTCTGTGTTCTTTAGCAGTGAAGAGGAAACCCATGTACCTTACTCACCCAGTTTATGTTCATTATGTGTATGTACTCAGATATCTAGCCATTCATTCAAAAATGTTTCAGTCTCCCTATGTGTGCCATGATGGCGGTGACAAGACTTGAATCTGTTTGAAACCACCAGAAAATCTGACTCCAGCTGCCTGAAGTCAAAAAGAAAATTCATGATCTGAGCTGGATGTAAGATCTGAGCAAGGAAAGGCGCAAGCCTGGTTAGATCCAGGATTTAATGATGATAAGGAAGTTTGGTTGCTTTCTTTCTCCTGACCTTAAAGAAGGTTCACTGGCAGATGGCCTGCACTAACTCCAGATTTTACTTGCAGTAACCACAAAATAATTATCATGATACAAGTCTCCAATCCAGCAGCAGGAGAGAATTTCTTGTCTACTAGGTAAGCCAAAAACGAGAACTTAGCTATTGCTGGTTTGATCGAATCTGACCTGACAAAGAGGAACATGCACTTGCCTACAATCCCCCAGAGTTTTCATGAGATGGTACTTCTGGCAGAGACCTGCACACCTTCACCAAGAAGCAGCCCAGAGAGAGCCGAGGACTAGACAAGCTAAAGTCTGCATAAGGTCAGCAGCTACACTCTGGGTAAATGACTCCAAGTCACATGTGATGAAGGCCTGGTTGTTCTGAACCACAGAACTTCTCAGAGCTCCTAGAATCTTTAGGTTTGTAGCCTCGTGGGAGGAATGTTTGGATACTGAGATTCTCCTCCTTTCCTTCCCTTCCTCCTTTCTCTCCTCATCTTCCCTACCCTTTTTTCTCTTATCTTCTGGGTACTCCTTTCCTTTCTTCCTTTCCCTTCCTCTCACCCCCTTCCTCTCTCCTCTCTCTTCCTTCCTGTTCAGATATATCACTTTCAAATCACTGGATACATGGCTTTTGAACCACTTGTACCCAGAGGAGTCAAAGTAAATTCATACACTGAATAGCTTAACATAAAGACACATTCTAGAAAAGTCTAGTCAGTCTATTCTAGCCATTGATAAGTGCACATGGTTGGGAGTACTATAGAAACCTGTGCTAAAGGCCAATCCTTTGTTGTGGATTTTTAATATCACCATGAAAAATGTGGTAAGCATGGTGCTATTTTAGAGGCATACTGTTTTAGAGTAAATGTTCTATTAGAAGAAAATGTATAACATAAAATAACAACAAAACGATAGTATTGAAATGTACAAACCAATAACAGAATTTATCTTCAAATATTATGTACTATGCATCACTGTATCTGCCATATTTTATACAATTACATGCAAGGGGAACAATAAATTTATTTTTCCAACAACACCATAGACATGTTGCCATAGCTTCCCCATGACCAGATGAACATCATCATCATAAATGAGATTTTCATAGACCAGACACCCTATGCCATATGTGTATTCACACCTCTCTCCTAAACTGTTGTTTTCAAAAATTGCTGTCAAAGTAGTCACAATATGAGATGCTTTCTGGATAAACTGGACATAAAAGCTGTTCATGAAGAAGTCCGAGATTTCTTTAGCAGAGACCAAAGCTAGCTTTGCAGAAATCCTGTGGTCTCTGGGGGTTGTGAGACAGTGAAATGTGGTATGTATGTATCATGGTGATGCAAAACATGCATGCTGACTTGATAAAACCGTTCACATATGAGAACTTCACATGATAATGTTGTTAGAGATGGATCATTCCGAATGAAAAGAGAAATGTGATTACTGGACTATTGTCAAAAATCTCCAACAGAGTCCAAATGACTTCCTCCACTAGCCAAGCATGTTTTGGAGTAACAGTGATCCATCTGAGAATGGCAGCCCAGAAACGAAAATGTGGCCTGGCTGTGAATGACGATGGCCTGACTTTCAAGCCAAGTGTGATACTCGCACATGTTCCCTGACCATCTCAAGCCTTCATCCTGCCAAAGCTGTGAAGAGCCCAAATAAAATGCAAATGTCATGAAACAAATGCATGCACACACTTTCCTAATGAGGAAGCCCGGGAGAATCAGTGCAACATCCTGCCAAACACAATTTATTTATAGGACAAGTAATTTTAGCTCAGGGATAGTGCATCATCCAGGCAGTTGCTAAATATATTAAAGCAGGAGTTTTCCAGAAATTTGTCCTTTGGCATGGAGGCCCATTACAGAACTTTATCTCATCAGTGAAATTTCTAACCTCTTTCTGACATATAGTGACCTATTAGCAAAAGAAGACTAAGAAGCTGATATGAAATAATGAGGAAAACTCTCACCCAAGAGTGGTGTCATTTCATATAGAACCTACTTTTACACATAAGACTCATGTTCCTCTCTTCCCAGGGCCAAAGTATTTCTACACTGCACTATACTCTTTAAATATATAAAGAAGCTAAATGAACTTTTAAGTCTATTGGATAAGTTTTAGAACTTATCCAATACCCCTTCCTGTGCTTCAATTTATGATATTCATTCATTCTTATAGCAAATGTCTCTCAAACTCTAACTTAAAGACCAACAGTCTGCTAATGCAAAATAGCCATCACAATTCTCACAGTGTAGAGATCCAACTGGATGGTAAAGAGAGCAAATAACTCTCACATGGCATGATGATCAAAGTCTCCTACCTTCCTTGCTTGGTGCTATAAAAGAGAAGTCATTGTATGAAATTAATAACAGATAGTAAGAAAGTTGAAGCAGAACCAAAGAGTGATCAAATGTTTTTCTTCATCATGAGTGGATTTCAATCAGTGTGACTTTTGCATTCAAAGCTCAATATTTCATGTCACAATATAACCTTCTTACAAAGCCTCCTTGATTCATCTATCCTTTCAAGAAATCTATTACTACAAACTGCACATTCATCTGTCCTCTTTCAAAATTAATTCATCTTCGTCTGTGGCATTGTAGGCTTTTTCTAGGCTAGAATTTACATGTTTTTGAAGCAAAAGCTGTATTTCATGTCATTTCATCCATCACTTAGTGCAAGAGTTACTCTTCTCTGTTGCTGTGAGACATAAATTCAGACAATTTAAGGGGAAAATGGAGATTTATTCAGCTTATGGTTTCAGAGGGGAGATGCAGTACATTATAGTGAAAAGGGTGTAGTTGATTCGCAGAAGGTGGAAGCAGCTAAAGTTACAACCATCATGGAGGCTGAGAGTTACTAAGCTGCTCATTGCAAACTGTAAGAGCAGACTTCTTGCAGACGTAGAGTGGAAATAACCAACCTTTAGAATCGTACCCTATTACATGCCTTCCTCTAGCAGGGTTCCACCTACCAAAATTACCACAACCGTCCCACCCATCAGCTAAGGTTTCAACCATATGAGTCTGTGGAGGACAACTTATATTCCAGCCATGGCATCTCAACTCATGGCCCCCAAAGGCTCTTGGCCTCTTCATGATATGAACCATCCTCTGTCCAACTTAAAAGCCCCTGTAGATTTTACCAGTAGTCCCAACACATTCCAAAATCCAAAGACTAAAGCCTCCTGTAAATTAGAAGACAAGTTGCACGTGTTTAACATACAATGGCCCAGAGTAAAAATTCCCATTCCAAAAAGGAGGGATGGGGATGTCTGCAGAAAAGATTAATCAGATTAATCTATAACAAGACTGAAAAATAGCAGGATAAACTTCAAATCCTGCAGCTCCATGTCCAGCACATGAGTTTCCTGTTGAAAACATCTAAGTTCCAAAGGGCTCTGTTTTTACCAATCTAGAGCAGTTGCCTGAAGAACACACTGCTTTCTTGAGCTGGCTCCATCCATTTTCTTGGCCTGGTTCCTCCTATGATGCATAGCTTTCCATGGTAGATGTCCAACATTGACTCTGACATTTTTAACATCTTCACATCTCAACAGCAAGCCAGGTTTAAACTCCAAGCACAAAATACCCTTCTTGGGCTTCTCTGCTGGATTCCTGATCCCGACACATATTTTCTGAATGTAGCTGTTCTCTGAAACCTTGGAGGAAGGATTCATGTCCTCCTCACTCTTGCATCTTTAATGACTCTAAAATAATTACCACATGGATAGCCTTGCCAGGCTCTACTATAACCATGGGTGAGAGACTGGACCCCTTGAATCACAGGTGAGTCAGTCTCCCTGTGCTAACGCTCAGAAAAATCTTTCTTGGGCCTTTACTTTAGAAGAGCTAAATATCCTCCCCAGAACTGACTTTCAGCTCTTCCTTTCCAAAACAGTTTATTGGTAAAGGCCTTTCTGAGAACCTTGCCCTCAAGATGCAGCCCCTGTAGCTCCTTCTATCATCCCAATAAAATCAGGCTTTTGTTCACCAATGGAGATGATCTCTTTAACAATAGTCGACACTTTACTGTCTGCATCCTCTTTAAATGTGCTTTCCTATTTTTTCTAATAGTTTCTCTTTTGCCTGATTCCTTGCTTTTCTTTCTCATAATTCTGAGCAAAAGTGGTAAAAAGTAGCCATGCCACACTTTCAAGACATTGACTTGAAACATCTTTTATAAAGACTTTAATTCAATTTCTGCAAGCTTTTAGTATGAGGCAAAACTTAATCAAACTCTCAGTCAAAGTTACACTCCATTGGCCACAATTACAGTTTCCAACACAAATTCTGTTATCTCTGGACTATTAGAAATGGTGTTTCTACTGAATGCATCTCTCGTAGCATCAGTCTCTTCCAAGTTCTAACTAGAATAATACTTTAGGCACTGTATCCAAGGTGCAAAGGCTTTCTCAGTTCAAAGTCCAAACAGTACTCCATATTTCTCCCAAAACATATTTCCAAAGTCTTATAAGCCCCATCATAGCAATATTCATACTTCTCAGTACCATGTTCTTTCAGTTTTATGGCATACTTTACTTCCTGGTACTGGTTCCTCTTACAGCTACCAATCCACTTATCAACATGAATTTCTGTACCAGTTACTCTTTTCTATTGCTGTGAGACACCATTCAAACTGGAACAACTTAAGGGAGAAAGGGAGATTTATAGAGTTTATAAATCTCCAGAGGGGAGATACAGTTCCAGAGGAAAGACACAGATCAATATGGCAGAAAAGGTATGAATGTCTGTTAAAAACTGGAGGTAGCTTAAGTCACATCCATCATAGAGGTTGAGAGCTGCAAAACTTCTCACTGCAAATGTGGAAGCAAGGTGGAGCTAGCCAAACTTAAAGCCCACTCATTGTGGCATGCCTTTCTCTAGCAAGGCTCTACTTCCAAAAGTTGCCATATCCTTCCCAAATATCAACTAAGGATATAGTTCCTATTCATGGAGATCCTTCATAATATCCTAACAGGTGCCATTCTATGTCACCCAGCAGAATGCAAATATTCTCCTACTGTCCTAGCCTGTGATATATAATAACATCCACTATTTTAATAAAAAAATCAACAAACCATAATTCAGAAAATCAGAGACTTTACATCAACCACCTGGAACCAGGCCAGCCTAATCTCTCCCCATCCTAAAGCTCAGGGAAATTTGTGGAAGAGGGGTGGTAAGATTGTAAGAGCCTAAAGATGGGGAGGAACAATGATATGTAATATACTCCATACAAGTTAGGGCCAAAGTAATCATAATAGGACTTTGCATGACCTGTGCAATTACCAACATATCATTGAACCCCCAAAGTCTAGCATGGATCACAGGTACTACGATCCTTAAAGGCAAGGGATTAACAGCCACAATAGTGTTCCTATAATAAGGGGAACATGAAAAAGAGCTCTAGGCAATCCCACTGAGTCCTTACACCTCATCAGAGAGGAGGACCCAGAGGGAAATTCGACATGCACACCTAAAGGATGCGCCAGGAATGGGGGGGGAGCACTGGGAGAAAGGGAGGGAGGGGAGGAAAGGAAAGGGAAAAGAGAGGAGGGAGCAAGGGGATCCAGAAAGGAGTGGAGGGAGGAATGGGAATGGAGTACTTATCAACTTTGTATAAGGGGAAGAAATAAATAAAAATAAATAAAAAATAATTAATAAGAGACTGCATCAGAGAGGCAGTTTTGGCAAATGGAGAGCCATATGGTTGAGTAAACCCTAAGATTTGCTCATTGAATTTGTGTTCAAAGCTTGTCCTCTGTCAAGTGTAAAGATGGTATCAGACAGGTACATCTGTCAAGTGTTTAAGGTGACAGTGGACAGGTGCCTCTTTCAGGTATTCAAGGGGGCAGTGTACAGGTACTCTCTGTAAATAGCAACTCAGCAGGATGAAAATCTCTCCAGCATTTTTAGATAAATTTATTAAATTAACATTTTTATATACATGCTCCTTGCTTCCTTCATTCCTCCCTCCCATCTTTCCTCCATTACCACCTACTCCCATCCCATCCTATCCTCCCATCCCTATATGGGTTTAATCCATTCCCTCCTATTCTTCTGTCTTTTGGTCCTATGGGTCTTGTGGTTCCCTCTGTATTATCTGTTATCAAGGGGTCTCAGGCCTCTGTGGCTGGCAAAGAGATACTTCCTTGGGCAGGCCCCTACATCCATCTTACCCTTGGCTCCTAAGGATCCTACTGCCTGAAACTCTTCCTCCTGAGATTCACAACAGTCCTTGGGAGCATGCTTACATGTTCACCACAGGGCAGGTTTGATGAGATCAAGCTCCACTGCCATGAGTTCCTGGCTGTGGTTAACCTGTCTCGAGTGGAGTGACCTATCCAGCAATGGAACTCTCCATCTTTAGGCTGTTACAGTCTTACCATCTCCTCTTCTGCAAAGTTCCATGAGACTCTGGATGGGGAGAGATTTGGCTGGCCTCTCCAGGATTTTATGACATGTGACAGATTCTGACTTTCTCTTCTGGAAAAGACAATATATAAGTAGTGATCCTCTCTCTGATAAATCCTGTCATTTGGTCAGCTTGTTAATGTTTAACAGTTAGTTCTCTTCCCCTTTAAATATTACCCAGTTTTCACATGTGCTAACTCACCAACTATATGTGCAATAGTTAGGGTAAGTGATATGACTTACACTAACAATGGATAGAGAAACTTAAATACAGACACCATAAGCAACTTGCACAAAGTAGAAATGCACACAGGAAGAGCCTCTATATTCCACAATTTGTTGATGTGTGGGCCATTCACAATCTTATGGGCACCCAAGCACTAATTAGTGTGGCATCCTAGAGGTGTTCTAGTGGCTCATACATGTAGGGAGCCCGTGAAGAGGGAAAAGAATTGGGAGGGGTACAGGAGAGGTGAGAAGGGATGTGGGGTGGTTAGGTTATGGGTGATGAAAATGCATGAGCTCATTGCTATTATAATTTTAAAATACATAAAGTTAATTAGAAAATAATAAAAACAGAATATTGGTGTCCTGAAAACAGCAGTCTCAATATATGTGCCTGAGTCACTTTAGTAGTAGAGGCATTCATAGTGAGCAAAACACATTCCTAGTAAGCAAAGGATATGCAGAAAGTGTCAGGCAATGATGATTATGCTATCTCCTTTTGGACAGACCATACCATCTGCTGTTTTCACTGTACTTCCGTTAATTGCAAAGAGGATTGTGATGCTCACAGTAATGTTGAATGAGACCTACTTTAAGTCTTCACTGCTGACTCCTATGTACGAATTTTGTGTTGTCACTCAAAAATATCAGTCCCTAGGCTTTCAACTTTGATTGGAACATGGAATCAAACAGAACTTATTTCGACTCTGACATACAGTAATGTACAATATAAGATGCCCTTCTATAGCAATAAAAGATTCACTTCCCACAGGGTTGACAGCCAGATTGTCTGAACTCAAGGCATAAATTTAGAATCTTCTTAGGACTCATTGCCTGACTTCTCACTGTAAATATCTTGCCCTCACAATCCAATCACCGCCAAAACACTTTACCTCTTAAAACTATCACAATGACTACTAGGTTTTGACATAGGAATTCAGGGAGGTGCATAGTCAGACCACAGCAGCCTTCCACTACCCTCCAGAACTCTTATCACTCTAACAAAAAGTAGCAATGGATGCTTTTTACGACAACATTACGACACCACCAACACTCTTAATTCACGCCAGCAGCATACTTCAAGTATAAGCCCAAGGTTTGCTGTTATGCCACCCACAACATAGGTAGGACTAGACAGATATTTATTACTCAAGGGGGAGAAAGAGGATGTGAGTAGATCCAAGCACAGCAGCACGAAGAATACAGCCTCACGGTACAATCTCTTTTGCCTATGTATCCTGATCGCCAGCTCCACGTGAGCACGGATCCATCTTCCAGAGATTCTCATCGTCAGTGCAGTGCGCTGTGGTGGTACTGTCCCCATGAGTTGGACACGCTCCCTTTTTGCAGGGGCTCCGCTACCACAAACTACAAGAGCAAGTATTCTGCTGCTGCATTCTGGGTGCTTTGTGCCTTGGCCTCCCCTGGGGTGGCCCGTAGCGCCTCCTGTGGCTGCATTTGGCAGTGCACCTTGGGTTCTCAGTGGCTTCCAAAAACTGAAGATGTTACATCCTGATTAATTGGTCTGATGATCTCTGAATTGTCTTTGGCGACATTATCTTGGGAAAGTAATGCTTCCTAAAATGTTTTTAAAACTTGGTCATTTCACAACACCCTAGGTCTCTTCTAATCACACCCTTCCCTTTTCTATTGTATGGACAAACCAAGATTTTTCCATATATTTAAATTCAGTTGCCCTTTGTTTAAAAACATTCGATTAACATATATGTCATCATTTCTATCTTTTTAAGATATTGTTCTTTGCAGTAGAAAGAAGCCAAATAATTCCTTCAGCCCTTGTCTCAACAGATGTTTCATTGGATAGTTAATATCTTTGTTTGTAGAATCACTTCTACCTTCCACAAGATTCTAGAACAAGGAGAAACCCAAGCCACAGTCGTTGCTGCTTTTTAACAAAAGTAGCCTTTCCCTTCTTTGTTCAGCGTCATGTTCTGATTTCTGAGATTGTGCTCAAAATGCCCTGTGCAGAGCATAATTTTCCCAGCATTCTGCTCTTTACCTGAAGGAATTTCAAAGAAAACTGAAACTTTCTCCATAGTTTTCCTTCTTCCTTCCAAATCTGAATCAGAATTGTTCTTAAGGTTTTAGTCATGGTGACAGTGGCTTTTGCTATAGATACTTGAAATCTCTCCAACTTCTTCCCATAACATGACTGGTGGCTCCTTTCTTTCATCTGCTTAGTTTTTTCACTACCACTGTGTTTCTGAATTTGAAATTTCTGTCTCAATGCATACAGACTGTATGGTGGATGGAGCATGGTTATCTCTAGGGTCTCTTTTATCAGAACACTAATCTCATTTTTTTAGGGTTCAGCCCTCATAACTTAATCATCTCCCCAAAGTCTCTCCTTCCAGTATCATCACATTGGTAATTAAGTTGCAAATGTGAACCTGAAGGTGGAGGAGGATGCATAAATTCAAGTCATAGCAGATATCATTATACTTAAAACTCTTCAGAGGATAATAATATTCTTCTGTGAAAGCTAATGGAAGTACAGAGGAAAATTGCTTAACATCATTTACAATAAATAAGAGGTGCTCGAAATTGTAGCTATTTGTACTATTAAAATCCAATATCATTATTATGCACCTGAGCTGTCTGTAGCAGTATGGGACGATCTTTCTCAAGTCAGTTCATAAACTATGTGTCTCATACATATCTGTCGACTGCCTTAATGTCCAGAAAAGATGAGAATTGAGCCACTTTTACAAACTAATTTGATAAAGAAGCAGAGATAAATGTATAACTGAATAAGCAAGTAAAGTACAGTTTATGGAAGCTCACTAAATTTATTTGCCATTTACAAATTAAAAATTAAAAATACTTAACCTGGAAAGTGTCAAAGACTATGTTTTTTTTCTGCTTTCTCTTCTCTTTCTTTCTTTCCTTCCTTTTCTTCCATTTGTATTGAAAATGACACATGACAGAAATACACCAATTATTCCTAAATTAGTTTTGTTCTCTTACAATATTTGATAATCTGACAATGTGGAGTTTTCCACATGGAGATGGCATGGTTCTATAATAACAACATGTTTTTCTTGTATTCATTTAAAGAAGTGAAATTTAAATGACTTCATAACCTGCTCAGCCTCCCATTTCGTTAGTACCCTTATGGAAATTAGCTATTATCATCTTCACCTTGAGTCTTTATGGACTCCTCATTTTCTATGTGAGCTGCACATTATCATATGTGAAAAATGTGCAGGACGAGAGAGTCAAGATTGCAGACAGAAGCAGATGATAGCACACCAGCTGTTGCAATCAAGCAGATGCAGCTGTCATAATGGAAGCACCCAGAGCAAAGAGTCACCGTGGCAACCCTAATTAAACAGAGAGAGGAGACTGTGATGATGGGATATGAGTATGTACAAGAGTAAAATGGACAGTTTGTTTGCATCAGGATAAATAGAAAGGACCACATGTGCCAAAGTACTCTGTTATTAATTAGTAATTATCCAACCAAGACAGTACTTTAAATCTTCAGACTTGAAATCATGTTATACTCAGCTTTCTGATTTTTTTTCAATAAATATATTGATATACTGTTACTGTCTCTGATAACTTTTATAGACTTTACAGTTTCTAAATCTGTTATTTCATAGTTATTCCTGTGATTCTCACAATAGAAACTAGTGCAAAAACTAGTGCATTCCGGTAAGATGCCCAGAGATTAATAAAGCATACTTCTGGGTGAGTGAGTCTGTGATGGTGTTTCCAGACAAAGTAAGATGATGAGCATTTTAAAATAATAAAATGGGTTATTATTTTAAGTTATTAGGAAGTGGTAGAATTGTGGAAGGCAGGGTCCAGCTGGAAGAACAGACTGCTTTTATTCTGAAATGTTTCTGAGGGCAGTCTTTCACACTGGTCCTTCCTGTAGTAGATCTCTTCTGCCTGGCTCCTTTTCAATCATTCGTTGCTAAATTTGGTTTCATCGTGGGCCCAAAATGACAGAACCAAGGACTGCATACTAGGACCTCTGAACCATGAGTCACAGTTAATAATTTCTCTATTCAAGTTATTCTCTAAGGTGTTTAGGTCACAGCAACAAGAATTTAGTTGGATGATGGATGGTTATGCGGGCCTCTTAAGAAGAGTCTGAATTTCATTTGAATCAATAAATTTTCTTATCCTTCACTGTTAGCAGAAGTGCCTGGAAATATTCACTGATGTGGCTGTTTCATCAACCAGCTACTTAGAGAATTTAGAAGAACGACTGGTGTGCACACTATACCCGTAGCCAATGATGGGCATGCAGAGTGAGCCTGAGACCAACTTCATGGCTGCAGCTCACTGATATATTTAACTAGTTTTCGTAGAAGTGTGACCAGCCTTTTCTAATGGAAATGGTGGGTATTCTTTCTCTCGCTTTCTCTCTTTCTCTCTCTCTAAGGAACAAGGGCCTTTTTTTTCCTTACAATTTTCAGTTACAAATTCTAGCCTTGCCTTCTAGTAGAACTCATACCCAAAGCACAACCTTCAATTTTCAAGTTGATACCTGTATATCTAACTAGCCCACCTTACCCCTTGTCAACTAGACATAAACACATTTCTTTTAGACTGCAGCCTTTCAACCCTTGTCTCCACAGATGTTCATGCCTGTGGTCAAGAACTATTGTTCCAAAAATATCTTATGTGTTCTTATCACTTTTACTCATATAAACTTCTCCTTGCCTCGACTCAATTATTGGAGGAAGTTCAGATTAATATTTTCAGTTTAATATTAATAATATTCCTATTACATTCCTACAACACACATATTCTTACTTCAATATTCATATCCAATATTCTAGTTATTTACACAAACACACATATTATTCTTTGGAAAAATCAGTCTGATAATTGCAGTTTGAAAACTGCAGTTTGACAATTCATCTGCAAAATATTATAACAATTCAAGATTAACATTTAACTAAAATAAAGTTGCTTCCATTCAATGCTATCATCATGCAGACATTTTTTGTCTGATTGAAAATGTGTGTAGCTCCATATAGAGAAGGAATTTGTGAGTTATTGTTTAAGGTTCATCTGCATAGTCAGAGTATAATTACTTCTGTGCCCTTGTTAACTGTGTTATCTTCATACAGTAGCTCAAAGAAAATCTCATAATTTCTAACTATAGTGATGATGAACTTATTAGAAGCAAATTTAAAACTTCTGTCATTAAACTTCCAGGATGTCTCCAATTTTGACTTAAGGCAAGATAATTAAAATTACTTAAATCAGCATATCGTGGTAATCAATACAAGAAATCTATTCTGTATAATAATATGTAGAATGCAATTATACTTGAATATAACTTGCCTCATCCATCTTAAACCACAGGAGAGGAAAAAAAACCTTTCATGTATCAAAGTTTTAGAACAGTCAAGGAATGTCTTTTAAAGTAAGTCCTTATTTAGTTTCCAATTGAAATAAAAATTTCCCCAAAATTTTACTAATATTTCCTGTGTCCTAAAACATCAGAGAGCATTAATAATTATTCTTAATTGTTGATTATATCAATTATTAATAATTATAAAATAAATAATATTGCTTCTGAATATTAGTTTTTTGGGTTAACTGTTCCCCATCTTACTAAGTAACAAATACTTTTAATTTATGATTTCATGTGTTCATGTGTGTGCTAACTTAACTTTTCCTAAAAATCATGTATAAATACTTATGAAACCAGCTTACTTTAATTCACATAATTTGATAACTTATGATTTTTATGGATGTTTACCTTGAGTGACTTAATATGCTTGTGCTATGATAGTAAACTACCTCACATCAGGTAAGTTAGTTCTAGATAGATAAGGAGGGAGACGTTGCCTGTGCTGAAGTCAGGTCTCTGTTTTTAAGATGGTACATGCCGCCCACGGCAAAGGTCTGCAAGGGAGCAGATACTTTCCAAAAGGGTTTTCAGGGCTTATTCGTCTCTTTTCTGAAGAGAGAATCCTCGTGAACTGATCTCAAAACTCCTAGAAGTGTTCAGGTGAGGACTGGGTGTCAGCATGGATTTGGAAGAAAGCGAGCAATCAGTCCGCAGCACGGGCCTCTGTGAACAAAAGCGCTTCAGCTAGTTCTGTAGCCATACAGAGTCGCACATCAGCACCGGCAATGTGGCTGTGCTCTGGGCGCTGTCCTGCTGCACTGTCTGACTTCCATTTATTGTGGTAATAGTTGCTGTTTTTTTGTTTGTTTAACTTTTTAAAACAGGATCTTGCTGTGTAGCCCCATTCTTGAAGGGGCAAAGCCCCCACCTCCCTATTCCAAGTGCAAAACTACAGGTGCTCAGCAGTACATCTGACAGCATGTTCATCACCAGAAATAAAGGAAGGAGAGAGTTAGGATTGATTGGAGAGACTATAATCGTTGGTTACCTCAATCTAGAGGTAAGGGGAGGTGTGAAAATGGCAAAACCTGTCATCCTAAACTATGAGGGACAAAACTCAGGCAATGCCATCAGAAGGTCGGGTCTCTGTCAGTTTAGACTAAAGTCTGAATATGAAGAGAAAAAAATGATCATAAGACTTAGAGGCCGACGTAGCTGTAGGAGCAGGAGGAAAGAAATTCAGGGATCTGTGGCTGATTATCTTATCCTTTTTCACCAGATGCACGGCCTGACAGTTTTCATATGGTCTCACAGGAAAAGCCCAAGGAGCTCAAAAAGTTCTGATTCTGCAGTTTCCCTCGTGGAATAAAGAAATGGCTCTTAGGTGGGTAGCACATCAAAGTCCAGCGCAATGAGGCCCTTCGCCTCTGCTCTGATCTTTTCTGCTGTGTCCTGCTGTGTCCCAGACTTCCTGCATGGTTGCGCACACTCAGAGGGGGTGGGCTGCTCCCTGAAACCTAGAACAAATAGAACTAACATTAGAAAATCAATCGATTGACTAAATTGAACTACCCAGAAAACTACATCCACACTGACAGAAGCTGGAGTGTGGGCTCCCTTACTGAGGGTGGAGAAACAGGAAAATTTTCAGGCTCTTGTTCATCCAGCACAGGTATGTTCAGTTGGGCAAAAATGTTTAGGGCTTGCAGCTACTAGATATGTGCTTTACGTTAAATTAAAAATAAAATGAGGTGAATTTCAGTTAGGGCTAGATAAATACCACACAATGGTATTTCAAGTCTTTGCATAAGAAGCAAGCTTGTCCTATGTCATTCCACTTAGCATAATATCCTCCAGCCACTTCTTAGAGTATGGAAAGATTGTCTTCTTTTATGACTGACTAATTCCCCACTTTACATATAAACCACATTTTCTTCATTAACTCACTTGTTAACATTTCTATTTTTCCAACTTTTGATATTCTGAATACTACTACAAGGAACATGAATATGGAATTATCTTCCTGAGATCCTGTTGTCAAATGCTTGATACATAATCAGAAGTGAGAATGTTGAGCCCTATGACAACTCTATTCTTATTTTTATAATGTTCGTGTTGTGTTACTTCCAATGACAAAAGAAAATAAAGCAATCCTAATGAAGACAGATGAAAAGCTGTTGGTTTACTTAAGAATTTTTCACATACAATCAAAATACATTCATGCCCTCACCCTATCCCCTCTCCTCCCGCTTCTCCTCCTTTCCCACCCTCCCCTCCCTTCACCAATTCTGCTATGTCCCTTCAGCCCTCCTGTCCCTCTGCACATGTGGATCACAGGGCAACCTTTGGGATGGCTGTCAGTAATAAGCAACTAATAAGTGATAGTTTATGGGATCCTTCAGTGGACAAACTCACAAAGCGGGGAAGCTCACTTTCTTTTGTCCAGCAACTGCCCTGGACATCCTTTCTGAGTGTAGATGTTTCTCAGAGATACTTGCTGTTCTGTGGGCAACGCTGATACGTTAGCTATTGTGTGCATCTGGTGGCAGTAGATTTCATTGCCCTGAGCAGCAACCCTATTATGTGGATGAGTGTCTTGGCCAGCAAGGCATCTCCCTGTATTTACACTCTGAGAGTCTCACTCTCCTCTCTTCTGCAAAGTTCCCTGAGCCTCAGAATGAGGAGAGATTTTGATGGTCTGATTGGGACTGAGCATTCCAAGGTCACCAATACTCCGTGCCAGTTGTGGTTTCCTGCCACACCAATCTTCCCTTGCAGTAGGGTGCATCTTCGTTTGGGTCCTGAGAGCTTTTCTTTTCTATGGGTGCAATATGAAGTGCTTAGAGGATAGTATACTATCAAGTATTTATAATTAACATCATGATATCTTTTTCTATCTATTGACTATTTTCTCCCCTTCCTCTGTTGATTTGACAGGTACCAGACACGTTTCCTGACAATAAGAGGTGGGGGAGGTGTTAGAATCCCTTATGAGAGTGATTGGTTACCTATGGATTGTACACGCCACCGTCGCTCTGTTGGTTCCTTCTTGTCAGAGCTGTAGTACTGTAGCAGTTATAGCTGCATGACGCCTTGATCGTTTATTTTATTTTCCCCATTCACTTCTACTTTTTTCTATCTTAACCCTCAAGACTGTCCTTTAATAATTGCTTTATACAACTATTTGTCTATGTTCTTTTTTGTTTCCATTCCTTTGGAATCTTTCCCACCCTTTCCCTTCCATGTTCTTTTGTAGTTTGTAGATATTATAGAAGTCTCCCTCTGGGTATATCATTCTGGAGGTTCAATGCTAGGATTCACTTATCAGGGAGAATATATGGCATCCGCTTTTCTGCTTCTGAGGTGCTTCACACTGTATAATTTCTTCCAACTATATCCATTTACCAGAAAATTTCATTAATTCATTATTTTTAACAGCTTAATAGTATTTCATTGTGTATATGTACTATATTTTCATAATCCATTCATCTACTTTTGGACATGTAGACTGATTCCATTCCTTTACTATGTGAACAGAACTGCAATGAATATGGATATGCACATGTCTCTGTAGTAAGATGCAACATTCTTTGTGATTATTCCCAGGAGTAGTGCAGATGGGTCATATGGTATATTGACTTTTAACATTTTTAGGAACCTCCATACAGATCTCCAAAGAAAGCAAACTAATGAAGATGGGAAAATATCTACTGTGTTTAATTGGGAAACAGGTTTCAAGGCCTCTTGTATAAAAAAAATTGAAACATTTCTAGAAATAAAAAGGCAGGCTGTGTTGTTCACAGCCTGCTCACAAGAGTTATCAAAGAACAATTTTATGCTGTGTGTGATCTGTGGGTTGAGGAACACAGTTCCGGTCGGTCCTTGCTGCCTATATATTGTCTGTTTAGGAGCCAAAGTGGTGTAAGGGATTAGAAATGGATACTCAGGTCAGGAATTCGGCACCTGACTCAAAGTTCCAACTGTGTGTTCTTAGACAACAATGGTGATTATTCTTGCCAAGTATTTAGGGAGGCCGTGTGTATGACATGTGTGAGAGGAATCTAACACAATGGCACATTTAGCAAATGCCCAAAAAATGATGACTCTTTATAAGGCTAACAGAAGACACCCAATCTCAGTATACTCATTTGAAAATTTAAAATAGCTAAACAGTCATGCAGGAGAACATGGTCAATGCTGTGTGTGACAACAGCCGCACTCTACATACAATCCACTTATAGATACAGAAATGCGCGCATGTATTTGAATTTTGCATCCATAACATTACACACATGTTGGATAAATCATGACATTTACATGCACATTTATTTGTAGTTCTTGCTGCTTTGTTTACTTTCTACCTGAGTTCCTGAAGTAGATTTTTTCATATTATATTTATTTATTTTATAAGATACTGAGAGATATGCAGAAAGAGAGATGAGGGGATGGATGTGTGGATGTCAAAGGTACTGAGGGATCGAACTCAGATTGTCAGGTTTGCGCATAGACAACTTTACCTGCTGAGCCATCGCACACACCTTATTGGTTGCACTTTTCAATTCAGGATATAGAAAGGTAAATTTTTCAAACTTACGGAAACCTTTTAATAAACATATTTCCCATCTTGTTTTCATATCCTATCTTCAAATATACAGCAATACATTAAAGGTAATATCAGTACAAGTGTTTAAATTATCATGACCCTTGATGATCCATGTTTGCTCTGATCCATTAAGGACAAAGTGCCAAGAAATTAGAAGTTCTACATTCTTTAGAGAGTACTTTACTTGAATCCACTCCAAAGGGTGTCATCTTGCCTCCCTGTCTCCCAGGTCCTTCAAGGGCCGCTGGGATTTGAGAAGACAGACAAGCAAGGCCTCTGCCTTCCCACCCTTGCTGACTTTGACGGGCATCAGGAATCAGTGTGACAGTTCCTAACCCACACTTGTGAACAACACCTCAGGACAGCATCCTAACCCCCCCCCATGCAGGGGCATGGTTTATTGAGATAAAACTTGACCTTGGTTGCAAACAGTAAGCTGACATTACCTAGGTAACAAAAAAAGGAAGATGCTTTTCACCCAGAAATACCAGGTTCGCAGCAGCTCTGGTTTCTGTGAGTGTGATGGGAAAGGTAACCGATGAAATAGGAAAGATGCTGCTTTAATGGCGTGATAACATTTCAGCTCACTTGCCAGAAAACACCGACACACCTAGTAAAAGCTCAACCACTCTGCCCTCGCTTTTACTTCCCTCCTAATTACCTACCCAAGTATATATTTTACTTCTTAAAAAAAATCTGACTTGTTGTCGACCTCTGTCCACAGAGCTGAACAGTTCGCAAGGAGGAGAAGTTTCTCGATTGTCCCTCACGGCTCTGATTCCAGCGTTGGAACTTGCAGGCCTCACAGATTCACAGATCACTCCCAGTGACACAGGTTAAGCAAGTAGATGAGTTTGTTGAGGTGGCTGGAGGCGCACATGCTATGACCTACCTCGGGTGTGCCTTTGAATGGTGTAAGGCTGATCTTGCAGGCTGCTGTAATTCAGAGAAATGCTGATGAAACTTAACAGGAGCAGCGAAAGTGAACAGGACAACAGGCTGCAGGACACTACTCTCCTGAGAACCCCCAGCCTTGCCTTAGGGGAGAAAGGAACTCACCAGGGATTTCTAAGAAGGCCTGTCTGTGTTTTGAATCAGCACTACTGTAGGCAAGATTGAAAGGTGACCCCAGTGCATAGTATGGTAAGTACAAGGAATAAGAGTGCATACCTCGTCCTGAAGACATGGCTCAGTGGTTAAAGCCTTCACCTCCCAAGCCGACAGGGCCTGAGTTCAGATTCCCCAGAGACCATACTAAAAACACCAACCGGTCCACCTGTAATTCTAGCCATGTCAGGCAGAGGCTGTGACTCCCCAGAGCAAACTGGTTGCCAAACTCACCTTCATAACATGTTCTGTGTTTACAGACCCAGGCTCACAACGATAAGAATGATGGAGATTGATTCATAATATCACACTTGAGCCTCCAACAGCAAACACAGCACAAGGGCACTGGTATTATACACACATGTGCATCCACCCACATGAAAACTGGCACAAATGCACAAACACATACATACGCAGATGAAAGTAAGAAAAGGAGGAAAAGAGTCTGCCTCATAAGGCTCAACATATGTGTTTTAGAGTTTGAAACAGTTTCAAAATGATATTCAAGATAAACCTACATTGAGTTTTGAACTTGACTCTGACCCAAGCCAGTGATAAGAAGTGCAGGTTTGTGCAGCTCCTGATGAGGCATGTGACGGGGCCGTGCCCTCCTCTGCTGGGTGGTGATGCCCAACACTTCAGTTGTATCACCTACCTGCATTTTATACTTCCCACATAATTTCTGGGACAAAATTCCACTGTAAGTCTAGGAGAATCTATCTGCATAGGAACAGCCTCATAATTTAACATCAGTAAACCTGAAAAATATATGGCCAGAGAGCAGGTTTACATGGAATAAGGCATGATGTACATTGTGGAATCAGATACACACTGACTCTAACCGTAGAACTGAGGATAGAAAAATGGGCCCTAAACCATTTCGTGACACTTGAGATGCGTAGCCTTAATCCTGATGATGCTTGGCCGCCTTTGCAGTCTAATTGGAGTCATCCTGCGACTGACTTCACTGACGAGCACCTAAAGTGTTGCTGTGCTAGGTTGCTGATTAAAGACAGATCTGTTTGCTTCCGATGACAGATGAGAAAGCCAGTGCCTACATTCTGCCGGGAAGACGCTTCTGACTGCAAGGTGAGGCTCTGACCTGCTGCACCAGACAGAGCCAGGCAGGGCAGGCACCCCAAGCCAGGGCAGGCACCCCAAGCCAGGGCAGGCACCCCAAGCCAGGGCAGGCACCCCAAGCCAGGGCAGGTACCCCAAGCCAGGGCGTGACTGCTGGTAACAGGCTTTTGCTCTGCCTGTGTAGAATTGTCCCAGACATGAAAAAGCTCAGATCTCTAAACAGTGACCAAAAGTTGTCTGTGTCCAGGTAGAATCATGACCACCAAGACCTGTGCTTTCAGCAAGTATTTTTGTGACTATTGAAATAAATAGACTCCTTCAGCATCTTACAACACTTAACTCATAATCCTCGCTGGTTTTAGCCTCAGGCTATTATCTAAACACTTCTCTTTCATTCTGTCTTCCCCTCCGTCCTATGACTTTGGTTCAGCTCAGCATCTTGTCTTCTCCACCCAGCTACAGGGACTTACTGCCCAACACTTTCCCTTAACAGCACTCGTCACAAGTAGTGAGCATGACTTGCAAACTGGGTTTTTTTTAACTGAAAATAAGGTAAAATCAGCAAAATCATAATATATATATATATATGTGGGTAAATATATATATGTGTGTGCATATATATACATATATATATACAAAGCTCTCCGCATCTTTGAAATCTGAACTAACATTTCTCTAGCTGTAGTACAGTTAACCTAGACTGTCCCTAAATTAATTCCTGAGTGTCTCATCATCGTAGATAAACTTATTCAATATTTCCACTTAAATAAAAGGATTCCTACATCGACTGTTATTGTATACTAGACTACTTTAGTTCTGTATTAAATATATGGATATCTCTTATTATGCAAGTATTTGCAATTTCTTCTTATGGCTGTGAAAGAGTCCTGAAGACAAATATGCCATGATGTTCTTTAGATCCATCTTTGCATTGGGGTATCAACTGAAAACATCAATGGATTTCAGATGTGTGGTATTTAGTATGCACTTGATAAGCAGTATGGATTACTACTGCTGATCGTGCTCATAGAAAAATATGCGATCGATAGATATCATCCTGAGAACTCAGCAAATGCACTCCTAGGTGAATCTCTCCTTTTTGACTGACATTTAAAGAAAGTAGGTCAGGAGAATGCCATGCAGGCAGCAACTTAATTTTGATGATGCTTTTGACAGGATTGCTCTTACACCATGGTAAGGCTGAGAAAATGTCTGCTGCAGAATTATGTCTGGTTGGTTTTGCAGCCTCTTGAGTGTCACTTCCGTAACTGGATTTAGCACCCATAGCTCATCCCTTCCTCTCTCCTTCAAGCCTGATGAGCTCTAACTCACTCTCCATGATTTAGTGTCAGTGTTCTCCTTAATACACTTGGACTGTTTCTTCATGTTTCTGGATTCCAAACACTTGGCATGACCCACCAAGTCAGACCAATTTTAACCAGATTTCTAATTCCAGCCTTGCTTTCCAAGTCACCAGATAGATTTTGGACACTACTTGCTGAAAACCTCAAAGCAGGTCTAGTACCTAGATCTGCAGGAGAATCACCCCCTCCTACTTCATACAGTTTGATCCTGTGTTGGCTCATCTCGACTGTCAACTGTATCAGACATAGCATCACCGTGAAGCAAATGTCCAGGAACAACAGTGAGAGACGTTCCTGATCACAGTAACTGCAGGGGAAGAAAAGCCACCTACATGTGGGTGGCACCATTCTATGGGCTGGGGGCTCAGAGGGAGCAGAAGGGGCGAAGAACACTAGGGTCCCTCTTTCCGCCTGCTGACTGTAGATGCCATGTGACCTGCACCTCTATGTTGCCTTCCCAGCTAGGAGGGACTGTGTCTTCAAACTGTGAGCCAAAAGTTAACCTTTTCCTCTTTAAGTTGTTTCTTATTACATTTTTTGCCTCTCATACAAGCTCAGTAGGTACCCCCTTCTTCAACCTCCCCCTCCCTTTCCCCATTGTCCCTGATTGCATTCCCCCCATCACTCCCTCTTCCTTTTACCCCTTTTACTTCCCTCCTCTTCTCTTGGTGCTTCCTGCTTTCTCCCTCCCACCCTCCAGATCTGTTTATGTTGGCGCTGAATTTCCTTCTGAGTTATCCACACTAGTGAGGGTTCAGGACTCAGTGGCATAGCTTGGGACCCCTTCTTGGGCTGCCCACTAGTATGGAAACTCTGTTATGACTGTTTAACCCCTTGCCTCTAAGGATCCTACTGCCTGAAGCCTTCTCCGCTGTGATCCCTACTCTACTGTGGGGAGTTGTTGACACGTCAACCATTGTGCAGGTCAGGCAAGGTCCAATCACATTGTGGCTTATCCTGGCTGCTGCAGCCCTGGCTTGTGTGTAATATCTTGCATATTGTTGGTCATGTGTTTTGTCACAGAAATGAGGAAATGAGCTGATGAACAAAAGTGGCATCAGAAATGGGCTCGTTGATGTGATCTGACCATGTCGTGGTTAGGCTTTGGAACCTATTTGCAGGAGAAATATGCAAAGTCCTACAGTGGGGTTCACAGAGTTTAAAGGCAATTCTGTTGGGGGCTTGCCAGACAGAATGCCAAGAGGAACAGAGACTACGGGGACCTCTAATGAGGCTTGGGATGGAAACAAGGACTCCATTGCGAACTGGGCTGGAAACCATCCACCTGATAATGCAGCAATCTGGCTGCTTTCTGCCCAGAACTTGGAAACCTGAGAGAGGTTGAATGCTGAGATAATGGACCAATTTGTTGGGCAGGAGAAATGTGGAGATAGGATAGCAGGTGCTGGCTGTTCTCACCCAGGTTTGCAGCAAAGAGAAAATAAAGAGAGGATCAAAAGGATGCTAAAAATGATGCCAAGAAAAAAGTGAACAAATAGCACTGCAAAGACAAGGCAGGTTTGGAGGTAGCTGCAATCGCTAAAGAGATTAATACTATGAAAGAAATACCTGTTCATTGGTATTGGGACCACAGGAAAGAGGTCCAAAGGTTAAAAACTCCACCCATTGAAACATCTCTTTCATGAAAATGAAAAATTATTTCAAAGACGAGAGGCTAAATGATAATACTGCTTTATTCCTCAAGAGCTACCTAGCAGAGTATTTTTCCCAGATTTAGCAAAAAGATGCTGAGGCGTCAGGGAGCTAGGCTGGCAGGAAAGCAGGAGATGTTATCCATGATGTACTGTTTTTGTAGGCATGATCTGTAATGTCGATTAACAATTAATAACGATAATTATGGTTATATGTGGTGGAGGGGAGTGGTTTTCTCAACTTTGTTTCTTCTTTGAATCATTTTGGAATGTAACACGTGACAAGATTTTTACTAAAATTATTCACAAAATGTTTATGCACTATTAAATTTGCAGAATTTTATGAATTTTGTTTTATGCTTTTTAAATGTATATTTCATTTTATTTATTCATTAGAGGGAAAGAGAGAGAGTGCTTATATCATGGTGCATGGGCAGAGGACAAAGGACAACTTTGGGATGTCAGTTCTCTCCTTCCACCATATGAACTTCCTTGATATTTGAACTTAAGATTTTAAGATTTGTGAGAAGGTGCTATTTCATAGGACAAAATATTTGTTAATTTTAATGTTCTGCCAATACTTGTACCACAAAAATTATCAAAAGATGTTCTCCCTAACACTTCTGTCTTCAAACACTCTCAAGAATTCAACTGTGACCATCTGTGTGCATGCTAGAGCAAAATGAACAAAGTAAATGAGTGTCTTTGAAAACATTAAGAGAAACAAAATAAAGGAACTTTTACTTTCTCAATGTTTGACGACAAAAAAGTGCAGTTTAAGTATTTAGTAAAGAAAAATAAAAAGTCTGCATCGCAGTAACACAGACACGGCTGTATACCGCGGCCAGCAGCTGCCCGAAACTCTTTTCTGAAACTCAGCCCAGATAGAATAAGATCTTCGCCTTTGACACAGAAAAAGAATTACAGGATGTCTCAGTATGGAGCAGAGTCGGAGTTTATTAAAGGCTATTTTTAAAACAGATTCTCAGTGCAAAGATTAAGAGAAAGGGAAGAAAGTAGGTCACACCTGGACCCATGACCCAGCAGGCTGTTCAAAGACAATTTCTTCAATGGTTTCAGCCGGGGTCACAGAGGCCAATCTGGGGACCCTTAAGACACGTCTTTTTTTAAAAAAATTTCCACTCATACAAACTTAACAAGTATACTGGTCCCCTCCCTCCCTCCAACCTCCCACTCCCCTTTGCTCCCTCGCCTCCCCCCTCCTCCCCATTCCCCAGTGCTTCCCCCTCCCATCCCTGGAGCATCCTTTAATGTGTATGCCAAACTCTCCTCTGGGCCCTCCTCTCTGATGAGGTTCAAGGACCCAGTGGCATTTCCCAGAACCCTTTCCTGTGTTCCCCTTAAGCATAGGAACACTACTGGGGCTGTCAATCCCTTGCCTCCAAGGATCCTAGTGCCTTTAGCAAATGCTAGACTTCGTGGGGTCAGTAGTGTGTTGGACATAGCGCAGGTCATGCAAAGTCCAATTATGATTGCTTCAGCCCTAACTTGTGTGGAGTATCTTGAAAATCATTGCTCCTCCCATCCTTTTGCTCTTACAATCTTACCGCCCCCCTCTTCCACAAATTTCCCTGAGCTTCAGGATGGGGAGAGATTAGGCTGGCCTAGTTCCAAGTGGTTGATATAGAGTTAAGACATGTCTTGAAGGGTTGCTAAGTTGCTTTCAAAATTTTTTTTTAACTTCTTTCTGGCAAATGAGATGGTAGTTTAGCTCCAGAGGTGCCAATACAAGCCTATAATTATACAAAATAAAGGCTTGGGACCTCCAGGGTTGTTCAGCCTGGTCAAGGCATTCCATTCTCCTGCAAGATTTCCAGTTAGGGTCCTGTTTGCGGCCTGGGAGGGAGAAAAGCAGCCATGTGAGCCGGTGCCTGTGTTGGAGTCTTGCTCTGTCACACTCCTGGGTGAGAGAGTCCTTTTCTACCTACGGCCCATAGCGTTCCCTCTTTGCATTCTGCTTCGCGAAAGTCACCTAGGTGCCTTCTTGTGACTGGAGCCTGTGCTCTATAACCAAGTTCAGTAGAAAAGCGACGATTCATTTGGACGTGTAGATGCCAAGTTTCCTCTGGGGAGAAAACATCAGCATTAAAACGGCAATAATCACAAGGAAAGCCATAAAGAGCTCACTCATGTCTCTCCACAGACAGGCTTGATAAATTTTATCTTGCATTACATTAAGGTAAATAACCTAACGAAGACTTCGAGATGAAACCAGGAAGGCTGAAGTCTCTCTTTTACCAAACACAACTGGAATTACTTACTCAGAGAAAAAGGAAAGCAGAAAGACAAAGAAGGTATTATTTACTCAAGTACCTAAGTAGTGTGAAATAAGCCTTCTTCATCTAAATGATCTGAATTCAGAATTAATAATTTGAAGACATAAGTTTGTGTCGTGGAACAAACCTTCATATACCATTTGGTAGTCATCAAAATATAGCACAGTTGACTTTAGACAATTTTCTTACAATATTTCTGAACTCTTCCTTTAAGTTTTGGCTAATTTCAAAAGGTCAGTGATTTATTTGATTAAAAAATTCAGATTTCCTGCCCAACAAAGCTATTGGTATTTTTTAAATCTTTTTAAATGTTATTTTTATTTGTGGAAGTTGAGATAACATGTTTACTCTTAGTAAACACTGTTTACTTTGGGTCATGGACCTAGGTATGTACAAGTACTTGTTATTAGCAATGTTTCGGAATACTTTGTGTTCCTAGGCTTGCAACCCAGATCTAGGGCCAGTTTGAGAAAACACACGCGAAACAGCTCTGTGAGGAGTCATCTTGTAGCCCAGCAGGTGGTTTGCTAATGGGAGAAGGAAGAGTTTAAGAGCTGACCCTGTTACTAGTTCTGTTGCTCTCAGTTTATGACTCCCTGGAGCTAGAGAGTACATTAAGAAAAAAATAAAGCAAGCAAGCAAGAAAAAACAACAAAAACAAAACAACAACAACAAAAAACCACTTTTAAAGAGTGCTGAATTGTCCCTAGATTCATCTTTAAAAACATCAGAAATTGTGTTACCATACAGACTCCAAATATAACCCATACTGATATTTTCCTGGAATATATCTGGAGCATCTGTCTTCACTACAGGAAGGGAAAGAGACTCGATTGCAATGTCCACAGGACCACAGTGAGTAGATTTCTTCACCAAGAACACATGTCAAATGTGGGTGATGGAAGCATTTGCACCAAGGGAGTTCGAAAGAAGTCTTCATGGATTGCCACACAGGCCTTAAAAGTTCTTATCAGGGGGCCGGAGAGGTGGCTCAGGGGTTAAGCCTCCGCCTTGCAGGCGGAAGGTCCTGAGTACGGATCCCAGATCCCACGTATAGACGCCAGGCGGAAGCGGGGGCGGCCTGCGTTTCTGGTCCTGGTAGGGCAGAGCCTGTGAATCCAGGGGCGGAGAAAGTGGAGGCGTCCATGGTGGTTCCCGAATTCGTCCGTGGTTCTACACACACACAGACACACGCGCACGCACACATACATACGCACACACGCACAATTGAATAAATAAAAAAAAAATTTTTAAAAAATTTAAAAAAAAGTTCTTATCAGATTGCATTTCTAGTTGGGTCCAAAAGGTGAGGTTTACCCCAGTAACAGTGAGATTGCAGTCAGGGAACCCCTATGTGCCCTGTAAAGTAAAGTTATTATTCTGTTATACAGGCCAAGGACCGAAGACATTCAAGGACCTCCTAAGGACTAGAAAGCACAGGATAAGTATTGTTCCGAGTTAAGTCTCGGATGCCTGCAATATTCCCAGAAAACTTTTATTTGATATCTCAGGAAGTCTATTATAATTTCCTTTTTTTCACTATTTGTTGTGAAACAGAGTAAAGGTGGGTTTCCAGAGTGATTCCATTCCTTGTACAGGGCAGCCTAGACCAAGGATCAGGCAGACTTCAAGTCTGGATAGTGAATTAAATTGCAGATCTCCAATAGGAGAGAACTGAATGTAGAAGGTCTAGATCTTATTCAACTGGGCAAGCTTAAAAATTAAAAGATGCCAAACACCATAGCTAATGAGAAAAGTCTATATGAAGATAATTGACCAGAGTAGGTGATCAAAAATAGCACAGGGGAGCTAGAAAGGTGGCTCAGGGATTAAGCTTCTGCCTTGCAGGCAGAAGTTCCTGAGTTTGAATCCTAGACCCCACCGTATAGACGCAGGGCGGAAAAAGGGGCAGCCTGCGTTTCTGGTCCTGGTGGGCAGAGCCTGTGAATCCTGGGGCAGAGTAAACAAGGAGGAGGTGGAGGGGGTCCATGTTGGTTCCCGAATTCGTCTGTGGTTCTACACACACACACACACACACATGCACAATTGAATAGAACAGGGTTAGGTGGGGATATTTGGGAAAAAAGGAGAGATTACACTACCCAGAGATATCTCCACCCAATGAGATGGCAACTGTGTGGTGATGTGCCCAGGCACTCCAGGGAGCTCAGGGGACAGATCTCAGCCATACATTGTGCCATCTCTGGAGTTGGTACTTGGTCAACTGGATATGAGGGTACTTTCAAGTAACTACTAAGAAGACTCTTGGTGAAAAGTTCTTCAGCAAAACTGAGGTCTGACACAGATATATGAGCATATGCTAATATTACTTTAATAATGTGTTAATGACATGCTGGCTTTTGGGTTCTGACTCCCTCTGCTCTCCCTCCTTCTGTCGTCACTGCACGAAAGGACTGATTGTAGTGGGTACAATGTGATTTACCTTCATGAATCAAAGTACTCAGATGGCACTATCCCTGAATTGGAGAATTAATCAAAACAGTTAAGTGTAAAAAGAGAAATAAGTAGCTCAAACGTGCAAAACAGATAATATGTTCTACATTGGTAAGGGTTTTGTAATATCTATGCGACCAATCAACTGAGAGAGCAAACTCATGAATTCAGTTTGTGGTTGAAGAGTTATGACTGTTTCACAGGTCTGAAAACACTAGTGATGTTTCTGATTCAATTAGTGATCATAACATGCTGTTGCTAATATATGGATGAAATGAAGTGTTTCTGATAATGTTGGGGAAATCCTAATTAAAGAACATCTTCTGTACTTTGAGTTGTGGCAAAGCTCAATGACTCATGTCTGAGAGTTGAAAAATTAATTGTGCTTCTTTTAAACCTCCTTAATCATTAAGGTGCACATCCAAACCTTGTTTGCTCCCTTTTAATGGCCCAAGTTCAAGTGCTTCAGTCAGGACTTTGGGACTTCATTATGAACAGGAACTCTTTATTTCCTCTATTTTACTGCCTGTAGATTTTAAAATTAATTTTAATTTTTACCTAGTTTTGCAAGCTCAGTGAGTAGGTACTCTCACGCCCCTCTTTCTCCTTTTTCCTTCTTCCTCCTCCCTTCCATCCCCCATCTTGCTCTCTCTTCCACACCTCCTTCTCTCCCTCCTTTCCTCCCTCCCTCCCCTCTCAGTGTTTCCCACCTGCTTCCTCCCACCCCAGAACATCAGCTTATATGGCCCTTGAAGCTCCCTCTGAGTTGTCTACACTAGTGAGGATTCAGGACTCTGTGGCATCTCTTGAGGCCCCTTCTTGGGCTTCCCACTAATTTAGGAACTCTATCTAACCCCCTGTCTCTAAGGATCCTACTGCCTGAAGTCATCTCCCCCTCCTTGAGAGTCTATGGGGGCTTGTTGACTGCCTGTAATGTTTATTTTCTCCTGTCTTGTGTATTTTCTTCAGGAAATCTTTGTCCTTTCACTTGAGGAGCCAATTGCTACCATGCAGCCCCAAGTCATAGCCAGATTGATCTGGAATGAATTTTTACAACTCAAGAACATGTCTCATATACCCAGAAAAAAAATCCTGCTTTTTGAACCCCATTTTCAATCCATATTCCAGGATTTTGTTTACATCTCTACTTCCGTTCTGCATAAACATTCCCATGGAGAAGCCTGGCTGATTTTTCTCCCACATTCTAGGCCATGATCAGAGCAGAAGGACACAGTGGGAGAGGGCCTCTGCCAGGAGCAGGTCAGGCTGGGCTGTGAGTGTTGTAATCCACCACCTTCCTAGTGATGAGCTCAAAGTGATCCCGGAAGCAGGGTTTTCAGGACAACGAGATGACTGTGCACACAGAGTGAGGTGGTCAAGTGTATTGTGCTGACAGAATGCTAGTCACACGGAATTATCACAGGCATTGAACATGGTGTAGAGTGTGTCAAATGTCAACGCACATTACTTCATCACAGTGTTCTCTGTCTAACAGAAACAAGAAAATCAAGGGGAATTGAACAGTAGAGTCGAGCAAACACACTGGGTGAAAGCCTGCATTTGACCTTTGATACATCAAATAACACATTTCCAGGAATTAATAAATTAAGACATGTAGCTTAGCCATTTCTTGAGCTACAAATGTATCTGTTACACTTTCAAATATTAGAATTTCTAATTAAAATACTACGTGATATGAGACTTAAAAAGAATGGGTGTTTGATTACGTCTTTTCATATTTTTGTTGTTAGCACTACTTCAAAATATGCTAATCAACAAACAGATTATTTATAACTTATCTACATTGGACTCTAATATTTAGACTACACATACACTTGTAAGCATTTTACATACATTATTAATCTTCACAATTGATGTGCAAAAAGGATTAACCTGATCTTCTTTTTTAAGTGTTGGAACTTAGATGACTATGATAAGTAAATTGCTGAAGACTATGAGCACACTGATTATATGGACAATTTTCAAACTGAGGCAAGGTCCAGAATTCAAGGATTATCATCTACCTCATTTGACACAGCTAATTATCATCTACCTCATTGAAAACAGTGACGCAAGCAACACAGCCAGAAATAAAGAGAAGCTTTACTTGACAGGAAAACTCTCCTTTCTGTAACTCTGGGCATTTACCAGATGCAACTCTTTCCTGGCTATGCAATTAGCAACAAAGCCAGCAGTAAGCCACAGTACACAACGTTGCAAGCATATTGTGTTCTGAAGATGAGGTAGTATTTTCAATTTGTATTTAGATGACTAGATTATAATCTTTTCTGAGGTTGAAGAGGGTCCATATTAGGGTTGGAAGATGGACATGCTTTCTCTAGAACATGTATGCTTGCAGTTTTGAAAACTTGATGCATCCTTTGTCTACTGCGAACAGCAGATGGGCTTCATGTCCATTAAACAGGGTCTACTTTCTCTAAGTACAGGATTTGTCTCTCTGTTGAATATACCTCACTCTATAAGAAAGTAGCACCTGACCTCCTTGCACCATCCTATGGAAACTGAATCAGGAAACCAGGACAAAAATGCTGATATTCTAGTGATTGCTATTGGTGTAAGCAGTAAATTGTTGTCACCTCTGAGGCTAGAGTCTCATGTCTTCCTTCTGCATTGGTGAAGTGATGGCTAGCTCCTCACAGCTCTTAATATGCTTAGTAACAATAATAGCAACATCCTGTCCTACACTTCTAAATACATCTGGTTGTTGGAATGTAGCTTTTAACATTGCTACTATGTGTAAGAAGTTTTGGGGGACATGTTGAATGCATTCTCAGTGTTTTCTTAGAAATAAGGAGATTCTAGCATAGCAAAAGACACTTTACAGTTTTGTAGCTACTTCTTGCCTGTTACAATCTTGATAACTTTGTTAACCAGCCTTCTAGTGGTATCTGATACTAGCTTATAGGTCACTTTGAATTTCAAACTGTGACAAAAATTTTCTACATAGTATGTAAAGGAAGTGTATTTTTACAGCATCAAACACTGTTTGTTCTCAGTCTATCACACCTTTGATTCTCTATACATTATGTAAAGAAGGTCATGCACTGTCAGTATAATATAGAAAAGAGTTAGATACAGAGGAAGGCCTAACTTTAGCTTCACAGAACAAAAGGTTTTGCTAGTTTATGAGAAAAAAAATAGCCAAATACATAAAGAAATGAGTCTGGCTATTTTAGCTTTTGACTTAAAGTTTAAAAGATATTATATAAGCATACTTCCTTACACTGAAAACACATCACTTGCATATATCAATAAAATTACTTTGTAAGACATCAAGCTACTGTGTTTTCAAAAATATTGTTGAAATTTGAATAATTTATCAGAGACATCAGTGATATTGAATAAATGTAATCTATGCAGAGTTCCATTTTCTAGAAGCAAGGCAAAATTAAACTTGTTACACAGAAACTTATGACAGCATTCTTATGATAAGAGAAGTGATTTTCAGAGCTCTTTATAATTTTCCAAAAAGACTCTCATATGTTTATCATTTGTATGTTGAATAGAAGTTACATAACTCATGTGGTGAGGAAACCAAGGAGTCACTTAAGTAATAAGTATTGGCGTTAAGGATGAACACACAGGACTTCTGTCTCACTGTCTTTCTGGTATTTTCTGCTACATTTGTGTGCTGATTGATAGCTTGAAATTTATCATTACATTGTGTCAGTCAAATATGTTTCAGTCCTTTTTTTCTGCAGTAAGATCAACACACATGGACTTACAAATCAAGGAAAATGGAGGAAGAAGAGGTAGAGGAGGAGAAGGAAGACATGCACAGGGACAGAAAATGCCAAGTCATTCTTCATCCACACACAGTGCATTGTCTTCATCAGACTTTTTCCCATGCTTCCTAGAGGGATCACCTGTTTTCATTTCTGCTACTGAGTAAAATGATATTATTTCACAAATGTTTTTGTTTATTCGCTAATAATCTCCTAGTCAGTTGTCCAGCCTCTCAGCTTCTCTTTCCATTTGCTCATCCTCCTACTGGGGTCTCAGCCTTCTCTTTCCATTTGCTCATCCTCTTACCAGGTAGTCCTCCCACCCTGGTCATGTCAGTCTGCTCTCAGCCCTGCATTAGCCGCCAGAAAATAAGACTGATGGGAGCTTGGAGTGGTGGCGTGACATTGATGGCAGATTTACAATACAGCATTCTATGTACCCTGTTACAATCTTCAAATGATTTGTGAGTTTATTGGCAAGAAAAGTATTGATGTTTAAATCACAAATATATAATTAGCTATTTATCATAGGACATCAAGGAGGACCCCAGTAGGAATATTGAAAGTGGGTTACCTAAGGATAAGCTGAGTTATCCTTAGGTAACACTAAGTGAACACTGTTGCCTCCCAGCAATTTTGACAATCTGAAGCACACATGGGTTAGACTGAGGATGAGAGCATACAGGTTTCAGGCACAATGATAGACTACAAGCTGCATCCATGTAACTGGCGAAGGAAAGTCATCCTGATAAAAATCAGCAACCATGAAGACTATGCCAAAGAGGAAAAGTACAGAGAAAAAGATAAGAGATCTTGGTTGGAGAGATGGCATAGGGCTTGCCACACAAGGTAAGGACCTCAGTGTGATTTCTGGAACACACATTGGCAACAATAATTATAGTAATAAGATTAGCGAAGCATGTGACATACACTAGTAATCTTAGCCCTGGGGGGAGGCAGAAGCAGTCAGCCATCTTGATTGTCAAGTGCAGCCTGGTCTCGGTAAGAGCAGTGTCTCAAAAGCAAGGTACAAAGCTCCTTAGGAACAATACCCAAAGTTGACCTTCAGTTTCCATACATACAAATGAGTGTACACACACGCACACGCACACGCACATACATACATATGCATGCATACATACATACACATGCACCAAGACAAGAGAAAGGGAAAGAAGTCAGAATGAACGTATATCCAGCTGTGTGGTTTCCTAGACTGGAAGGGGAGAAAGACGCAAGAATGTTCGTCAGGCAGACCCGGTGTAAGGGGCCGGCAGGCACTCCCTCGGAACAAGACCACCACCTTCCCAAACCTCAAACAAAATGACATTTTTGATGAGACAGGGATTCCTCCACTGTATGGGTCAGTAGTACACCAGAATTACTCTTTCTCACTATGTATGTCTCTTTTTGGAATCATCTGAAATTGAGCCACCTTGGGGAACTTTTTAAAAACAGGGAAACTGCTTCAAAGTAGATAATGTTAATTGAATTTGTCACAGCTCCTCATTTATTTTTCCCTTTCCCTGAATCCTTTCTTCATTTCACTTTTTTACATATCTTAAAGTTATTCTAAATGAATCTTAACAATGATTTCACCATTCCCTTGATTACAGTCCTTGTTGCAGTATTAGTTGGTCGTACTTGTTGTTAGCTAATTGTCTATGCCTTGTACAGTTTGAGGTCTTTGTCATTTGCCTTTTTTTCCCTCCCTCTCTGAGTTGTATTGGCAAGAGCACACAGCTCAACAAGAAAAATCCCAAATAAGACAGAAGCAATGTTTGCACCAACAAATGTCAAAAACTTTTTCACAGAAACACGGGAGTATGAAGAAACAGGGCAGTATGTCTCCTTCCAAAGATCATAAATTCTGCTATTTTTACATCTCCTGCAATTGTTTCTTCAAATTTGTAGGACACTCCGAAGTTAGCATTATACAGAGCAATCTTTTTTTTTTTTACAGAGGCTAAACAGTATGTTTGGAAACTCACTGTACTCTGTTCCAAAGACATTCCCATTGCTTTCAAGAAATGGGATAATTTTCAAAGTGTACCCAAAGTCAAATAAGGCATGGATGGAAGCACGACATCCACTTCACAGGTTTCCCTGTCCAGAAAAACGACAAAACAAAACAAACAAGAACAGTGGTGGAGACAATAATATGAATGGGAGGGCCCTGAAAGCCAGCTTCCTTCAGCTAACTTGTGCAACCTTAACCAAAATGTTTTGATGGAGCACTCTAGAGTCTTAACCAAAACATGAGATGGAAGCGCCAGCCATGCTGAGCTGCAGAGCGGTTTTGCAGCATGTCTCTTACCCATGTCTTGGTGGTTAAAATCTTTGCCTTGTGAACTAAAGGGACCTGAGTTCAGATCCACAGATCCCCAAGGCAAAAATGCCAGGCAGGTGTGGCAGCCCACCTGTAATTCCAGTCCTGGAAGGCAGAGCCTGGGAGTGCTCAGATCAAGCGAGCTGTCCACACTGACCCCACTGCTAATGCAGTTCTCTGAGGTCAATTAAAGCAGTTATGTGGAACAGTGGTGGAAGATGATGCCAGGATCATTTTTGAGCTTCCACATGTGCACACATTCCAGTGCACTAGTGTGCACTACACCTACAGACACTTATGCACAGACACATGCGCCGTATGCACACGATCGTGAGGTTGGGGGGAGAGGTAGCCTCTAATCTGTTTTGAAATCTAGATATACAAGGGTCATGTTTTTCTAACATTGCTTAGTAGAAAGGAGATAGGGGATCACACTTCAGTACAGAAAATAGGCCATGGTCATGTATTGCATGTAAGTAGCAAGACATCTGGTGCAGCTCACTCTCACGTCCCTTCCTGGTCACTCGGGACTGAACAGGTTTAATCTTACCAATCAGGGAGGATATAGAGACTGGCAGATAGACGGAACCATCTCCTCTTATATTAAGAGCTTCATTTAACCAGACTTTTATCATTGGTTAGGAGATGGTTTTCAATACGTATCAGGACACAACCAAGAGCAGTGCAGGAATAAATAGCAAAACTGAGAACAACAACAAACCACAATTCAGAACACCAAAGATTCTACATTATTCACTTGAAAACATACCAGCCAAATCTCTCCCCATCCTAAAGCTCAGAGAACCTTGCAGAAGAGGGGGCGGCAAGATTGTAAGAGCCTAAAGATGGGGAGGACCAATGATATGCAAGATACTCCACAAAAGTCAGGATTGCAGCAGCCGGGATTGGACTTTGCCTGACCTACACAATGGCTGACATGTTCAACGACCCCCCACGGGGGAGAAGGCTTCAGGCAATAGGATCCTTAGAGGCAATGGATTAAACAGTCATAATAAAGTTACCATGATAATGGGGAGCCCAAGTAGGGTATCTGGGCTATGCCACTGAGTCCTGAACCCTCACTAAGGTGCTCCAAGGGATGTGAGGGAGGAAGGGGGAGGCGCTGGGAGAGGGAGAGGGAGGGAGGGAGATGAGTGAAAGGAAGAAGTGAATGGGGTAAAATGCAAGGGGGATGATAGGAGAGGGGAAAGGGAAGTGAGACAACCAAGGTACTTATTGAACTTGTATGATTTGTTAAATTATTTCTAATAAATCAAAAAAATTTAAAAAATGGTTAAAGTTAAGTAAAACTTTTGACAACGAAGTGAAGAAAAATTGAAGTATTGAAGCATCCATAAAGATCTTCCTAAACTGAAAAATAAACAAAAATAAAAAAAAAAACTACATCGCACGGTTTGAATTTCACAAACATGACCAGCTACTGCAACTTGCTCTTATTGACAAACCTGCTCCAGATAAGTTAAAAACAGTGGAAAATATTTCTGGAACTTGATTCAAATCACCATAACAGATGTGTGAGCAAGGTTCACAATCTGTTCGCTGTATCCACAGGAACCATGCTTATTTTCTCATACATGCAAACTGCATAGACGAAAAGTAGTGTTATTTTGTTTTTAAACATCTGAGAGAATGAAAAGCCTTTAATTATGGTCTACTGGCAATGTGTTAGTTTTTTTCAAGTATTTTGATCATTAAACCAGTCAAATGAAATGAAAGAATAAAAGGTCAATACCAGCATGCACATATAATCATTTCGAAAATCTATTAGCCTCTCCCTTGGGAATACATGCCAAACACCTACGAAAAAAAGAAAATGCTGACGTGTGCTATATTTTTGCTTTTATCACAGCTTATATTTCTGTAAGAGTACTAAATATATAGAAAGACAAATGTATGGCTTTGTTAATGATGTAATATTTGTTTGATAATATACTCAAATTTTATTTTTTAAATGAACTAATCATAGAGTTAGTAATGTAATTCCTTTTAAATGTCTCTAATTTTATTTCTTCATAGCTGCATGAAAGGTTTCACTAATGTATTATGGTTTACACATATATCAGTATACATCTGTTGACACATGTAACCCAATTAAGATCATTGTTTTGAAGACTAATTATAATAGTGCTCTAAGGAATCCCAAACTGTAAGGAGTTGAAGATGTTTTATGAAATTATTTCTGCATTATAAAATTAGCTCATACTTCAAAAACCTATATATTTTAAGGTTGTCATATGAATTAATTTAGGACATGGGAAACTTTCTGAAGGATGCCTCCATCCATATTAAGAATTCAGAAATATTAGTTTTTTCATAGCCTATGAATATTTAAATTTAAACACATAGATTTTGAATTTTTATAATAATATTTGTTTTTCAGTCTGTTAAATATTAATATTCAGAGAACAAAAGAAATAACATGCTTATGTTTACTGACATTTAGCATTCCCACTTGTTAAAATGTTGCAATTTGTATACCCAGGTTTAGTAGGATATTTGGATTTTTAAGAATAAATTCATAGCCAATGCTTCAGAAGCATCTCTTTATATGCTTACTTAAGCAAACGTGTAGCTGAGAAATCTAGTTGTCTTGAAGCGACATGTGAAGAGGGGCTGCAATATGGTGGGCAAAGCCTCGTCATACACAGATTCTGAACCTGATAGCAAGAGAGGATGTGACCTTGAGTACAGTCAGCCTGCATCAATTCTGGAGCAAGAATGAATCTACTGGCAAAGTCCTGTCTACCTCGGCTCTCCAGATACAACTGTTAGGCTTGGTTTGACCTCCCCTCAGAATACTTTGCAACCTGCATAGAAAGCCACAGTCTCTTTGTTCCCTTGTCCTGGCAACCTTTTGATACAGTGCCTTTATTTCACTTTCTACAAAATAAGCGTGTCTGGACCCATCAGGAGCTACTAGTCTCCATTAAAAAAAGCAGACCCTCTGATCCCAGCTCTTTAGTATGTGTCTTTGGCTTTTTCTTAATTCTTTTTTTGCCCCATGGTAGTACTACTACTGAAGTGGCAGAAAAATCACTCATATAAAGGAAATGCACATTTCTGAAAGTTGTCCTTGCCAACACCTACATTTAAATGACTCCCCTCTTGAATAAAAGTTTCAGTTTTATCACATGATGCCTTTATGTGTATGATAACTATCAGAATTTAAACTGTGATCTGAAAAGAACTGGATCACTGGCATGTATATTCTTGTTTTGATCTATTTGGCCACACTTATTTTTGATATTTGGCATATTTGCTCATAATTACTTACTTGCCTTTTTGTTTTCATTTCGTAAATTGCTTGCACATGCAATTTTTTGGTATTACGTGCTAACGTGATGATTCCGATGCTGGCCATTTTCTCCTATGAAACAGCTGATCAAAACTCTTCAAACAACATCAAAAAGTGTTTTAGATCACGGCTGACCAAGCACCTTGAGTACTAGGTAGAAAGGTATGGTGTGATTAGTGATGGTTAAATCCACTTTGGAAGATTCATAAAAATTTACAGAATGGAATGGCTACATAGAGGCTTATAATAGAAAATAACCTTAGGCTTCAAGAAATACTTGGTATAGGGGGCATGGAGGAGGGGATGACACTCAGTTTAATGCCAGATTTAGTCAGTGAAAACGGTGCATTTCATTAGACATTGAAGTAGAATACAATGATACAGGAGCAAAAAATGGAATCCATGTGGTATCTTTGTCCACTATGATAGAAATTCTTCCTGAAGCATCAAAGTGGATCATTAAAATAATCTATGTATATTATTGAAAAATATTCCCTGGAGTTTGAATAAATATTGCTGAATGTTTCATATACATGTTTAATTCATTCTTTAAATATATTCAGCCTTAAGAAAAATGCAGTAGGAAGCAGAGGTAAAATATGTCATCAAATTGAATAATAAAGTTAATGTTTTCTCATGATTGAGAAGGATTGATTGCAGCAATGCAAGTTCAATCAAATAAAGGAATTATGTACATTCAATATGACAGAGAAGAAGTGAAGGGTGACCAGAAAAGTAATGGTAATAGCATACTCAGAATAAGCATTCAGCAAAAAGTCTACTCACAATTTTGGTCAAAAAGTCTGAGCAAACTAGAAATGCAGAGGAAATTTTAGCAACCCAGTAAATAATAAGCATAAAGCACACAAAAACAATTTAAAATATATTTTATCATTTTAGAGAGTTTCAGGTTCACAAGAAAGTGGAAGAGAAGTCAGAGTTTTGTCACATGACTTTGACCCCTTGTATATGCAACTTCTTGCATTAACACCAGCCTATCCCCCATGCCGTATCTGCTTTAACAGTTTGAACTTGCATCATTAGCCCCTGGTTTACACTTTAATTTGCTTTTAATTTGCTCTTTCTTTTTCCCAGCATGAGTCTCTGTATTTATATAATAATATTTATCCATATTATATTATTGAGACAGCTAATAACAGATGTCAACTTAACAAAAGTCAATCCTTTGACCTCCATCTGTGAACTGTTTCTTAGTTAAGCAGAGCCCTAAGCAACCCCAGGGAGATAATATAATTAATGTGGGAAGACCTACCCCGTAGGAAGAGGTACTACATGTCGGGCTGGCAGATAAGATGGAGAGACTGGTTTGATATTTCGGAAAATTGGTAAATGAGAAAGTATGCCTCCTCTCAGCTATTCCTGTGGATACGGCAAGACCAGATTCCCTCATCTCTTCATGTTGGTATGAATTCTCCTGGTATGCTGATGAGCAGTCACAAAAACTACAGGCAAAGAATAAAGACCTGTTCCTCTAAGGTGTTTGGCCATGCAAAAGATAAGTAACTGGAACAGTCATGCAGAACAATTCATCACCTCATAATATCCCACTCACTCCTTCATCCTTCCTCACTCCTGGCAACCACTCATCATTTTGAGTTCCTATAGGTTTATGTTTCTAAGTGTCATGTGATTGGAACAACAGACTAGGCAGCATTCCCAGACTGACATCTTCTGTTAGCAATATGCCACCAACTGTCCTCAGCTGTCTGGATGGCTTGATAGATATATTTTAGGAGAGAGTTGCACTCCATTATCCAAATGTAATCCTTCTGTATTTACCACTCTATCCATTTATAGTTTTGGAAATTATTAATAAAGCTGCTTTAATAAATCTGTATGAGTTTTTGTTGACATGTTTTCTAGGCTATTTGAATAAATATTAAGAGGCAGGCTGGATGAATAGCAAGAGTGGTTTTCAGCTGTGGCAGATGCCTGGCAGAGAATCTTGCAGGACATGCTGCATCATTCATTCTGCGAGTATGAGAGAGGTTCTTTGACTCTGTATTCTTGCCAGCACTTGATATAATGCTTTAGGGTTTTGGCCAGTCTATTAAGTGTGCAGCATTAACAGTTTGATTATTAATATCAACTTGTCTCACAGCCTACAAGATTGGAAATATTTTCCTGTAGTTACTGTTCATTGTATTGCCTTGTTCATTGTATTATCTTCTTTGGTGAAGTGGCTGTCAAAGAATTCTCTGATATTCAAATCCTACTAATACTTCTTCCTCAGAGATAGTTTTGCAAATATCCCAGTTTTGCAGAGAATCTTGCAGACATGTAGACATCTTTGCAGAAAAATCTCAGTTTGAGATTTGTTCGTCTTCCTTTCTCTTGGCAGTATCTTTCACAAAATAAAGATTTTTGTTATATCCAAGCTATCAAGTTGTTTTCTTTGTTGTAATGTATGAGATGTCACAAATATTCCCTATGATCATTATCTTCTACATTATCTCCATTATTCTAGGAGGATTTTAGTTTGCAAGTATCATTGAGGTCTAAGATTTGTGTTTCAATGGGTTTATATGCTCATCCATCTAGTTTTTATAGAGAAGTTTAACTCTTTCATCATTATTGTTGAAAAGAATATTTCTGCTTCCTTTCATTGTCTTTTCTCTTTTGCCAAAGATTAACTATTTATGTGACTTTCTCTCTCTCTTCAGGGTCTCTCTATTTTGTTCTATTGAGCTATTTTTCCTATTATTATTTTACTTATAATTACATTCTAAGCTACTTAAGTCACATAATACATCTTGAAGGTAAACAGATTAAGATTACTTTGTAAACTGTTCTTATCTTGCTACATTTGGATGAGAAAATATTATATTCCTGTGAGGTCCTAATACTGGGATGCATGTAGTGTTAGATTTACACACTGATGTGCTAATGTTGTGATTTACATTGTAGCTGCCTAATTTTGTGATGCCACATGTGTGTTAGATTTGCAAGCTTACTCCACATACATCTTGTTATAATGAAATGTGAAGGTTCTATTGAGAAGCTGTCTGAGATGGATGTTATTAGAACATTTACAAGAGCATGGAATTCATCTTTTGGAAACCCACCAGCCCAGAGTGTAAATTATTCTCACATATATACAGTATGACTTTTATGGACACAGTAACAATGCCTTATTTGCAGAAAACTGAGTGAAAAAATCCTGAAGATGATAAACAAAAATGAGAACTAGACTGAAATCACTCATCTGGATCCAGTATCCTCCTATTTGAATGTCTTTAAAAAGTAAAGGAAGAGATATTTACAAAGATTAAATAAGACCATGTAAGGTAAAAAGTACTTTGACAAGACTGGAAAGTTGAGCTAGGGGTTAAGACCTTTGCTTCACAAACAAAAGAAGCCAGATCCCGCGTGAAAACACCAAATAGAAATGGCCGCAGCCTGCACTTTTGGCCCTGATGGCAAAGCCTGAGAAACCCCAGAGGAAGGCAAAAGAAGGTAGAGCAATCCAGGATGATTCCAGAACATGTTACTCTTGGTCTTCCAAAGGCTCATACAGCTCACTACTCTATACACACACACACACACGCACACACGCACACACACACGCACACACACGCACACACACGTACACTTGTAAAAAGAAGTAAAGTTCTACATGCACAGAATATTCCCTGAATGATCAAGTTATTAAAGTGAATTTTCTCATGCCAAACACCATAAATCAACATATTAAAAATAAATTAGTAAGATTCTATAGTTCATGTAATAGTCTAAGCAACAAGTCTTCTGCTTTTATCATAGCTAATCCTTTTGTTGCAATAAATGTATAGACCTGAATAATAGAAGATGGAAAGTGGAAAGTGAATGAGTGATGCTTTGGGCCATTTCTTATAGAAGTTTTCTTATTTAGACAAAGTTCATTTTTATGTAAAAATTATTGCAACACCATTTAGAGTAATAATTTCCCGATGTCTATGTCTGTTTGGAAATGGCTGACTTTGTGGTCCAACTGACTTTGACATTGTTTGCAAGCAACCATCAGGCCACCTACCCAGTCATTCACAGTCCCTGCCAGGATGTTAATCTAGACTGTAATTGCTCTCAGCTGGGAATTCAGTTCAGACAAGCAGATGTAGCTGGTCATCAGGTCAGTGTAGACATCTGCTTGTGCCTCAAAACAGACTTCCAAGAAAGTGTAACAGGCCATATGCCAGGTCAAGTGCTCACTTTGTGTAGCCTCCTAAATCTCCACACAGAGCAGAGAATAATGTATTTAAAGTGGTGTGACTGTTGCTGTCTAATATCATGAGTCATTCAGAAGTGGACTTCGGAATTTTAGAATATATTCACAAATTTAAGGAATAACAGAAAGCACTTAGAAGAGTGTTTCCCAATTGGTAAGATAAATGTTGAGATAGCTGAGTTGTCAAGATAACTTGGCAAGTGAAAGCATTTGCTGACAAACCTAAGGACTTGAATTCAAGTCCTTGGTAGATGGAGTCTACCATGGTAGATGGAGAAAACCAAATCCAGCATGTTGTTCTCTGATCTCTGCATGTGTAGGCATGATACGTGGATACACACAGACACACACACACACACACACACACACACAGAGGTATGCATGCACACACATGCACATATACATGCTATAAACAAATAAATGCCACCACTTTAAAATACCTTCAACAATTTGCTAATCCAAGCTGTTTGATTAAAAGATACGATTAAGATACATTTTATGCCTTGTGTATTTGATTCCACCTCTACTGTGACATCATTTCTATGGATTTCCTTTAATTTCTAGACTATGTTGTAGGAAACTGAAAGGCTGGCTCTATCTGCATTTCTGCCTAAAACAGCTGAGAAATCCTCCAGCATTCAGTTTCCTTGCCAGCTCTCCGAATCCTCTTGTCAATCCAGCAGTTATACATCAAGCAATTTCAGCCTGATACTAGAATTATTACTAAAAATTAAAAATTTTTAAAGAATTCCCTGAAAACTTGTCATTGGCAATGACAGAAGCAGGACTATATAATATCTAATTTAGACAATTGAAGAAATATGCAAATATATTAATTAAAAATTGAAGTTTAGCTATTAAGATTTGAAATTAAAAAATTAGAATATGATGTTTAAATGCACCTTTTCATAGAAAAAATACAAAAGTTTTTCATATAAAAATATATTCCATTCCTACTGTCTTATTTTGTAAAAACAAGTTATCTTTTTCGACCAAATTAAACTGATTAGATCCCTGGTGACTTAATAAGACAAAATGCACTATCTCATCCACCATTTCCCATGCTGTAAATAAATCCTGTTGACATGACTGAATCAGGTTTCATATGGAAGAAAATTTGTGTCCTTACATGCCTGAGTATACCACAAAGAATTTATCTTTCAACTGGCAACATAGATCAAGCAGAAGCCTCTGTGTACAACCTTGAAGATAGAAAATAATCATTAGACTAAGAAGGAGAGTGAATAGAAGTTACCCAGCACTGCATTGAGCTCGTCTTGATGAGGAATAAGGTATCATGACCGATCTGGCTGTGTCTTGGTCTAGAATATCTGTTGATCTGTCTCAAAGGGCTCTGTTTGGCTTCCTTCTTCTGCTCTTGAGTCTCTCTCTCTCTCTGTCTCTCTCTCTGTCTCTGTCTCTGTCTGTCTCTTTCTGTCTCTCTCTCTCTCTTTCTCCTTTGTGCAAAAGCTTCAATCTTTACAAGTATAGACCTAAGGACTTTAGCTAAATAAAGTTATACAAAATGACCCTCTTGCTAAATGTAACCAATTATTCTAAATAAAAAAACAAGTTAATTGCCACAAAGAATTTGAGGAGTCTCCCCAAAAGAAAACTTCCAGGCAAAATATTATTAATGGACAAATGTTTTAAGATCAAGAAAGTAAACACACCGTTACAGGGGGACAGAAGTTTAAGTTGGCTTACAAAATCACACCTTAATTTAACATTGCATTACTTATCACAGATATAATAGTTCCAGAAATTAACTGTCCAGCGAAGATAACTGCACCACTGAATGTTTTACATAAAAATGGGCCCAGGACCACTAAGTGCAGCCTAAGAGGTTGCTAAGTGGTACTGAATATCCAAAGGTAAGGCATTTTCAGACATTGCAAAGTAAATTGCGAACCTGATGTTGTATAGAACACAATGTGGCAAAACTGTAGGAAACAGTTTTACTGAGATCCTAAAATGTCACCCTGAGAATAAAGACAAACCTGAATTGATCAACCCCATTCTTTAGTCAAGCTAATGTACACAGTGTGACCATAATACAGTGTGAAGAAAAGAAAAAAGAGAATGAAGAGGGATTATCTGCCTTAAAGATCCTATCCCAGAGCAGTTTCTGTAAGGTTCACATCAGTAAACTCATTCTATGAGTCCCCTGAGCTGATCAAGGTGTGACTTTGGTTTGACTTGGTTTCCAAAAGATGGTCCATGAAGGCACCTAACATATTCAAATACAGAACATCGAGAGGAGGGCAGATTTACCCCAGCTCTCATGAAAACACATAACTTTTTGAAACATTATTTAGTACAAAGTGAACACACAGAGTAATGATTTCCACTGTGGTATTTTCATGTATATGTCACTTTACTTTATTCCCGCTTACCCCATTCATTTCCTTTCAATTTATTTCATTCTCTCCTGCCAAACTTCTTCTAATGAGGAGAAATAAACAATTCCTTTTCTCTCTGAGTTCTGCTTTTCTCATTGAACATAATGTTTTCCTCTCGCATCCATTTTCCTGAAATACTATATTGTTTTCTTTATGATTATCAGACTAATATATATTCTGTATACAGATCACATTTTCCATCTCCATTCACCTAGCTTGTTTTCACTTCTATTTTGTTTTATTTAGTGTGTGTGTGTGTGTGTGTGTGTGTGTGTGTGTGTGTGCGTGTGTGTGTGTGTGTGTATCTATCTCAGAGCACTGTATGTCCCTGTGGAGGACCAAGGGTGATTTGGGAATCATCCTGGATAGCTTCTACCTCCTTTTTGCTTGGCTCTGGGATTTTCAAGCTTTGCCCACCAGGACCAGAAGTGCAGGCTGCTGCCATTTCTGTCTAGAATTTTTTTTTAACGTGAGACTTAGAATCCAGACTCAGGACTTTCTGCTTGCCAGTCAGAATTTTAACCCTTGAGCCATGTCTCCAGCCCTGTTTTCATCTCTTAGTTATCTGAATTGTATAGCAACAAATAAGGACATGTATGACTGTCTGTAATATGTTGTCATGGAATCCATTGCTATAGTAGTCAGTGCCACTTCCTTCCATGGTTACGTGCATGTTAAGTATGCATTGGATGGTGTGGATCCTGGGCTGGTCCCTGTGGTACGCTGCCAGTCTGGCTGGCTGAGTGTAGAATCATCTGAGTTAGTTTCTGATGGATGGGTTACAAATCTCAATAATTTGCTGAAGGAAAGCCAGATTATAATCTTTTAAAAATTCTTCTCGAGCCTTCCTCTTTCTCTTATATTGTCTTGTTGTTCCTCAAAACAGTTGTTTCCCGAAAATGTATTTTAATATAGCATGACACAATACATTAAATGTTCACATCCTACTGTTATTTGTTAAATTCTCAGTACCAAACAAACCCAGTATAAAATGTTTTAGGTTCATTCAATTATTTGGCATTCACACACTATCAAATACTGCTGATAGTTAATGTTGCATATTGGAATAGATCCAGATTTCCCAAGTGTCCTGGTCCCTCTTCAGCTAGCCTCAGCATATATGTGTTACTGCTGGCACGTGCACACACACACACACACACACACACACACGGAGCCAACTGAATGTGAAGTAATGTTTGACCTACTGAAAGGTTCTAACTACTAGTGCCAGGTCCGTAACCAGTGTTCAGCACAGAGTCGCAGTGCTTCTACTGCACTAGTCATTAATATTTTAAATACCACTCCTAGAAATAAGTATTTCTGCTATTTATAGATGAGAAAATGGAGTTTAGAAATAAAAAAACACTATGCTCATAGACACAGCTGAAGTGTTCTTAACTGGATACCAGGGACCAAATTAATATGTTTCTTAACAACGTCGCCCTCTTGAGAACCACTGCCTCATAGCCAATTTTGAATAAGATCTTAGACTTTGTTATTTTTGACAATTTGTTTCCAATATTTCAATTGTTTGGAAAAATTTTGTTAAGATTTGATCATAAAAAGCAATACATGATCAAATTATTTATACATTCTGGTGTTTTTCAGATCCATATGCCCACTGGTGTTCTCTAAATCTTTAAATCATTCTGTTGAACTAAAGAAACTTGGCATTCACTTGCTATGTGTCAAAATCCTTTATGTTGGTAAAACGTGTTCCCTTGGTGAAATCAGTTACCTTCAAAATCCAAGGTAGCCACAAGCAGATGAGGGGGCATTCACAGCCCTTCCCCTGAGAACAACACTAAGACAGAAAGCCAGGTGCCCACTGAATAACAGGGACCAAAACTATCTAAACATGCTGGAAGGAATTTCTGAGCTCCCTTGATTCCATTCAGGGATGCTTCATAAACTTGGCTAGTGATACAGTAAATATAGCACTGGACATAATAAAAAGCTATGTTAAGTGTTTTTACACAAACTGAAAGTTCAATAAAATGGAAATATTATTGAGCAGACAGTAATGTGCACTCTGGATTAAATATTTTACAACAGTATAAATTTGCAATTGTGGAAAATAAAACAGCATCCTGTAAAAATAAAAAACTTGAATATAAAAGTATATATGTATTGCTACTTTGAACTTGGTTTTCTATCCTCACTTTTGTAATGTGTTTATAAGACAGTTGAGCCTAAATTATTTTTAAGTTTACCAGTGTTTACATATATCTCTGCCCCAAAGTCCTTTTCCAGGATCAGTACATTCAATTTGAGCTTAAATGAAAATTATTATGCAACATAGGAAGCTAAGGTTAGCCTTGATTCATGGCCTTTAGTTTAAGTAAACTAGCCATACATAAAGGAAAATTGACATCAGAAGTAAAATATGTTGGCCAGTGAATTGACTTATCAGGTAAAGGAATTTTCATATAAACTTGGCAATCTGAATTTGATACACACAAGTCAACGGTGGAAGGAGAGAACTACCTTTATCAGCTGTATTTTGCCTACCACCTCAGGCATGTCTTCTCTCTATATATCTCTCATCTCTCTCTCTCTCTTTCTCTCTCTCTCCCTCTCTCTGTCACACTTAGAAACAAATCAGATCATAGATAAAAAAAAGTTAGAAATACTGCATCTACAGACATTATGAATTGTTGTTTACACTCAAATTTATCCCTGAGTCCTAGTCAAATCTTGGGCTGTGATGAAGTTTTCCTTTGAAAACTGTATTCATAAATTCATAAAATAAAAATGTGAAGTTTATCATTCCAAGCTAATGAAAATGTTTAGTTCAGAGAGACTGGTTTGCATTGAAGGTAAGGCAAGGTGAGTAGGTTTACTGAAGTGTAGCAATTGTTTGGGGAGTCTGGGAGAACTATAAGCAAATTAAAATTCATTTAAAGACTACTGTGGTAATCATGTTATACTACTGACAAATAGGAGGCAAAATTTGTGTCCTTAGTAATTGTTACTGCTACTTCCAAAGGCAACTAGCCAAGTATACATGATTTTTGGAGAGTTGTGTTTATACACGTGAAAGAAGTATTGCAGTTTCTAGATAAAGAGTGTCTGTGTATTTGATTGTACCCATAAGCAATGTAGCCTATGTGGGAATTGGCAGAGATCCAGGCAAGATTACTCAAATATAGGAGGTGTTAGAAAGTTATAAAGTCACCAAATTCCAGTAACTTTTAAGAGATACAGCTGAAGAAACATGTTATGAGATTGACTGCTGGGTGTGAGATACAGGGAAGAGAAAAGTTACACCAGGATGTTTGGTACTAAAACCTGGAACAGTAGAGTTGCTTTTATCTGAGAGGAGACATTTCTGAGGTAAGATAGTTTGGAAGAAAATACTAGCTATGCAATTTTATATGACCTAATGCTAAAATACCACAAAATACAGAGTTTGTATTTAAGTATGTTTCTCCCCACTTGTCTCAAAGAAAAGGTACTCCTATATACAACTATTGGAATGCAAAATAGTGCACATACAGGAAGCAGCCTGCAGATTTTAAAAATTACTAAAACCAGATACATGATATTACCCAACCTACCCCTCTTGGATATACTGGAAAGACTCCAAGTCAACCCATCATATATACACCTGGACATCAATTTCTGCAGTGACATTAATGATAGCTAAATTATAGAAGCTTATATGCAGGATGGAATGTCCTTCACTTAGGAAGAAAAAGAATAAAACTTTGTGGTTTGTGGGAAAAAATGCAACTGGAGGTAATCACATTAAGCAAATTAAATCAGGCTTAGAAAGCAAAGTATATTTTCTCTCACTTGTAACCCTTACTTTCTAGATGGATAAAAGCATACATGTGCTGATGGATAAAAGAAAAAGTGAAAATTGTCCAAGGAGGAAAAGAGAGGAATGGGAGGGGAAGATCTGGAAAGGGACAGTGGAGGACAATTGGACATGGTGAATTACATTGCACATATATATAAAAATCACACACACACACACACACACACACACACACACACACATAGAGAAATGAGTCCAAATCTATTCTTACCATTCCAGTTCTATGTATCCCTACTTACAAAAGTCACAATTCTTTGTTTACATTTTATTTCCAGGTTTTTGTCAGTCTGTTTCTGGTTAGCTTTCTCTGTCTTCTTTGTTTATTCTCTATCGACATGTAATGCCAGGGATGAAACAAGTGGCCTCACCCATGCTAGGTCAGCATTCCATTGTCAAGCTCTCCCCTAACCCTGGACTTTTCTACGACTCCTCTGCCTTTAAAATCTGTGTCCCTCAGTGTCTGCCTTCTGTTCCTAGATCCCATGTGCTCATCCAAAGCATTAAACCTGCACCCAGCTTGGAATCTGGGTGACCAGTTCAGTCTTGTCTTTAAATTCCTGTGGAATTTTCATCAAAATATGATAATGTCAAACTAGTGCATCCTTAAAACTCTGAGTACATTCACCTCAATACTCTGCTTTAAGCAAAATTCCTTCGTACTTGCAAAAACAACACTCTCTTTTTTTTGAATGCCCCATATCCTTAAATCACAAATCTGTAATTTGAGGAAGGAATTGAAAAAACTCAGAAGAGTAACATATAATTGGATCTATTTAAGTGGAAGCTCAACATCTATTCTCCAAAGAGAAGTAGACTCACTTTTTCTACCTTTACAATGGTGTCTTAGTTCTTTCTTTTGCAACAACAAAATACTCTAACAAAAGAAACTGAAGGGAGAAAAGTTGTCTTGGCTCACAGTTTCTGATTAGAGTCTGTCATTGTAGGCAAGACACAGTGGCAGGATTCTGAAACATTGAAAGTTCAGGAACTGGAGGAGCAGAGTACTCCCAGGAACACATTCATTAGCTGCCCTTTCATTCCATCCCACCTTGGTCTTGTGAAATCAGAACCAGCCATCTTAATGCATGAGAGAACTGAGAATCAGAAATATTTAGTACAGTTACCAAATCACACATGTAGGCAGTTATAGTTTAGATTGAGTTACCATACCTCTAAAATATCTCATTTCTGTTATTTCAAATTATTTAAAGAATCTGAAGGAAATTATTAAGTGGAAAGCTGAACATGTGACCATGCATAGTACAGATGAAGATTGCTGTTTCTATTCTTGGCTGCCATCATTTTTCACTTAAGAAACTGTCAAAGAGAAACCACTTTGTTAAAAGTGCAAACAGCTGTTGTGGCTGTTTCTGACTAAAGGGATATTTATAAACAAGAGATTATGAACGTAATAGTGGTGCAATAAAAAATATCCCATCAGAAATATTACCTGCTCCTAGTTTTCCAAACTAATAATAAAACTTGTGCTATGCATTTATTTACTTGCTAAAAAGACTTAAAAATTCATGATTAAATAATGATGCTAACATATGTACAAATATAAATTTAGCACACATTTTGTAGGACACAATAACTTATTAACTTAAAAGAAATGTTCTTAAGCCATGTGCACCTGGCATAAGGAGATATGTTGCTAGGGGAAAAAAAATTAAGAGAGCCCGTGTAGACAGCTTCCCATGAGAGAGAGTGGAGCTGGTAGTCAACCACCAGGATTTGCACCTGCTTCCAGACTGTTCCTAAGAACTTTCATGCTTTTGACCCCTCCCCTCACAGTTCTGGAACTTTGAACTTTGTGTTCTCTGAAAACCATCCCCAGGTATTGCTTCCTTAAATGTATAACATGAGGTTACACAAAGCGGAGATGGACTTACTATAAACATTTGTAAAGATATCAAGGCTTTAGCACAACAGCAGGACTTGTCACACCACTGGGACTTCAATTCTATCTCAACGCATAAATTATGTGTTAGGATGAAACTTCAGAAATTATGGTTTTTAAAATAGTAATCTTTACATTGTTCCATTAATCCTACATTTTCTTTCCTGTATAGATCTGGGTAAAAGAGGGCAATGTGTACATATGCCTGTGGAGGTCCAAAGATGACTTTTGGAAAGAATTATCCTGGTTTGCTCTGCAGTTTCCCAGACTCTGCCTTCCAGGGCCAGAAGTGCCAGCTGCCATGGTTTCCACCCAACATTTTTGCATGGGATCAGGGATTTGAACTCATTACCCTAACACCTGAGCAATCTCTCCAGGCCCTAGTCCTGCATTTATAAGGAAAAGATCCTCCTTTGATAGCAACTTAAAATAATAATAATGCTCCATCATACTTAAGAAATTAATTATAAGTTGATGATAATTGCTCTGTAGCAATGTTGCACTTTCTGTCACTTCCTTTGTGTTGTTCATCTCAATATCTGTTCTTTAAAAATGAAGGGCTGGGCCTGATGAGACAGCTGAGCAGGTAGGGTGCCTGTGTACAAACCCACTGACCCCAGTTCACTTACTCACAAAGTGGAAGGGGAGAATCGGCCACTGATCTCTACCTACATTCCACAATTCCACATGGCATGCATGCATGGCTCTCTCTCTCTCTCTCTCTCTCGCTCTCGTAATAATAATAATAATAATAATAATAATAATATATTTAAGGAAGAAATTTAAGAAAACAAAATGAAGTATTGAGGACTCCTTATTAGTAATAAGTAATGGGCTCACCTATTTCCCAAGCATGATTTTACAGTATCCTGAAGGTTTTCCTGGCTAGTCCTGGAGACGCAGAGGAAAGCTGACACAGGCTTCAATTTCATGGCTAGTGGTCATCTTTATGATCACTCAACAGCTTATCTGTGTCACCGCTGTTCTTAGTTGACCTTCTTGCCTTTGTTTCAAACTGTCTCAACAATACGATTTACTAAAATGAATGATCAAGTGACATGGAAGCTTTGACAAAGGGATATAAAGCTAAATCTCATTTCCATGATTTTAATTTCCAAAATTTAAAGATTTATTTTATCACAATTTCATTATATACATATTGTGTACTTTGATCATGTTCTTACTTATTAGCCTCCTTTATCCACTTTCTTCTCCCACTTGAGCCCATTCTTTCAAATAAGATCTCCCTTTGTGGCACTATCGATTCAGGGAGGTCCTAGCCCGGGCTCCCAAATGCAGAGGTCTGGCTACAGAGAAGCCTGAAAAGGAACCATACAGCAGTGGGATGGACAACTAATGGGCGGAGGGATGAATAACCAATGGGAAGCGGCCATCTAACCTGGACACCCAGTAAACAGCTGAATGATTAATCGCTGCTCCCCCCCTCCAGTAGAGGGGTGGCCACACCTGATTGGACCCCGACCCTATGTGAGCCCAAACACTTCCTGAGTAAAGTGGAGTCTGCGGCCAACTAGTCGTCTGTGTGCGGCTTCTCGCCTGATTCCCGGGGTCTGGGTGGTGACCCCGTCGCCAGCTCGCCCCATCACCTCGCACCCACGAGGCCCCGCCGTTTCCCCTCTTCCCCCCGGCTGGCCGATTGGGGGATTCGGCAACACCCCTTCTTTGTCCATGTGTTTTAGTTTGCTTCTTTACAGCCCCCTACATTTAATTTTAGCCTTGCTGCATGAGCAGCAAGGGATATTGCCCTGAGCTAAGAGAACTTTCCAGAGGTTACAGCTGTGGAATGTGATCCCAGCTCTATGACTCCTTAAGGACAGGCAAAGCTTTATGAGACCTGGGCTGCAGGAGTGCTGTCTTTAATCATTCTGCATATGAAATAAAATGAGCTTAAGGACTGAAATAACAAAAGGCACTGGAAGGAAATGAAACATCAACTTATGTTTGGTTAAATGCTCTAGGATTTTGATGTGGAATCAATTTCTCTTTCAAACAAGGGTCTGCTACATACAAGTTATGTGGTATTTAATAACTTCCTTACCTTCTCTATCTGTCTTCAGGCCCAGACAGGTTGTATTAGTGCAGATGTAAGAGACTTTGATTCATAACCATTGCTTCATATCATAAGGAAACAGTAAATGATTCTGTCTTCTAGCTCCTATGCCATTTCTAAGAAATGTTCTCGAATCCATCATACATTTGTAGCTACAAAAGAGCATCAGGATACTGAGCCTGAACGTGCCCTCATCCTCCTCCCAACCCAAACAAATACGGTGACAACCAAAGCTCAGACAGCAAAGAAACCTTGTCAACTATTCCCATCCCTTCTTTCATATACACAGCTATACCCTTGTTTTACAGAAAAATACTTAGGGGAAGAAGCAGAATCTGTGAAAATACAACCTGTTCTTCTTAACCTAGTAATGGAGCAAGTACTTATTAGCTCTGCATTTGTGTCCTATTAAATGGGAAGGATCATTTTCTCCACTCCACTCAGAGAAATGAAGAAAATATCAAGAGAAAGGTAACTTGTGCCTGTGTGTGTTCACATGCACATGTGTGCATGTACACACATGCATATGTACATATTTGTGTGTTTGTACTTATGTGGGTACACACAGGCCAACACTTACGCATATGTGTGGGGAGACCAGAGGCCAACTTTATGTGTCATTCTTCTGGTGTTATCTACTTTGTGTATTTTTGTCATTCCTTGATGTGGAACCAACCAGGTATGCTAGGATTAAATTCATGGATGATCTTTGTTGTATTTTACAACTCTGCTGAAATGTCCAGAAATGACTTTCAAAGGTGCAAACTGAAAGTAAAATAGAAAGAATATTGAGGTGTACCTAAATTTGTGCTTCCTGGGAAATATTATAAGTGGAAGTTTGCTTCTTAATATTTGAGAGGACCTTTGAACTTAGGATGTGTGAAGCAGTGTGAGACATAGGCACTGATCCCACTGTGATTCCAGTTGTAACAGAGACTTTAGCTGAACCTGCAGGAAGCATTGAGTTACCCCAATTGGAAGACAAGGATTTAAATCTTTCCAACTTCCCCAGGGAAAGACATGAACTTGGATGGGTGGCTTCCTTAAGATGAAGCAACAGTGAAAAGGAACTGAAATAAATAAGGAACTTACAAGAGAGCTAGTCCTCCCAGAAGCTGGGGAGAAAGAGCTGTAGGTCCCCCATAAAAAGACTTATAGGACCAAAGTGACCCGCCACATTCTGTATTTTGTCCCCTCATGACTGAAAACAAGGTCATTTTCCCCGAAGGAAAATCAGTTTGTATCTCCACGGTTTTCGCCCATCACTAGCGTAAACACAATGAAGGGATGTTTGAATGTTCTGAAGGGAAGAGATTTCCAAACTAATTTCTATTTCATGCCAAACTGTCATTCAAGAGTGAAAGCTTCACAAAGAAATTTCTAAAACCCTTGTGTCATTAGAAAAACAAATCCATTTCCTATATGCTCTAGGAATGAAATTTTGGAGGAACTTCCCCCAAGTATAAAAGTGAAACATAAGAACATTTAAATAACCCGAAATTAGGCATTTGGCTAAATAAAATACTGAGAAAATTCCTGTATAAGCAAGCATGGCAAGACTGATGAGCACTACCAGAAAAGAAAGACATTTTCCTCTTCCCTAAAAGGACAAAAAGGAATGAAAATTCACCATGTGTACTTGTCCACATTGAAAGGAACATTACAGTGTTATTATAGAATTGTGGCTGGGATAATAAAGGTTGCATACAAAGAAAACTCAACAAAAAATTAGAGTTGATCATACTTCAGAGAAACAAATACTATACAAGAAAAACATTATTTTTAGAAGAGTTAATGCTACAAAGAGAGGCTTAGTTTTGAAGATTTTGATTTTTGCATAAATATATTTTGTATAAAATATACATTAGCAGCTTGTATACAATAAATAATTATTTAATGTTTTTTTTTCAGTTTTGCTGCTCCTGCAATGCCCTTGGCTCCACCCTGATGGATATTGGATGTCACCCCCTGGCCAGAAATTAAAAACCTGTTAAATTAGAGTCTTGTTATAAGAGTATATTCAAAGGTAGATGTAATAAAAGTAGGAAATTGCGGTGAGGGAGGGGTCAATCACCCATCTGCCAGACTTAAAAAAAAAATTAACAAACCATAATCCAGAACATCAGAGACTCTATATCAATTACCTGGAACTAGGCCAGCCTAATCTCTCCCCATCCTGAAACTCAGGGAAATTTGCGGAAGAGGAGCGGTAAGATTGTAAGAGCACAAGGATGGGAGGAGCAATGATATGCAAGATACTCCACACAACTTATGGCCGAATCAATCATATTTCGAGTTTACATGCCCTGCGCAATGCCCAACACACTATTGACCTCACAAAGTCCAGCATTTGCTAAAGGCACTAGGATCCTGGGAGGCAAGGGATTGACGGGAACACAGGAAAGGGTTCTGAGAAATGCCACTGGGTCCTTGTACGTCATCGGAGAGGAAGGCCCAGAGGAGAGTTAGGCATGCACATTAAAGGATGCTCCGGGGATGGGATGGGGAGGGAAGGAGGAGGGGACGGGGGCACAGGGCAGTGGGAGGTTGGAGGGAGGGAGGGGACCGGTGTACCTGTTAAGTTTGTATGAGTGGAAATAAAAAAAAAATTAGTACTGATGAAAGGAACAAAATCAAAAAGATGATAGAAAAATAGTGGGAAGTTTCAATGTAGGATACATTAGTAGCAATCAAATATATCATCATAAGTTATTTCAGAATTCTACAAAAATGTACAGGTTCTCAACATTTCATTTCATCTCTTCTCAGTTATGTAAATTTTTGCTGCTTAATATTTTTCAAATTAATGCAAATGTTTATGTAATACTTTGAAATATGGCCATATATCTTCACTGTTATAAATATACACAGACACATTTTCAATTTAGTCATAGGATTAGGTACCTTTGTTCATAAAGGAATTTGAGCAATATTCACATGTCCATTAATAGCATGGTTTCTGAAACTTCTAATTTTCTATAGATTTTTATAATTTCAAGGCTGTTCTTCTTCTTCAAACTTTTATTCTTCTAGATCAATTCTATCCAATATCCAGTGCATGTGCAATTAAATTTTTTCTTAAAATAAATAAATAGGTAAATAATTGCTTAAGAGATAATTGTTATGCATCACATCAAGCATGTAGGGTAGCAGTGTATGAAGATGGGATAATGGAAAATAGGTACAAGCTTAGGCATCTCTTCTTCAGAAGCCAAAGGAAGAAAGAGGAGGAGAAAGAGGAGCAGGAGAAGGGTATATTACCTTATCTAAATTCTCAGAAGGAACAGAAATACTAAAGAGTATCCATCTTTGGAGAATGAGAATTGCAGTGTGTCAATATGTTTAGTGTTATTGACTTTTTAAGTTTCTTTTATTTCTTTATTTTTATTGACAATTTTTCATGTGCAAACATAATGAATTTGTGTCATTTCTTAGAACCTCTCCCTATCGCCCCCTTTCATCTCCCTCCTCTCCCTCCTCTCTGACACTATTTTCTTTTCTTAACCATGTCCCTACTACTCTCCTTCCTGACTCTTTTTTTTAATTAGGTAGATATGTTCACTTTGGTAGCAACATAGTTACATCAAACAACATAAGAAGAAAGAACAGACAAGCCTAATCAGTACCCATGCCTTGTGCCTGAGACTGTACAGTGGTGAACTATGATCCCAGGTAATTTTAATGTAGTTAATCAGATGCCACTTGAATACGTGGATCACTTTGCAGATGGCAGGATTTTTACAATTACCTTTCTCAGGCTCCCATTGCTATGTCCTTCAGCTCTTCTCAATGGCAGATCTCTTCTCAGGAAGATGTTAAAACATAACGGGGGAAGTTAATTATTCCCTTCCTGAAGCCTCCCATCATATACACACCGTAGCTTTATCACAGAACACCCACCTTCAGCACCATTAGTCACTTACCTTTTGTCTCAGCTGATGAACTGTGATCCACTCCAGAGTCAGGGACATGTTTTATTCATGTTCATAACTTTGCTATCAGCCATTGAATTAGGCGTATACTCAACCTCATTTCATGTCAGACTAATTAATTAAGCTTAGTCACAGCTCAGAAAAGGTAGGGAAGATATCATTAGCTTCCTTTGGCAGGTAAGGACATTGTGTCTCAGAGGACTGAGAACCATACACATGGTCAAAGTTAGAACATTGTTTTTAGACAAAATTCACTTCTTATGCACATAGGATTCACAAGTGGTTATGTATCACAAAATAATCACGATCCATTCACACCATGACTTAGTACACTTATTAGGTGCAAAAATCAAAGTTTAGTTGGGCAACAGAGCTGTCCTAGTGTGTCCTCCTTCGGTCTCTGTGGTAAATAGCATAGAATCCCATTGTAAGATTGGCCCTGAGGTGCCTTGGGGCACCCCAGAGTTAGTGTCTGACTTTCCTACTACCAAGGTCCCACAGGGTTCCCAGCTTAGGACAAGTTCAGCATACTTTCAAAGGCCCCAGGCTCAGAACTGACAAGTGAATGGTAATGTGATTCCCTGGCATCCAGGTGGGGGAGGGTGCAGCCACAAGGGCACACCTTAGAGAAATGTGAACCAAAATCCCGCAGGTGTCAGTGTGGAATAGCGTACACTACACATTATTCGATGGCAATTACAGCTCTTCACTTGCAGGTGGCCTGGGTTTTGAATGTCCTCTCTGTAGGTCTATGAAGTTTATTTTTAAAATACAGAGCTTTAAATAAGGTTTCCAAGAGCAGGTGTGATCACAGCTGCTTAAGGGCTTATATTCAATAAATGTTAATGGTATGATTGGAGACTTAATACAAGTAACTATAAAGAGGTTTTTCCCAACACCTAGCTAAGTTTTATGTAACGTAAAATTTCTATGCCAAATATTTCATACTAATAAATCTCAAATGACTTGATTTTGATCTTCACAAATAACAGTCTCTCCACAAGAAAAAAATATTGCCTAAATATTCCTGTATTTCCTGTTGCCCAAGAAGACCACAGAATCCTTGGCAATCCATTTCCCTTCCCATGAACACAAAATGATTTAGAACATTTCATCTGTATGGTAACCACCCAGGAGTTCCCAGAACCAATTAAATGGGATAGGGCAGTACTAATGAAATCCTAATGGGGTGAAAAGTTCCCAAAGCACTGATAGCACACTTGTTAACCTACTGTAATGGATATGTCCCATAGAATAGCCTCCAAGTATGAGCATGAACACACCGTAATGACAGGCCATCCACATGCTAATTAACGTGTATGATGGACACCCATACCAACTCTTGTAACAAATACAAATTTGGATCTGATGAAGAGCTCAGTATAATAGACATTAATATGGAAATGTCTAGCATATTCAGCAATGTTAATATCTCATGCAGCTATCATACACGTGTGTTCCCATGCTAAATTGTATGGATTTAGTAACAGGGAAATGCCTGAATTCACCTGCTTAAGTTATTGAAGAGAATAATCCATATTTGTCCTTTATCTTGCCAGTTCCCTTTTTACACTTTAATAAGCATATCTAACTATATAATAGTATGTGAGTTAGTATAGTCAATAAACTTTTTAAATTATCATGGTTTTGTTTATTTTTAATTTTTGTCACCATCTTATATTCCTATGCATACAATAAATGTTATATAACTTTGATATGTATTTTACCATAGAATGAAATATATTAGTACTATGTAAGGAATATATGCATAATTTCTTAAAAGGATAATCCAGATAGAGTTCCTTAGAAATTTCTCAGGTAGAGGCCAAAAATACTATTAAAAATCTTGGGAGTTTTCACTCATCATTTCATTTTCTTGTATTATTTAAGTGTTTTCCTATTTTTTTAATCCTTGTGTGGACAGGGCTGGATTCACCCAGAGTCAACAGAGTCAAGCTCATGCTTTTATTTTAAGAATGATTTGCACACTCAAGTAATTGTTTCAAATTCTTCCTTCATTTAAACTGAACACAGATAATCATTTAAACTTGGTAGAATAATACAAAAATGCAAATGACATATAAAATGCAAAAATATTATTATAAAACCTTTGCCATATGGTACCCCTATTTAGGAGTATTTACATAGCCAACAAAGGTGAAAAATTAATCCAGGTGGGGGAGGGTGCAGCCACACCTCTTTCATGATAATTTATGGAATAGATCAGAAATTGGAAAGTCTATCAAAGATACAAAGCACATGATCAATCAACTTGTCCTAATTAATGTATATGAACATCCAAAGAACAGCAGACTGGGACTCAGACAAATTGTCATGGACTTTTTATATTGGGAAGATGTGTCCTGTCCTTTGGTGGAAGGGTTTGTATTACTAAAGTGTCAGTTCTTTCTAAATTTATTCATAGATTTAGCACAACCAAGATACAGATATTTACAGGAACTGAAAATGACAATTGAAAAGACGATACTAAAACACACATTTTTATTATAAAGGTGATGATGTTGGAGAAAGTTCTCAGCAGCTAATGTATTTGCCATCCAAGCAGAAAGGTCAGAGCTTAGATTCCACGTGCCATGCGACCCCTGCTGAAAAGTTAGCATTAAATTCAATCAGAAAGCTATTGGTTGACATGCTGACACATATGCCACTATTACATTGATGGCCATCACTTGCCAGGGTAGCTGCTTTTGAAGCTTGACGGTTTCATAGATTTATGGCAATGTTAAATTGCTTTCGTTCCAGCAGATTGAATAATACTTTTTGGTACTATGAAAGCTGACCAGCAAGGAAGTTTCCAGGTCAGTTCCAGGTGTTTATTTGTTTTGTTTTGTTTTGTTTTTTAACGTGTCTCCTGTGATCCATGTATGTTGTGTCTTTAGCAATAATATCTTATTTTCAGTTTCTATAGGCAACTAAGAGCAATGGTAAAACTCTACATTGTTTTGGGGCTTTGGGACCTCTCTGATCATGAGCATTTTGGAAGGTAACTCATACCCAGTACTTGCCTATACTTTCTAGTTGGGTTTTCATTTTGTTTCATCTTCCTCTCTCTGTAATCCCTAGCATAAGATATGTCTGTTCTCATCCTTTTCAAAAACTTTTTATATGCTAATTATATAGAAGGTTCTACTGATATAGAGGTTTCATCACTTGCTTTATTCCCATTTTTAGTTTACCACATGTTGTGAGTATTTTTTTAATATTACTTCTTTAATAATCTTACCCTATCATTATACCCATCTCCCCATTTAATTCTCCCTTTTAATTTTTCAGGTTTTACAGGAATTCAAAATTAAGTACATAAATCAGAAGGTTTATTGAGAGCATCTACATATAAGAAAGAACAAGTAGTGTTTGTATTTATGTGCCTGAGATACCTTGCATAATATAATTTTTCCAATTCCATCTATTTACCAATGAATTACATAGTTTCATTTTTCTTGATAGATGAAGAGCATTCCATTGGGTATATGTACCACATTTTCATTCCTATTCATATATGGTGCTTTCTTATTGATTGTCCTTTTAATAGTTTAAAAAGAAATGCTGACACATAACCCACAGTCAGAGTTCTTTTTCCTAGAGGACTTTCGTCTCTAGATATTTCATGTATGTGACACATTGAACTTAATTTTTCAAATGATATACTGAAGTTCATTTCTAATAGTGAATATATGATTGCAGAATACTTGCACAAAAATCTATTTTAACTACTGAATTTATGCCAATTTTGTAAAATTCTCTATATATAAGATAAACTTACATCCCATATATGCACACACATATATAAATATACATATATGGTTCTAATGCTGTCCCATTCAACAATATCTTTGGGATATTATTGCATATCCTTGTTAGAAGATTGAAAATAGAACAATCTTAGCCTTATAACCTTAATCTTTTTATTTGTTTCAACATATCTCATTTCCATGTGTGTTTTAGTATCGTCTTTTCAATTGTCATTTTCAGTTCCTGTAAATATCTGTATCTTGGTTGTGCTAAATCTATGAATAAATTTAGAAAGAACTGACACTTTAGCAATACAAACCCTTCCACCAAAGGACAGGACACATCTTCCCAATATAAAAAGTCCATGACAATTTGTCTGAGTCCCAGTCTGCTGTTCTTTGGATGTTCATAAACATTAATTAGGACAAGTTGATTGATCATGTGCTTTGTATCTTTGATAGACTTTCCAATTTCTGATCTATTCCATAAATTATCATGAAAGAGGTGTGGAAATCTCCAGCTAAAGCCCATCATTTAATCATTTCCCTATTATTTTACCATCATCATCACAGGTACTTGGAATTTGTTACCAAGTACATAAACATTTAAAATTAATGTTCTCTCAGTGGATATACTTCATTACCTTTACCAAATGACCTTGTCTAACTGGAAGCTATGCTTTACTCTGAAATATCCTTTTCTGTTATTAATCTAAGCACTTTAGTTTTCCTTGTTTGGGCTTCATCTCCTCTGTCATTTTTTTTCAATGTTCCTGCTAGCATGTCTCTCTTACTTCATTTTAAAGCATATTTATTAAGTGTGATATGTAGGTAAACTGTCTTCTTTACAAGAACTGACAATCTGTTAACTAATTGTATCATTCACATTCTTTATTCTCAGTGTGACTGTTGACCATACTAACTTACTGCAACATCTTCATGTCTGTTTTCTCTGGACCCATCTTTGTTCACATTGTCTTTTCCTCTATCTTCTTTTAAAGTAATCCAATGATGATAGGAGTGTATTTGCCTATTACTTTGTCTATCATTTGCTATTCTATGAACCATTCGTCCATTCTTCTCTAACCCATAGAAAATATAGTATATAGTACCTCATATAAAAGCAACTAACTATGAAGAAATTCCTACATGAATTTTTCTCAAAAGTATGTATATCATTTCTATAATCATGCATATTGCTGATCTTACTATATTTGTTTGAGAGAGAGAGAGAGAGAAGGAGAGAGGAGAAAGGAGAGAGGAGAGGAGAGGAGAGGAGAGGAGAGGAGAGGAGAGGAGAGGAGAGGAGAGGAGAGGAGAGGAGAGGAGAGGAGAGGAGAGGAGAGGAGAGGAGAGAGAGGGAGAGGGTACATGTCCAACCTTAAGGGCATGCATGTAGAGATCAAAGGACACCTCTCAAAGATGCATTCTGGCCCTCTTCTATGTGGGCTTCAGCCATCAAATTCAGGTTTGCAGGCATCTTTCTTCAGTGTGTACACATTAGCTCTACTTTTTACTTACTAAATCAGTTATTATTTTTGTGTCATGTTACTTTTGGAGAACCTTAAGATTAAAATTACAGATTCATATTCTTGTTTGGGATCATCTTCATCCCTTCTGCCTATCTTCCATTAATATTTCTTATAATGTGTATATGTTGATTACAAACATTTCCAGCCATCAATTTTCTAAAATGGCATTGCTTCTGTCTCAGTTTTTAAGGGACATCTTTCATGGAGCATTAGGTGAGAGCATGGTTTTAGTGGATTAGTTTTAATGACATACTCACTCACAGTGATGTTTAGGGATCAAGGATACCCTACTCTAAATAAAAAGAGCTGATTTTCAGTAATTTTCCTGTAACAAATAATATAAGCCAAATGAATTTGATAACTTCAATAGTCAAGTAGAAAATTTTTTGTCTTAGAAAAAATATTGGACAGTCTCCCTGGCTATGCGTTTGGAGAAGATAAAAATGGACAGAGGTTGAAGAATGACAGAAGTCAGTGAGTCAGTGAAATAGTAAGTGTAGCGGTGGTAAACACCTAAGTGTATTTATGCTGCATTAAGTATCTATGTGCACTGGACTTCACCAGTTCATACAGTTATTCTCATGTAAACTCTAAAGGTAAATATAATTTCATGGATATGGAAGGGAACATAGACAAGTTGAGAAACATATGTGGAGTTCATTAAATTAACAAAGAGCATGTTTAACCAGGCCACTTTCAATATGCAAATTTTTGGCAAGAAGAATCACTATGATAACAATAATGGGACATGAAGTTTTCCGATACTATGTTGCATGTGTGACATATTACATCGTTGCAAATTAACAGAAGCATATCCACTTGTCACTGCCCTAGATATATCTCCAAGCTTTGTTACTCTTTAGTATTTAAAAGATTAGGCAATGTTCACTTATCTGTATCGCTTTTCCCACAAAATAATAATTATCACTGTAATCAGTTCCAACTTCCATAACATGTGTGTGTTTTCAAGCCAGCAAAAACAATCAACAGATGGCAGAATATGAAATAAAAGGTAAACAAGGAATACAGATTTCTCAACAAATTCTAGGAAGCAAATGTTTTATTATGATTCACTGCAGAAAGAAATAGCTGTTCACCTTCCTTAAGAGAATACTAAAATGAAAATCAACATATGAATACTTTCATTATATAAGGCATTATTTTAATATCTTGACATGTCTTATGCCATTTAATCTTTGAAACTCATGAGTGAAGTAAAATACTATTAACACTATTTTGTACAAGAAGTCATTAAGACTCAGTATACTGAGTGTGAGAGAAAGTACTTGAATGCTAATTGGTCAGACTCATACAAATTGGCACTTGCTCAACATTGTACAAAAGTTCCAATATTTATAGCAGTAAGGACGATAAAAATGTGAAATAACATTATAATGCTAGGTATGTTGTATTTTCTTCTTGTTTTCACCTAATGTGTAATGTCTACAGATATATGCACATTGTGGTAACTATTGGATTTATGTGCCCCATTACTTTGACATGTTTTTAGATCATATTGAAAATTAAATATTATCATGGTTTTAATATGAGTTGCTTCCCACAGGTTCATCTGCTGTAACCCTAATTGATATTTGGGAAGGTTGTGGCAACTTTAGGAGGTAGAACCTTGCTGGAGGAAGGTATGTCATGGGGGGGGACTTGAGTTTGATTAGCCCTACTTTGCTTCTGTTAGAAGGTGGCTGGTTGCATGAGTTTTGTCTCAGAGCAACAGAGAAGAGTAACTGCAACAGGGGTGGTTTTAAATAATTTTGAAATGTTCATTATATGTGTTTCCAATAGGGAACACAATGCAGCTGGGCGACATGTTAGATCAGCTCACATACTGAATTGAGGAGCCCATCATCATCCACGTGTACATTCTTTGTTTTGACTATGACTACAAATAATCTAACTATCCATAAGAGAGGAATGCTTTGTTCTTTTAATATAGATTATGAAAGGCATCACAGAAGAACTGACACTTAAGGTGGTCTTGAAAGAGAATTCATTCTTTTTTATGGTGAAAAGTACATTTAGTACTTGCTGATTGAGTTCAGTTCAGATGTTTTTGGCAATGTCCAAAGCATCACAATCAGGAGCCACTTAAATGTATTTCTTCTTCTCTCAATCAGAACTGATCAGAGAATTGGCTTTAGCCACCTCAGTGTTACAGTTTCTTCACATTTGTTTGATCTGATGACCATGAGTCTTGACATCAAAGAACACAAGTGTGTTGTCTTCTATATTCTTCATGACTAACTCAGTGATGGGGAGAGTGGACGATGGCAGAGTGGTCAGTCTTGTTTCTCCTGGGAGAGTTGCATTTGAACTCACAGCATTCCAGGCTTCTGGAAGATAGGTGCAGTTTTTCTCAGTTTTTTAGTAGTTGTGGATGCCTTGCAGCTCTGCCTTCTTGACTTTAGAAGATTTTACTTTTGCTTTGGGACAGGCAGATGCTTCTTTCTTTTTTGGCACCATCTTGGCAAGACAAAAATAGAAACAAACTAATGTTTTATCAATAGAGAGAGGAAACTTTTTTGCTCATTGGGGAATTCTCTTGTCCCTATCTTGACCAAGTGAAGTAAGTGGAGTGACACTTAATGCAAAAATGAAATAAAGGGGGTGGAAAGGAACTATGTGCCCAACATTTACCTATTTGTCTCCTAAATACATAATATTCTTGATGTTTTGTGACAATATGAATCTTGTAAGTATCATTTTGGTAAGCTACAAAGGAAAATGAAATTTTCTGGTAGATGAATATAACTGGAAAAAATATAAACTGAGTGAGATAATACATATCTAGAAAGACAAACACAGCATATCTTCAGATGTGAATCTTTTGTTTTATACCTTTAGCTTGGAGAGGAAAGAGGCAATCTAGAAAGGGCCTGTGGGGCAAATACTTAACAGAAGAGAGCAGTCCAACGTAGGCAAAATGAAAGGAGGAAGGAGACTATTAGAGTCGAAAGGAGGGGAAGTGGGGGATGAGACAGAGGATGGAATTGGAGGAAGACTAACCTATATATAAAAATATCTATATGAATAATTACCATTTTGTTACCAAGTTTTAAAAAATTGAAAAGTGAAATACTTTGCCAGGCTGCGCAATTTTGCTCCTAGAAGCAGCCAGATACTGAACAAAAATCCCAGTACCAGGTCTGATACAAACATAAGCTGTTTATTAGGAAGGTCTCCCTGCCCCCCTAAAGCACTAATAATTTTTGCCTTTTCTCTCAGTTGTTCACAAGAACTAGATGATAAGACCACATTGATGAAAACCACACATACTTTACTTCAAGATATGGAGAATTCGAGTTGGAACTGGATGGAAAATGCCTTCCTGCGAGCTAGCTTTTATAGTGAAGGAAGATATTCTCTGGAGAGCTGAAAGAGAAAAAACATCAAGTGTCTTAACTGGCTATAAACTCTTTGAACAACATTATCAACCTGCCAGGCTTTTGTACAATAGCAGTTTGACTACAATGATGATACCCAAATGCTCTCCTACTAGATTTTAAGTGAGCACCACAGAAAATAATCCGTGCCTAACACTATAATCCCAATGAAAAAGTACATATCTGGGGAACTTACAGGTTCTGTAGGAGCAATTTGTTACTTTCTTTTCTTTCTTTTTAGATTAAATGGACATAGCATCGATCTTTCTTCTAAAAAAAAGCAAAACTATGTTCATATTCATGGACAAATGCACCTAGTCTTAACTAGAGAAATTCTCCTTCTTGTGAACGTGGCAAATGCAGACTTATGACTGCTAAAATTGTTGAGGATTCATGACAGTGATGTATTTAGACCTAAATAAGACCAAAGTTGTAAAAGCTGTCAGACAAGGAGAAAAAGTGAGAATTGCCATTTGGATTTGAAACAATGATTTAAATCATGAAATTATGGCAGCTTTAGTTACCTACACTGAGCCTCACAAGACTGTCAGTCAGTCATGGTGGAGGAGGGGCTTAGGGAGCCTGCTCGTCCCTGCTAGGCAATTGGGCAGTGATAGATTCTAGGAGAAAGCTAATCATTGCTTTTAGTTCCACACCCACTTATGAGCCCATTGAGTGGATACCTCTAAACCCATACTCACAAATATGAGCCAGTTAAACTCAACAGGTCATACAATAAAGCAAAAAGATATAAATCAAAAAAAATAAATACCACATAAAGAATCTCAGAGGTGGCTAGGATAAAAGGAGCTATGAAAGGCTATCAAGATGAGTGATTAGAATGTATTATGTGCATGTATGAAACTGTCCAAGAAACATTTAATCAATGAAAATATACAGGATTATTTTGTAGCATTTTTATCACCTGGGTATCATGGTGACTTGTGATAAAACATATCTGTAATTAACACTTTTACCAACCTAAATTATCAAGTAGGCCTCCTTTATTTTTTCTCATACTTTGAAGGCATTTAAGCACATTTACTTGACAATTATTGAGTTCCATGAGGACAGAAATCACACTTTAATCAATAAGTTTACAGAGATCTGGCAGGGTGCTTGGCAGACAGCAGAAACTTGGTGCAAGTGGTGTGAGTGAATGGATGTCCAAAGTTTGCATCACACAGAATGTGAATTAAGTGACTGAATGTCAAATAATTGATCTAGTCTAAATAATAAAAATAATAGAATGATTTCATTTTAAATGTGCTATGCTAAGTACCACAATTCATTAAAAATATGAAGAACATATGAAGTATTCAGGTACAGAAGAAGGAGTTGAAAGCAAAATGAAATATAATTAAAATACGGTAAATTTGATTCCATATGGACATTCACCAAGTTTTTTTTCCAGCTGTTTCACATTATTTTATCATCTATTCTAAACTATGTATGCTTAAGATTAAAAATAATGCATGATTAGATTCTAAAATTAAAGTTTTCTATTGAAACTTTACCACACTCTTGAATTCCTTTAGAAATTCAAGTCAAATTATATTCATCATGAGCATTCCATAAGTACAAAAAAGTGTCTTTCACAGATTTTTACAAGAAATTAAGTAATAGAGATTCCAGAACACTAAATTATTTTATTGATGCCTCCAATAAAGATATATGCTTGTCTCTCCTAAATAGAATCAGGTATATTATCAGCTCAGCAATTTAAATCAAAAGATGAAAATCATGCTTTACATGTATCTCACCACAAAATTCATCTTAATATTTCTTCATCTAAAAATCATATATATAATTTTTTATCAGTAGTAAATATTCAAGCAGTCATTTTTCTACTTAGGAGTTTCAGAATTTCTGAAGTCTGATGAACTGATCAATGTTATGGATTTTGTCACTCAGTGGTAAGATAGAAGTAAATCTGCATGGAGATGCCTGGTATTTCTTGTAACAGAGGTTTCTTACTTAGTTTTTTTTTTGGGGGGGGGACTGACTACTATCCATTAATTTTGAAAAGCCAGAGAGCACAGGAAACTAATGAGCGTCGTTGTTAAATGTATGGCCCAGATCTTAAAGGTGGTCCAAATTCCTGGATTCACTCTGTCTCCTGATTAGTCAAACCCTCTAAGATTGAGAATTTGATCTTATCTGAAGCATTTCTACCCCTAAAACTAAGCTCAATTGCATGCATGCTTTGTAGGATATCAAGACCTATCAAAGGAGATTCTCTGCTCCCTTATTTTCTTTTGCTTTTCCAATTAAGAACCTCTACATTCAATTTCAGCCTCTGTTATTCTCTAGGTTCTCCATAATGGATTAGCATCAGGTGACAAAGAATGTTTTTCCCCATTCCGTCTCAGAACAGAAATCAGATGTATACCATAAACATAGTTACAAAAGATCATACATGCATGCTGTTGCCCTTCTCCGTTAAATATCCTTAGTTGCATCACCTAAAGAAACCTGGGTAGACAAGAATTCTGAAAGCTAGGAGATTTTGCACTCTATCAGCGACATCATGTTCATCGAACCCGAGTAATAAAAGACAGATCTACTGGAGGTCGTTACAGTTCTCATTGCCGTAAACAAAACAACTAATACAAACAATTGAAAGGTAAAAAATTTATTTTGGCTCTTGGCTTGAGAAGGTAGTATCCATCATGTTGGGAAAGGTATGGTCAAGTTCAAACTATGGAGAGATTGTGGCTAGGAGTCCTCATAGCTCAATCGCCCGGGGAAGAGGGATTACCAAACCCAAGTAACTTTCTTCTTTTTGCCTTTTTATTTAGTCCAGGATCCTAGACCATGATATAGCACAACCCACATTCACATCAAGTCTTCTTAACTCTGTTAATCCTGATGAAAACACTTGCATAGGGGCTGGAGAGGTGGCTCAGGGGTTAAGCCTCTGCCTTGCAAGCAGAAGGTCCCGAGCTCGGATCCTAGACGCCATGTATAGACGCAGGGCGGAAGCGGGGGCAGCCTGTGTTTCTGGTCCTGGTAGGGCGGAGCCTGTGAATCCAGGGGCAGAGTAAACAAGGAGGAGGTGGAAGCGTCCATGGTGGTTCCCCAGTTCGCCTGTGGTTCTACACACGCGCGCGCACACACACACACGCACACATGCACAACTGAATTAAAAAAATTAAAAAAAAAAGAAAACACCTACATAGCCTAAAGATGTGACTGACTAATATTAAGGCTGAAGAATAGTATTCTGGGAAACGTTGGGACAATATTCTAAAATAAAATGCAAAATATTGCTTCTTGTAGCCTGATTATGAGAAAATGAGTGTGGTACTTAATCAGACTCTGGAGGGCTGACAGATCTTGGTTGTTGTCAGAGAAAGAAAAAGGTTCTAAAACAGACTCCTATTGTGGAACAACTAGGTCTACCCTTTGAGCTAGCAGACTGTATAGTAGAATGGAGTTGGTGGTCAAAATCATGCTGAATGAAGATTATAACAGAACTCTTGAGGATGCTGAGATAAGGCCATGCCATCTCCATCAGAGAATTATCCATTCAGAAAACAGTCACTGCTGCCCTATGTGACTCCACTAAGAAACACTTAATATGAGATATGATCTGGCCAATAGATGTCATCCAGGAAATAATACAGACCTCTCTTTCAATCCTGAGGCTTATATCTAATAGACACAGTTGCTAATTTTATGACAAATCAGACCAGCCATGTTTGCTTAGTAAGTCACATTTATAATGATCCTGAAATTTTACATACATTATTCTCCATTGGTATGTCCTCTTTGGGAAAGTTTACACTTGATTCTTACTGATGAATCTACTAGATGGCTGTGCCTAGTAAATTAAGAAAGCTTCCTCAGAAACTGTATTCAGAAATGGAGAGGGAGTTCAATGAATGAAGAGTTTGATGGGAAAGCACAAGTTAAGGACCTGAAATTCCATCCCAGGACACACATAAAAGCTGGTCACTACAACATATACCTGAAATTCCAGGACGTGATGTGGGGAGGTACATCGCAGGAACTGGATGACCAGGCAGTCTAGACAAAATAGAGACACTATTCAGTAAGTTCAGTAAGAGACACTGCCTCAACAAAAGAGAGAGAACAATAGTGTGAAATACCCCAAATTGGACTTTAGTCACTGTACATGCACCACAGGCAAATACAGCTGTAGACACACAGGCACACACACATTCACCAACAGCCATGTACTCTACATACCCAAGGCATCATCTCCAGCTGTTCCTTTAACTTTTTATGTTTATTTATTTGTGTGTGTGTGTGTGTGTGTGTGTGTGTGTGTGTGTGTGCGCGCACGTGCATAAGGGAAGACCCTCTGTGTCCTGTGGAAGACCAAGTGTGACTTCAGGAATCATCCTGGATTGCTTATCGCCTTTTTGTTTCCCTCTGGGGTTTCCAAGGCTCTGCCCACTGGTGCTGTTTCTGCCTGGTATTTTGATGTGGGACCTGGGATCTGAACTCATGACCTGAACTCATGACCTTCTGCTTGTGAGGCAGAGTTTTAATCCCTGAGCATCCAGCTATCCCTTTAATTCATAAATTTATTTATGTTTTTAAGGAGGCCAATTACTTTAATTATGTGCTTATGAGATAACTATGTTGTGTTTTCCTCTAAATATCTTCTTGTGATATAAGTACAGTATTTCAAGTGTGAAGTTATAGGGTAGAATTTTTCATTAAAAAAAGATTTAGTGAATTTTCACAATACACAGCAAGGGAGAATTTTAAAAATTTTTAAATTTCCACGTTTTTAAAAAACCATCACTGAAAGTATTATAATTTCACCTACAGATGCATGCATTTTAATATATAACATGATATATAATATGTAATTATATATGTAATAGTAAAGCAGAATATTAATAGACTCAATTATGTGTGAAGTTGTACAAAATATACAATTTTCCCTTGCACATAATACTGTTACCATTTTCACTTGTATTTTTGGAGCACATACTTGTATGTATGTATGTGTGCTTGCATGTGTGTAGGCATACTTACATGCGAACGTGCACATCTGTGAGGTTAAGAAACATTGTCAGTCTCTCTTCCATCTTATTTCCCGATGCTGGCTTTCTCAGTGAAGCCAGAGCTCATCAACAGGACCACTCCAGCTAGGCAAGATTGTTCTGGGAATTTCCAGTCTCTACATTCCAAGACTACAATTATAGACAGTCTTCCATATCCATTTCATATTTTATGGAATTCATGTGGGATCCAAATCAAAATTTCAGTTCTATGGCTTGTATGGCAATCACTTTAACCACTGAATTGTTTCCCTATCCCTCCTTTCCACTTTCCCCGTGCGTCAAACCTGTCTCTACCCTGCCCAACTCAGGACATACTCCATGACTATCCTAAGGGAGTAGCTTGCTTTTATGTTGCCCTATTAGGAGCCATAACACAATAAACAATATTGAAAATAATTTACACATCTCCAAAACAGTGGACTGTTTGTACCATATATACATAACAAGTAGTTCAAAACAAAGAACACAAGGTAATTAAAAATCTGACTGCATGTTACCTACCGCTTTTCCCTCACAGCGTTTCTTCTTCTACAACTACCTGAGTAATGAAACCCAACATCACAGATTATTGGCTTTGGTAGTTGTCTTTTGCCCTTGGGGCACAGTCACACATATATGCACACACACAATCAACTCTCACCCATGTTTAAGTGGAAATTATAGCGGTGTTTGGCTGCTTTGGTGATAGTTCAAGGTAAAGAAAAGTAAATTGTGGCTTATGAGTTATTGATTGCAGGCAAGGTATCATTTGTCAAAGCAGACACTGGTCTGAAATATCAGCAACTCTGCAAACACGTGCCCCAACCACAGATTTTCTGCTCATGTTCTGTTATGGAAACACAAAGTCATATTGATTGCATTCTGGAATTAAGGCTCAGTTCGATGGCTGCAAACACACCATTGCCTATAATACATTTATTTTTTAGACTTGTTTAAGTGTAACAGCTAAGAAAATCAATGCATAGGGACCAGTCAGACTGACCTTTAGCTAACAAAATAACCTTTTATTTCTTTTTTCACCTTTCACTCCTCCTGGAATTTTACTCCCAATTTTCAAAAGTCTCATGACCTCACAATATATTTTAAAAAAATCCTCAGAATCTGTATTAGTTAATTTAAGATGAACATGATTTGATTGAATTGGAGAAAAATGATGGCATTCACACAGGCTATAATTAATAGATCATTGCAAAAGAACTCGCTCAGCTATTAGCTGATTCATATTGATGTAACCTCATTTTCTTCTGTTTTTTTATGGGGAGGTTGCTAGCTGACTTTGATGGGGTTATATATGGTACTTCAAAATCTAATGCTAAATAAAAAAATTAGAAAACTGTCAAGCTGCATAAAAATATATAGTGATCATCAAATATGCTCAGGTTTTTCCAAAAAGAAGCATTATAAATTGTGAGTATTCATTTCACATAAGGTCTATGCCTTTCACACCTTTGCAAAACCCTTTAATATCTATACAAATCCTCCCTCAGTGACTGAGTCTGGGATGTCAAGAAAGGGCTTCCATGAAAGACACGCCATGCTGAGATTTAAAAGCACCATGTCCTAGTCATAGCAGATTGACAGACCTGAAGAGATTCTACTTTGGATTCATTCATTATGGCCTTCAGTTACTTTTTCATGTGTACGTGAGGGCTTCTAGGTGCATGTGTGTGAGTTTTCACATGTGTGTGGAAATGTGTATTTATAATTATATACATACATGTTGTATGCTGTAACAGTCACTCTTAACTGTTGTTGTGAGAGAGCACCCAAAGTCAAACAACTTAAGGGAGAAAGGGAAATTATTTAATTTACAATTCCAGAGGGGAGAAACAGTCTTTCATAGTAGAGGCCACATGACTGGTGGCGGGCTATGTCACTGCACTGCAAATATCCAGTAGGCTAGAGGGTCAGCTGGAGGATTCCTGGAGAGTTCTCTTCTTCCCAGTCTTCTGTTCTATGGTTCCTTTTATATGGTCTGCTACTGGGAGTTTCCAATGAGGTCTAGAGAGATTCCAATGGGCTCTAGTGCTGGTCTTTGTGTCGTAAATGCATTGATCCAGATAATCTCTTCAGGTGCTCTCGGCTGATCTTAGTTAATGCCAGGTGTGTCGCGAGTTGACACGTAGGATGAACTATCACATGTGCACATGTGTTTGGGAGCCAGAAGTTGATTTCAGGAATCATCTTGGTTTATTCTTCTACCTTATTCTTTTTTGAGACAGGGTCGCTAATCAAATCCAAGCTCAGAAATAGGCCTAGTCTGACTACTCAACTTTTGTTCTGGAGATTCCCAGTCTATAAGGCTGTAAATATAGACACTTCCACATTGACCTGGCATTTGACTTGAGACCTGGGGGTCTGAACTCTGGTTCTCAGGCTGTGAGCATTTCAGTCACTGATGCATGTCGTCAGTCCCCCTTCAGTCATTTATTCATTTACCTACACGAAGCACCAGCTCCACATCACATCTTACTAGTATGTCCAGTGTCAGTTGCAGAAATAGAATTTTGATGAGGAAGAACAATTAGCTATGCCAAGTACCAGGACTAAGCATGCTTGAAGCACTGTAGGAGATCCTCAGGCAAAAACAGAAAAAAACAAAAACAAAACCAGGCTTTCAGGTGAGTCAAATTTCATTGAACTCACTCAGTTTAAAGTGATTCCATTTACTAATGTTTTGTATTAGTGCTTTAGAGTTAGTATTAAAGCTAATGGGATCCATTGCAGTAGTTTCACTCATGCTTATCGTTGCTCTGTTCACGTTCACCCCTCTACGCCATATCGAGCTGACTCTTGAAAGCTACATAAATCTTAGTTTCCTTGAATAATGGCAAAACAAATCCAGGCAAGAGCACCCTGGTGCCAAGGTTCCCTAGAGAGTAGGAAGGTGATGTGCTTTCATGAACATCATGTGGAAAGACTTCCTTCAAGGTGAGTATGGAAAGCTGTGTTGGGGATGGATTATGAAAGATCCTTTAAACCACTAAATTAGTGACTTATTGTTGTGACCAAATTCCTGGCAAAGGCAACTTAAAGACTGCTCTGTCATGGAAGGTGCTTATCCCACAAAGTTACAACTGGACAAAATGTAGTAAATAAGTGACTTCAGATTGTTTGGCTCCCACCACAAGACTCAGGGATCACTGAGGAAGAGGGGGAGTAAGATTGGAAGTGTTTGAAAGGGACATGAGACATAGCAAGGTTTTATGCTCTGGACAGAACAGGACCCCTGTGTTCATGTATTTACTGAGGCTATGTGTATTCCCACAAGAGCGGTGAGGGAATTGAAATATCAATATTTCCTTCTTGGGGAGGAAAGATCTCAAGAAGACCCCACACTTCCCTGAAAGACTGATGAGTTTCATGCTGATAAGTGAGTGAAAGATCCTTTCCTTAATGCTTTTCCTTAACCCACTGATGTACGATTCACTCTCCACTAAGTATTCAGCACGTATCACCAAAAGCATACCCAATAGGCCAAACCGGTGAAGAGACTTGAAAATACAAGGGAGTTTGGCAGGGGAGAGAAACCATCATGGAAATAGGGGCTGGGTTGGAGATTAAGGTGTGAAAATATTATAAGCTAACTATATTCATATAGGAGGCACTAAAAGAATAATGATTGCTTAAAATATGATAAGGCAGAACAAAAAAGAAGGGAGGTTTATTTTGGCTAGAGGTTATAGTCCATTATGGCAGAAGTAGTGGGAAGTGGCTGTTCACATTGTGTCTATAGTCAGAAAACATGCACAGATGAATGCTCAACTTTCTCACTTTATTCAGTAAGCTGATGGTTAAGTTTCCATTGTAGGCATAACAACTCTAAGGCATTATTTGAGCTCCATTTATTTATTTATGAAGGAATGAAGGCTAAGTTAAAAGAAATTGCGAGAGGACAGGGTGCAGATACATATTACCTTAACGTAGTTCTCAAGCCCCTGTATTGGGCTTGTCATTTAGTTGTAACATACAAGGTTATGTTTTTCTACTTTGAGCATCCCCCTTCCACCAAAGGAAGTGCTAGACTCAGAAGAGGCATTCTCCTGATCATTCTCCTCCTGAAGGGTCTCTCAAGGGGACAGGTACCCTCTGTCTGTCACGTCTCTCCCTGCTCATGTGCCCAGGATTGCACACCGCCTCTGTTTCTCTGCTCCATCCCTCTTGTTCTGCCTGCCTTGAAATAAAACCCCAGTAGATGAATCTTATTTTAGTGTCAAATTCAATTTGTTCCTGAAGCAGCTTTCCTCGCATACTCCTGCACAAGAGTGAAGCAGGGTTAGAACCACAGGCTCAATTACAGAATACTAATGAACTCGAATGCAGGTTCCCTTGCTAGAAAGGGAAAACATGCTATAAAATTGAACTGATCAAGGGGAGCAAAAGGAGAAACAGAAGAAGCAACATTGTTTAGGAGGAACAGTGCTGGACCAAGGACTCACTGATTCATACTGACTGCTTCTCTCCTCTAAGAGTGCTGGGTTTTGGGATATCACTTGAGTGTCAGTGTGAGGCAGTCTAGGAAAGACAGTTCAAAAGCACAATTGGTCAGGCCTGGTGGTGCAGGTGTAGAATCCTAGGATGCAAGACGGTTGCTTCGTTGTTGAGAGTCAGTGTGTTGCACATAGAGAGTTCTAGACCAGTCTAAGTGATATAATGAACAACTCGTTCACAAAGTTTAAAAAAATGCAAAATATAAAATGTAAAAAACTAAGATAAAGAAATAAGAGCACAACTTTCGATGTTCACACTTTCTCCACATTGCTCTGTGTGTGTGTGTGTGTGTGTGTGTGTGTGTGTGTGTGTGTGTGTATGGGTGTGTCTGTGTGTCTGGAAGCATAAACCTTAATAGGCTGTCTCTTTCCAGAACAACTCACCCACGTAATTAACAGTTTCCAATATAATTAACATCATCTTAACAGCTCTTTGGATGGAGGGGAAAAGGAAGGCAAAACATTTCCTTTCTTCATTGCTTTTCTCTGAACCATCTTTCCAGATTCCCTTCAGAACTATGAATGGAAGCTTTGCTGGAAACCTTGCTTCCTTCTGGCTCCCAGAACAAGCCGCAGCACTTCTGTCCTGGCCTCTGCAGATGTGATGCCACCCCTGGAAGCTTGGTGCCCTGTGCCGCTACGCTCAAAGCTTTCCAAGGCCTCATCTGGTAGAAGCGGAGTCCCTTCCCTTCCAGACACTAAGGGTCTCTTGTTGGCCTACACTTAATAAAACAGCCTTCAGGAAAATGCCAGAAATCTCTCTCATCAGAGCGATTTTCCTACATTAACTCCCCAAAAGTTCATTAACATGCAAGCTTCATCTCACCACAATTTAACATCCTGTTTTCCTTACAACTGAGCAATGAGAACAAATCCTGCAGCTGGCACAACACAAGCAAGGCAGCTCCTGGCTCCAGGAGATTAATGTGCTTGTGCTCAGAGAACTAGAGGTGTTTGGTCCCGTATTTCCACCTTCATTTCAAAAAGTTACATTTTTATAACTACATTTTTTTAAAGTAAGATATAAATTTCCTTTTTTGAAGGAGTCAGCTAAAAGAAAGAAAAATGTGTTTTCAGTAATTTTTTTTTGTAAATTTGGGGAATAAATTGCTTCCTTACTACCTCCATCTTGCTAGGTTATGTTTCCTGGAAGACTTGGGGTCATGTTTTGCTGCTGGTAATCAAAACCTGCTTCCTGGCTTAAGGAAAACATCCAACTCCATAAATTCCCTGATTCAGGATTTAGATCTGAACACAAAGGACTTGTTATTAGAACTGGTTAATGAAACTAAGCTTCTAGTTTGTGAAGATCTGATTAATGGTCAGTGGAACCAAGGAAATAACATGACAAAGTCATGACAGCTAAAAGAATAAAAATTGTCTGGATGTATAATAGGGAAGTACGTATATAGTAATCCAGTGAGGGAAATGGTGGACTTAGGAAAATTATAAATAGATGAAGTGATTTTTATTTGTTATTGTTGTTAGGGGTAAATGGAAGCAAAGGGTGACAGCTTGCACATAGCCTCCTTAAGCCAATGAATAATATAAGGACTGTGTCTATAGTGTTTGAATAATTTCTGGAAGAGAAAACATCATGTACTTAAATCTTATTCACGTGTATTAATTATGCAAAACACTGTCTTTCATTGCAACACATTCATCAGGTATACAATGGTTACTCTTTAGGCAGAAAGAGGAATGTCACAGAGAAGGTCTATCTGCACTGGGAGCTTTATAAACCCTGTCGGGGTGGAGTAATTAACACATCACGGTGCCCCCACCATGTCAGATGCTTCCGGAAGCACGTAGTCACCTGTTTTGAAAAGAGGGGTTTTCAGTTTGCAAGTACGGAACCTAAGTGTCCTGAGAATTTGGAAAAGTAACTGCATTTTAGAATTCTGTTCCAATATTTGTGATGCCTTTCAGAAGAAGAAAGAAGGACAAGAAAACGTGGTCATTCCACCTGAGACTTCCACTTACGTGAGGCCCCGAGCTTGGCCTTCCAGGTTCATTCTAGTCTTTAAACATGGGGATAAAATCATAAACAATAGTATTTTATCTTATTAATTACTGCTGAAAAATTCAAGAGGTCAGGTTTCTCAAAGCTTCGGTCTTACCTCTTGATATTAACTATCTCCATTGGGTACTTTTCTCATTTCGTTAACCAAATTCCTAAATACAAGCAATTCATGAGAGCAAAGGTTTACTCAGCCTTGCAGTGCAAATGGACGCAGTTCATCATGGAGGGAAAGGCAGGAGTCAGAGGCGTCTGGCCACATCACAATGTAGTCAGAAAGCACAAGCAACGAACGCTGGCTCAGGATGCCTCATGCTTTCACACAGCCAGGAGCTTTTCCCCTGGAATGGCACTGCCCATTTTCCCGCCTCATTTAACTTAGATCCTTCACAGAAATGACAAGAGATTTGTCTCTTAGATGATTCTAGAACCTGCCAAGATCATAGTGAATACTAGCCATCACAGATAGATATTTCCTAGCATGTGTTAAATGTGGAATAGTGAGAATGCATTGCAAAACTTAAACACACCAAAATAATTTCAGTATATATAAAATTATATACAATGCGTATTGCAGATACAAAAGCATAAACATAAATTATTAATGTCTAATTAAAATACATTTCTTTTAAATGTATATTACTTTTAAAGAAATATATGTAATTAGACTTTAGTTAATGCACATATAATTTTATGCAGTTATATAATTATATTTTAATAATTATTTTATTATAACTTGATATAGATGAATAATTTGTTTATAATAAAAAGTTTCAAAAATTAACAGAAAATTAGTATTGACTAGTAAGTCAAGAATAGTTTCATATGAAATTTCCTGTATCTGCCTACAATTATGCTGTTTATTTCCTCTGCTTTGTTTTCAGTATTTTTTCTGGGTATTTTGTTTTTAATTTTTTCTTTATTATTGTATTAAGTACTGCTGATAGTCTACCACTAACTGTCATTTCTGCTTTTTATGAAAATACTCTTTTTTAAAAAGCCATTTTATTTGTTTGTTTTGAATGAGAGAGAGAGAGAGAGAGAGAGAGAGAGAGAGAGAGAGAGAACACAATGTGGGTGTGAAACAGCTTTCCTTTCACCATGTGACCTCCAGAGACCAAACTCAGATTACCAACCAGATTTAACCACAGAGTTGTTTCAGCATCCCAGAATGGATCGCGACTCCAAGATGTTTCATATATTTTCTGGTTTGCACAGGCCATGTCTTCCAAAAGACTTGTGTGCTGACGTTTAGTAGTGGGTGCAGCTTAATGAAGAGTATCAAGGAAATGGCTGGATCTTGAGAGCACAGACTTCATTGACGGGTCAATGGATTCATCAATTGAGGACCTCATCAGGGCAGGATGGAAACATCTAGAACTGGCATCTAGTTTGGAGAAATAAACAGAGGCAGTCCTTGAATGTTGTTTGTTGTCTTTAGCTTTTTCTTTCTTTTTCCCATCTCTCTCTCTCTCTCTCTCTCTCTCTCTCTCTCTCTCTCTCTCTCTCTCTCTGCCATGCCATCTTTTTTCTCGAGAGCCACACGGTGAGAAGTTTTGCTCCAGGAAGCCTCTGCCCCATGGTACCTTCTTGCCTCACAACCACGGTAATGAATTCAGCTGATATTGGACTAAACTCTCTGAGGTTATGAGCCAAAATAAATATTTTCTCATTTTTAAACTGTTTCTGTTGGCTCTTTGTCACAGTGACGAGAAATATGACAACAGACTAGAAAGAGTGATATGTACATTTTATGAATCCAATTAACCTAGTTGATAGACGTCACTTTTTCTCTTTTAAGGACTATCATTTTGTCATCGCTATTTCTCATCTCTCTCCATTCTCCCCCTCCTTTCTTCTCCTTTTTCTCTTCCCTTCCTACTCTTTTTCCTCCTCTTCCTCCTCATCCTTAGTCTTCCTTCTACTCCTCTTGCCCCTCCTTCTCTTTAGCAGGAAGAATAGTTTAATTGCATAATCAGCATTGGCAATCTGAGCCCACTGTGCACTGACAATTGTCTGGGCAAAGGATAAAGATGGAGAGCAAGAAAGCATTCACAAGCATGTAGGAATGCATGCCTTGGTCCCTGAGCTCTGTCCTTGTGGATGTGAAGCAACAGGTTCCATCAGCGCCAGATGTTGTCACTCTCCTGCCACCATGGCCTGTAACCTGAAACTGTAACTAAATGAAACTCCTTTCTCACCTAAAATGTCACGTCAAGTATTATTTTACAGCAATATTATTAAAAGCTAGATCCTGCTTCTCCTCCTGTTCCTTCTCCCTTTCTTCCTCCTCCTTTTTGCTTTACCCTTTTATTATTCCTCATCCTTCTCTTCCTATCCTCCCTTTTTTCTACCTTTCCCTTTTATGTTTTGAACTCAGGGAAATTTTCATTTTTATCTTTATTCTTGAAGAACATAAATAAGATTCCCGATATTATCACAGCACTGTGCTAAATAAAGACCTATTTTCAAAATCAGTATTGACTTGCAAAATTTACAAATATGCAGGTATTTTCATCTATGTAATCTGTGAGGAAATGTGTTTATTATTGTATATTGATGCTTATCTCCATGTCTGTGTCAATCGCTCTTGTTTTTCCACTTCATCTCCTTCTTTGAAAGCAGGTACATATGTATGTTTTTCTTCCTCCCTCAGAGGCACAGTTGTCCATTTTTCCCTGTTCAGACATTTCAAGTCCTTTACACGGAGGTTTCTTACACTGCTTTCCCCTGTATTACTGTATCTTACACAATCCTTTTTCTCTCACAAGGAATAATTTAAACCAGAGCTAATCTGAGGTCATATGGCAGGAATAAGTTTGTGGGTAATGGCAAACTCGGTGTTCGTGTAGTACTAGGTTTATGTTCTTTTCCAAACCTCCAACACACACAAACAGGAAGAGAGCTAGCTGTGACCCATGTCCGACGCTGCTCCCCTGAGCATGCACGAGGCAGTACAGAGAATGGATAACGTTCAGGAAGTCAGACTTCTCCACGATGGCTAACAGCACTTGAAACTTCATGAACAGGGACACTGTCAACCTTCATTTATCTTGCTTGGCTCAACCTGAATTACTGATCAGAAAATTACTGTTTCTCTTCCCTTTACTTGGACCCCAAAGGTCTGTGGCAAGTTCCTTCCCAGCCAATCACTTGGAAAGAGACACATAGATTAGTCAATATAAATAAACCTTGGTCACTAAATATTATGCCAGGTTTATAAATATATGACCTAGGTGTATATAATATATAGAGATTGTATATATAGATATGTATTATACAATGAATAAAGTGTTTTGTACCAAAGTGAAAGACCTGAATTTGGATCCCCAACACCCACATAAAAAGCCAGAGGTAGTTTCATGCCTGTAACACCAACATTGGGAGGAGTGGCAGGCAGAGACAGCAGAATCCTTATAATTCACTGGCCAGTTAATATAGCTGATTTGGTGAACTCTGGGTTCGCCAAGTTTTAAAAATAAGATGTGCATGAGTCCTGAACCCTCACTAATGTAGAGAACTCAAGAGGGAAATTTAGCGCCCACATAAACAGATGATCTGAAGGATGGAAGGGAGAAAGCAGGAAGCACCAAGAGCAGACAAGGGAAAGGGGCAAGAAGGAGGGGGAGAATGGACAGGAGAGAGAGTGCAACAGGGAGGAAGAAAGAGGGGAGGGAGAATAAGGAATTTCCTATTTAGCTTGTATAACTACTCAAAATAATGTAATAAAAATAAATTAAAAAAATAAGATGTGCAGCAACAGACCAAAATATCTGAAAGGTACTTGTTAGTTCCACGTGCATACATGCAAGACGTGCAAGGGTACACACATGCATACAAAACAGACACACACACACATGCATACAAAACAAAGCACACACACACATGCACAAATCTAAAGCAATTCTCCAATACTTTTATTCAATTCATTGACAACTCACCACCTAAAATTTTAGAGCTGTATACTCCTGAAATCCTGAAGACCTTTCTCCTGTTCCAAACCTCCTGACGCTGCCCAGGAAAGTTTCACACATAGCTCAAGCTGAAGTTCTGGCAGCTTGTTCTCCTCCTTGCTCAGACCAAATGTGATCACTTTCAAACCACACAGCTCTTCACTGTTCATGTATTCTTCAATTGTCAACAGCTAAATGAACTAGAAATCATCGACCCATGTAAGCATTCCAGTTTTGTCTTCCCTGGTTGTTTGAAGTGAGATTTGCTCAAGTGAATGCACACATCATACCACTATTTAACATGCAGGATGTTACCCTATTAGAACTTTGAAGTAAGTGAACATCTGGTCCCAGTTTTTGGGGATATGCTGTGTCTGCCTCCATTACTGTGGTCTCATCATGGGTGCAATGAGCTCTCACTGGTGACTCTGGAAAGACCACGTCACTTCCCCTGTTAAATTGATGAAGTTACATTGCGTATTTTTATGTCCAGGTTCTCGTGTTCAGGAGTCAAAGGCTGAAACCAGAATATGGAAGGGGATTAGGGCAGATTTTATTTGAGGAGAGGAAGGACAAAAATATGGACATCATGAGGAGGCGAGATAGCTCAAAGGAACTCATGAACTCCAGATATGGAGTCCGCGAGGGGTACTGTGCAGAAAAGAATTTACAGACATGGGATCTATGAGGGATAAGTGAGCTAGCCATGGCTGGCAGGATCAGGGTACTTATAGCGTTAGGCAAGCCCAGTAAAAAGATTTTTCCTTATTAATTAGCTCCTATTTCTGCAAGCCTGATTCAAATTTCAGGGCTCAGCTCAATTGTTCTTATGACCATCCTCATGATCTAGCTGTTTCTTTTGAGAAATTTAGCTTATCTGCAAAGGAGAACTCATCTCCATATCCTTTCATAAACAGAGAGTTGGGGGAAGTTAAAGATGTTTTCTACTCTGTGGGGAGTAGAAACCAATTCCTCCAGATTCATAGGGTTGATCCTTTAGGATAAATAAATAGGGTTGACCTTCAAAGACTACCCAGCACAGCCTTTTTCTGAAACTGCCTAATTCCCCCCTTTATCTTATGATGATCTTGACTCCTCAGGCGATGAGGGGTTAAGATGGATCTGACTACTGCCTGCTGAGTTGGAGCAAAGGAAGAGAGAGCAGTCAATGGTCCTTATCTATGAGATGCGGGCATGGTCCAAAGGTCCCCTCAAGTTATAATTTGAAGCATTATGGATATTAATCTAGAAGAACAAATAAAAAAGTTAAGCCCAAAAGATTCAAACATAAGGATTAAACCATAGTAACTAGGAAGGCAGAAGGAATAGGGAAAAGGAGCTTGGTGGTCTTACTATGGGGACAGGGACGAGATAATGAAGGAGACCTGTCACCTTGCCTAGAGTAGTTACAGCATTTACCTTGCATTGGGGCAAAAGGTAACAGGTCATCTGTATTCTGGAGGACACACCTGTTTCTTCTGGATGCAAACCTACAAATGTGGGTTATCTCTGAATCCTTGCAGGAAGACAGTTAAAGTTAATTGTCCTTTTCCCTCTGGATTCTCAAAAGCAAGAAGATTTTGGTTTTGTTCAGCCAAAGGAATGCAAAAGAACACACCTGTTAAGTCTTATACTGTGAACCAAATGGAAGGAGGGGTTATCTACTTCCTGTTATGGGCAAAAGCCATCTTTTGTAATTTCCTGGGTATATCAGGTACTGCTTGAGTGATGAACCTGTTGTTGAGGATAATTTGCTCTTCTAGACTCTCTGGGTTGACCACAGTGTATTTCCTTAAAGTGTCTCTAAGCCTGTCAAGGAAAAACATAAGAGTTTCAGGTAGGATCTGAATTATTCCTGCCAGTTAATTATAACTCACGAGGTTTTGCCTAGTTCTCCTTAGTCTTCAATAATCATACTCTGGAACTCATTTCCAATCCCTTCCCCATACTCAGATTCAGGGCTTCTTTATGTATTATATTTAGGGACTGCCTCATTTCCAGCACCAAGTAAGGGAGTGTTTTCTGGATGTACAATGTGCCAGGCCTGAATACGAAACTTTCTGGGTTCCGTACATTTCTGAACTCTTCCCCATGTTCTTCTGTCACTAAAACAAGAAAAGTTATTCTCTCACTTCTATGTCACCAGCAGAGATCTCAGACAAAGTATACATGGGGCAAAATTCAAGACAGGCATGTCCATTAGCTGTCATTTTGACAGTTGAGGGTTTGAGCTCTGGACACATTTGTAGTGGTTGAGTTAAGCCCAGAGCAGACCTGCAGGAGATTGTCTGACCTGATGGGGAAGGCCCAGTCCATGATGGGTGGGATTAGGCCCTGGAATAAATACAGAGAGCTGGTTGAGACAGTTGGCATCCTTGTGTACACTTGGCCAGATATGCTGGTCTGGCAAGTAAAAATCATCCCTCTCTCAGCTGTTATGTAGAGATGATGTGGACCAGTTGCCTGGGCCCTGGTTTTGGTGTGAGCTCTCCTGTCAAGGGGGACTGAAAACTATAACCAGACAATCATAAGAGAATAAGCCCTTTGTCCCCTTTAGCTGTTTGATTGTGATTTTTCAGCAACTTTGCAGGTGAACTGCTACAGAATTTGGTACCGAGGAAGTGAGGTGTTGCTGATAAATCTGGCTATGTGGCATTTGTGGATTTCAAGCATTTTGTTGGAGAAATTTGAAACTGTTTAAAGATTTTTGTGGATTCAAAAAAGCTCGAACAGAGTTTAATGGGCCATTTGAAAAATATTGATGATTGATTATGATGAAAGGAACAAGGACTTTTGTAATGTTGAATTTAAAGATGACTGGTTTGCTTGATAGAGGAGAGCTGTGTTGATGACTGTGAAGCTCTGGATAAGGAAAGGGCAGGCAGCAGAAGAGCTGCTGCTGTTGGAGAAATGAGCATCAATGAAGGAAAATCTAGTGACTTGTCCTTGGATGGTGAGAAACATGAAAACCACTGCGTGGTGATTTCACGGTTTGAAACTGCAGATTCCTTCAGGGGCCGAAGGCACACACTGAAGCTGTTTCTTGCCCTTTGGAAGTTTGGCTGCCTGGAAAGAGGTTTTTCCAGAGTCAGCACGCAAAACTTGGTACAGCTGTGGCTCAAGTGGACAAGCTACTTTTCCGCATCACTGCAGAATCTGGCAGCATCCCCCAGGTGGTACCGGTTTTGGCGTATGATTATGCGGTTCAAGAAGAGCAGCAAAAGCTTGGCACCAAGTTGTAAGCATAGAGTTCTTGCAAGAAAAGGCACAGCTTGTAGCAGAGGTGAACCCAGAGTGTTGTTGGACATGCTAGAACCATGGGATGTGTGCTGAGGATGGCTGTGAGTGGAGATTTAGCCTGGTTCTGGAGCAACGTTGCTTTTACCACTCTTAGCTGCTAACGGAGACTGGGAATGACTAGAATCTTTGACCACCATAACTATGTGATGAGCAACGGAAAATGGACATTGAAGTAAAGGCGCAATATTTGATTTGCTGGACTTTAATCTTTTTAATGTTTTTTATTGTGTCAAGATACTTCTTTTTTTTTAGTTACAGAATTAACATAAAATTTAATATAGTGAAAGTCATCATATTGATTTAGACAAACATAAGACTTAGAAATTGAGTATCACCATATTTATGCCAGAAAAATTGAAATTAAGAATGAAATTTACAGGTAAGTCCTACTTGGAATAATTATATGAGCAAAGGAGAATAGATTTCTAAGTGTAAATTTCTAAGTGAAAGAAACAAACACGCAACACATTTACAAACAAAAACATGAGGAAACTCAAAGTAGTGCAAACAGGCATATACTATAGAGTCAAATAATCTTATATTTAAAGATTCGGAGTGTCTTATAAGTTTATAGGAAATGATAATTAGATTTTTGTGAGCATATTATCTTTATGTATCCAGAAAATGTAATGCACATATATCTAGGGTACTTTCAAAACTCTCCCTAATAAATGTCTGCTCACAACTTATATTGTTATTATTGAGTTACTCATCTGTTATTTTAAGAACTCTTAATTCATAGAGATCAACTATACTTTTCCATGTTTACTTTTCTATTACTCTTGGTAATCGATAGGGCTAGTTGTTCAGGAGGAAGCTAAACACAGCATACAAGATGTCTGAAGACGTCTTCCTTCATCTTCACTATTAGCTACTCTGACTAAAACAGCATTCCACACATGTAGAGCAGTTTTAAAATGATATTACCTTGGAATGGCTCTGGAAATAGTTGTCGTAGGCATGAGTAACAAGTCATACTTGTTCATGCATTTCTGTCTTCCTGTCCTCAATGTTAAGCTTTGTTTCCACATGGAAGGATTCAAGATTTGGAAATATTCAGTTTGGTGGTTGAGGAAACGTCAGAAGTTCAGAATTTCTGGAAGCAATGCGAGCAGTGTTAGCATCCTGTATGTGATGTCCTCTATAGGTCCTGTCTGTGGTTGAATGAAGAACAAGTAGGTTTTGAAACATAAAACAGGTGTTCATACAAGAAAATAGATTAGCAAAGTTGTTTTCTCAGACTTTTAGCAGCAGTTTTTGGTCAGCCATTATCTCTTACACTCATTTCTAATATTGTCCATAGACAATTTCTTCAGGATTTATGTTTCCTGGACTGCCCAGTTTTATTTCACAAAAGAAACTATTGTGCATTTATATATGTGCATGAAGATACTTCTGTTTTAATGTTTTAGCTAGTTAAAATATTTAACTCATTTTGACTTGATAGACTTCTACAATTAAAAGATATGGGATATTTAAAGAAAGACTTTTGGTTCCAATATTTTAATAATTTAATAATAATTTATAATAATTAATAATTTAATAATTAAAATGATTGACATTTTAAGTTGGATTATAGAAAATCTTAATTTTAGACTTTTAGAACTATAAATAAGATAACTTTTAACATCGATGGGGACAAGAATTGAAGGTTATAGTTTACAAGTGTTATGTTTTTGTGTCAAGTTGATAAGGGGTTGAGTGTCATAGTTAGGCATAGGTGTCAATTTGACAGTTGAGGATTTGAGCTCTGGCCACGTTTGTAGAGAATTAGTGGTTGAGTTAAGCCCCAAGCAAACTTGCAGGAGATTGTCTGGCTGATGGGGAAGGTCCAGCCTATGGTGGGTGGACTAAGCTTTGGAATAAAATACAGACAGCTGGTTGAGAAAGTCGGCATCCTTGTGTACACTTGGCCAGACATGCTGGTCTGGCAAGTAAAGATCGTCCCTCTCTCAGCCGTTATGTAGAGATGATGTGTCAGTTCCCGGGGCCTTGGTATTGGTGTGAGCTCTCCTGTCAAGCTGGACTGACAACTATAACCTGACAGTCATAAGAGAATAAACCACTTGTTTCCTTAAGCCGTTTGATGGTGATTTATCAGTAACTCTGGAGGCAAACTGCAACAACCACTCACAGAGAATGATTCATAAAAGACAATTAGCGATTGTGTTAGTTGTTTTGTTGCTGTGACAAAATATCTGAGGAAAACAGCTCAAAGGAAGAAAAGATTATTTTGTTTCATGTGTTCCAAGACTTTTATTCACGCCTGATGGCTCCCTTGCTTCACAGCTCCTAATAAGAGCATCTATCATGATTACATTGGCATAAACTGACTACTTACATTTCTCAAGTTCATATGTTGAAGCTTTATCTTGGGGAAATAGTATTGGCAGATCATGAGTTAGCAGTGTTTTTATAAAGCAAAGCTGCTTGCCTCATGGTGATCCTGGAGAGAAAGAAGCAGAGATAGAGACATAAAAAGAGGAAAGGAGAGGAGAGAAAACAGGAGGAGAAGACAGCAGCCACCAGAGGATGGTAAACCATTCAAATCCCCACATAACCAGCTTTCTCCAGTGAGACTTCATCTACTTCCGCCTCCCATTTATTCATGAAAACAGGAATCCAGCAGTGGGGAATCTAGTCACAGGTCAGAGTCTTCAGATTCAGTGGCCTCTCAATATTAGAATCCACCAATGACATTCAACTTTCAACATATGAGAAGTTTGCAAATTCCTCCATATTCAAATTTATTATAGCTAGCAAACATGATTATGAACTAAGAAAGCTTTATTTCAAAATCATAGCTAGTACACTGATTTTCATAGATACTTCCTTAGGTTCTTTTGTATTCGTATTTCTATACTTCGTATATCTTAATTCGGCTATGATCTGCATGGTATATTTTTAATCCACTAATTATCCTCCTTGCTTTCTTTAAAATAATTCTCTTGGAACTGATGAAACTTTGTTTTCTTCAATTTTGGACTCTGAAATTTGAAATTACTTCAGCAATGAAAATAAGTGGTCAATGTCAGAAAAGCATCTATGAAAAGTCAGCCCAGGGCCTGACTGTCAAATGTTGACTCTGATGCTGACCTGCATTCACAGCCCTGGGGACACTGGCGGGGGGAGTTAGTTGCAGGCCAGCCTGAGCTTCACAGTGACCTGATATTTCTTTTCAAAATAAGTGATGAAATAATTTAAGCATACTACACCTTGGTTTTTTTGTTACTAGTTGTATTTTTAAAATGCAAAATCTATTAAAATGAAAGGAATAAGACAAATATTGTGACAACACCAATGTCACTAGAAACTGAAAAATGAATTGAAGCTCCTGTTTAAAGAAATTTGCATGTATGTAAGATGTCAGAACAACTTAGAGTAAACAGTACACTATGTGAACACCTATGATTGACAGTAGCACCCAAAATATTTGGATGGGGAGAAATCAGTACATTTTTTTAAACCACTGGATTTTCTGAGCATTTTTAAATTACCTATTTATACATTTATTCATCATTGAATATGAAATGAAATATTACTGAATATATATTAAGTCCATAACACTGAACTGAATGCTATTGGCAAATAAAATTCAAAAGAACACTAAGTCATAGACACTGAAAAATTCTTAGTTCCCAGAAACCCTCATCACTTGGTACAGGTTGCTGAATTTTATTTATTTCACTTTTAAATGGATGTGTTAAGTTTGTTTTATTTTGTAAGAAAATAACTTTTACCTTATTTGACCTCAAACTTCTCAGTGATCCAAACAATAGTTGAAAAATACTGTCTGCAACAATGGAAAGGTTTATACACCCACCATTTCCTTATGTTGAAATTTTTCCTTGCAAGGTGTCATAAAGACCTCATGATAAGCAACTTGCAAGGAGGAAAAGTTGATGTTGATTGTAGATTTGGAAATTTCAGTTGATGGTGGTTTGAATTTTTTCTTTGAAATCTGATTTGAGGTGGTTTATCATGGCACAGAAATTTAGAGGGAGCAAAATGATCTCATGGCAGCTGGGAAGTAAAAGAATGAAACAGGAAGAAACCAGTGTCTCCCTCCCTACTCTAAGGGACGCCACCAAGGACCTGCTTTTCTCCTGCTAGACCACCTCTGAAGGCTCCACAACCTGTTAAGGGAGCCCCAGCCTGGTAACCAATCAGTTAACACAGGTTCTGGCAATCATTTAAGGTACAAATTAAGGTATTTTGTAAGGGTGAGGTCCCCATGATTTGGGCTGCTGCACTTACAGTCAAGTCCTGCCTTAGCTTCTTCTACCATGACAGGACATAGGTAGCTTGTATCTTCTGTGGATTGGGAAGTGGACCCCTTTACATGATGACGCTGCCTGGGACCTTGGATTTTTGACTCAAGAGCTTTGAGAAATAAATTCAGGTTTTTTGCAGGCTACTCTACTTAGTTTGTACTGCTTCATTATCAAGACTGAAAAAAAAGACAATGAGACTTAGTGAATTCACAAAGTCCTAATCAAAGTAAAGCCCCAAAGAAGTGAGATCAGAAGTGCAAACATGGAATTTGGGATCAGTCTGGAATTCTTGTAGTTATTGTATCTGATCAGTAATTGTTTTATTGTCTCTCTGACTTTTTCATGGAAATCAGTTATGAAAATCTTTATCAGGATCTGATAAAGAGGCAATGACTAGCAGTAAAAGTACCTGCATTACAAGCAAAGGGACCAGGGTTTTTGTGTGGCCAAGGTCCCATTAAAAGTCTGGAACTAAACACACCCCTGTCCAGGAAGGTAAAGGCAGGGAATTCACAAATTAAGTTGGATCACAAGATTAGTTCTATTTGCAAGAGAAGGGTTTGATTAGAGAGCCAGCATCTATAAACAATAAGGAAGAAGAGAAGTCAAGGCTACTATCTTATACTACCCTTAAATCTTCACATGCAGGTGCACTTGTATTCACAGACAACTGCACACCCACTTGCACATGTACATATGCAAACATGCATACATACACATATCCAGTATAAAAGCAATGCAAAATAAAATAAAGTACCCAACAAGAGGACATTATTGACTACTCTACATTAAATACTCAGCACTTTTTATTGTGATTATGAAGTGAAATTTCAATTCCCTTAATTTCATAGTCCATTTTCTTTGTAGGATATGCTCAAGGTTTGTAACATGATCAATAAAATCACCTGAGGCATTTACTTTCACAATGTCAAACAAACTGTAAGTACCCAATAAACTTCTATTTATTCATTAACTAGGAAGATACAGCCCTTTTTATTCAGGAATTTTAGAATAACATGAGGAAGTATAACAACTATCATTCATACTAAGCTTTATTTCTGTCTAAGATCCATTATTATTCCAATAATTGGTGAGCAAATTAGGAAATTCTACTTTATCATTTCAGTTCATTATTTTCTCTGATCCAAATCCATATTTCCTAGATAGATCATTTCTTTTTTCCTTAGCCTGGGTTCTGATTGACTTTAAACATTTTGAAATATATTGCAAAGGAGATAAAGAAGAAATCACCAAAAATGTTTTATAATAATAATCAACTTACCTAATACATGGAAAGACTATAATCATAGTAAGATTAAAGCAAAAGTTCTTTTCTTGCAAGTTAATTCACAGGACAATATTTTGGAATCTGAGCTAGAGCAATAATACCAAAGCTTTCTTTCCTCTTGAGGCAGGACATGGTCATATGTGGAGAGAAAAATAAGTATGAATAAACGCATAGTGCATTTAAACAGGAAGACACCCTGAAGATCCCTAACCAACTATTGTTCTCATTGTTGCAAGTCAGACCTTCTCCTCTGACAAAAGTCACTATGGAGTTGATTCAATAAAAGGTTAGAGTAGCAGCTTGCTTGCATATTTTTTGGATTTCAAAATAGCAAGTGTCAAAATGAGAGAGTCAATCCCATTCACCATAGCTACACAGGAAATAAAGATATTGGAATAAATTTAACCAAGAAAATAAAAAACCTATACAATGGAAACCAAAAATCACTTCTGAAAGAAATTAAAGAATATACTAGAAGGTGGAAAAACCTTCCTTGCTCATGGATTGATAGGTTGAATATTGTGAAAATGACCATCCTACCCAAAGCAATATAGATTCAATGCAATTCCAATTAATCCCAATGTAATTCTTCATAGAACTGGAATAAACAATCTCAAAATTCATATGGAAGAACAAAAAAAACACTATTAACCAAAACAATTTTGGGCAAAAAGACTGCTGGAGATATCACCATACTAGATTTCAAGCTATATTTCAGAGATATAGTAACAAAAAACTTGGTATAGGCACAAAAACAGATACACAGACCAATGGATCAGAGCAGAGGACCCAGATTTAAACTCCCACACATACAGTCACTTAATTTTTGACAAAGGTGCCAAACATGCACACTGGGGAAAAGACAGCACCTTCAACAAGAGGTATTGGAAAAACTGGACATCTACATGTAGAAGAATAAAAATTGTATGTTGCCTCTCTCCTTACACAAACATCATCTCCAAATGGATCAGACACCTCAATATTAGACCTGAAATTATGAAATTATTAGAAGAAAAAGTAGGAGGTACAATTGAATTAATAGACCTAGGTAAAGATTTTCTAAGCAGAACAACAAATTCTCAGGAACTAAGACCAATAATCACCAAATGGGACTTCATGAAATTAAAAATCTTCTGTTCTATAAAAGAAACTATTAAGTGTGAAAAAAAGACAATCCACAGAAAATTAAACACCAAGACAGCAAACATATCAATTAAAAAATGGGCCCAAGAACTAATCAGAGATTTCACTCAAAAAGAATTTTAAATGTCAAATACCTTAAAACATGCTCAACTTCCCTGATTATTAGAGAAATGCAAACCAAAACAACCCTGTGATACCATCTTACTCCAGTCAGAATGGCTAAGATCAAGAACACAAACAACAGAGATTGGTGGGAGGCTGTGGATAAAAAAGAAAATATATCCACTGCTGGTGGGAGTGTAAACTGGTACAGTCTCTGTGGAGATCAGTGTGGAGGTTCCTCAGTGTGGGGGTCCCCGAGGATTGCAGCTCTGTCCTGCAGGCCAGTCCCGTGGGTCCTCCACAAGGGGGATCTGGAAAGGTGAGTGTGCTGTCCGCCCGCTCCCAGCCCTCTTTCCCGAGGACAATCAGAAGCGACAGGGAGTCTAGTCAAGCAGGAACTCCTTTATTGCAAGTCCACAGCCATCTTATAAAGGCAGAAACTGCAAGGGGAATTCTAGGGTGGGAAAATGGGCAACCAATCATCTTAAAGGTCAAGCCAGGACGTAGGCTGTATGTAGCAAGATTTCTTCAAAACATCCTGAGCTACATCTCCTATTGTCTTCCTCCATCAAAACATCTTTGTCTAAGCTTGCCAGACCACCCAGGTCACCTAGACTGAGGCCCCCACACCTCAGAAAGCTTAAAATGGAACTGCCATATGACCCAGCTTTACCACTCCTTGGAATATTCCCAAAAGACTCTACACCTTATCACAAAATCACTCATTCATCTATGTTCATTGCAGCTTTATTCAAAATAGCAAAACAAGATAGAATCAGTCAACTTGCCCATCAACAGAGGAATGATAATGAAAATGTGGTGCATGTACACAATGGAATATTACTCAGCCATCAGAAATGATGTGATCATGGAATTTGATGGAAAATAAATGGATGGAACTGGAAAGTTTAATATTGAGTGAGGTGTCTCAGAAACAGAAAGTTAGGCACCACATGTTCTCTCTTATATGTGGATGATTAAACTGATACCTTGTCAATGTATTTGGATTAAAAACATTGTAAACAAGCCAGAAAATTCAAAAAAGGCCTTAAGTGGGAAGATGGGAAGAGATGGTTAAGGTGAAATCTTTTAAAGGGAGGATTTAGGATCCTAGGACAAGAGTGAGGGAGGGAATAATTGGGAAACAATATATAGCTGGGAATGAGGGGATGGTAGATAGGGAGGGCATGGGAGATGGAAGAGACTGAGAGACTTATAGAAGCACCCTAAGACTGTGGGAAGTAATCCTATGCCAGTAATATGTAAAACAAAATGTATCTTAAAGAAAGAAACAAGAATGGGCAATCTCTATGCTGAGGAGCAAAAGGCTTGAGCTAATCCATTTAGAACTCAGGGTCAAAATTATACTAGAAGTAATAGAAATGTGGCACTTCCTGACAAAATGTTGATCAGAGAGGTTTTAAAGGTCCCCAAACGTTATAGGCTTTTTGCCATTGCTCTTGGTTGCTCTCTGAAACTGTCAGTAAGACCCTATTACTGAAGATGCAACACAGATGGATCACAGGACATGGGCAAAATACATCAACTGGAACTGGTCTGAGGACTTTCTCCTTGCTGGAGAGCTTACATGGTATCAAGGAGCACTGCAGAAGCTGCTGGAGGAGAGAAATAAACACAAACCCCATCAACAGCAAGAGATCTGTATATTGCAATATAAATCACCATGGCAACAGGTGACCACCAGTATAATAATGGCATGAGTACCAAGGAGACAACCAACAGCTTTCTGATTGGAGTCAAGACCCACTTGTCAGAATAGTAACCATCCCTGTTACTGTAAACTAGAACAATAGCCTAAAAAAGGGAAGGAAATAGATCAATAGGGATGACAGCAATAAACCTATAGGTAGAAAAATAGTACATCAAACTACTCTGTAGGCAGTTGTCATTATCCCCATGGAATGAGAACTTACAGTGTAAGCCTTTGGGTCTAGAGCTGGATGAGTGAAGGGAAATGGACACATTATCAGTGGAGTGGCCTAAAGAGGCCTGAGCCCCCGCAGGAGGAGACCAGCTAGAGTGAACCCTGAGGTCCACAGAAGCATATTGGTAGAAGGGTAGAAGAAGTGGGAATGAGATGGGGGAAGGAAAGGAAGAGAAAAGGAGGGAGGCAGGAGGGAGGGAAGCTGGGATGAATACTCAATATGCTTGTGAAAGTAGGAAAAAAAATTAAAATGGGAAAACAAAATAGCAAATATCCATGGATCCACCAGATTTGTCCCATCCATCCAAGAATTTTGCTTGGAGTCCAGTTTCTTATTTCAGTTTCAGTTCTGGTTTCTTGTTATAGCCATTTTCACAGTGAATCACTGCGACTTTCGATTAACTTTTACATTGTAGTTGTTAATGGCTCAGGATGTAAAGACTTTCAAAACAAAGTGCACAGAATTTAATTAAGGTTTTAAAATACCTTCTATATTTTACAGTTGTCTCATCACACACAATTAGGCAATTATATTTTTAATTAATTCTCCTTTTATCAGTCTAAAATATCTAACTTAAGTTTAGAAACAAATGAGGTGATACTGTAGTGCTTATTGTCATAATGGTTTGTTTATTTTCTGATTTATTTTGTCACTGGCTGATTGGCTGCTGGACTGTTTTATTTCAGAGAATTCTTCAGAAATAAATGCAATTGACAGAAGTTTCTGAGCTCTGCTCTAAGACCCTCTAGAGAAACTCAAATAAAAATCCCAGAGGAATGAAGGTACCTTTTGGCCAAAATGACAGGCTTCTGGATATATATCTAGGATTGATCACGGATAAGGACTACAATTAAGTCTTTCAGTGAGACAGGGTCTGAAGACATCATTTTTCTTAGTTTACTTGCTTATTTTTTTTATCAGATACTGTGTGATGTAGGGGAACATGCTACCTCCCCCATCCCATGTTTCTTGGAAACAATGATGACTTGCTCATTACTTAGTAGACTTCCCTAAACTTTGACTGGCTGGAAATTCAATTATTCAATGCCTGACAACACACCTAATCCTGAAGTGCTGAGCGGGAAACAATCCTCCTCTCTGTGATTCTAGGGAGTCTCTGTTTCTCAGCTTTGAAGTAAGTCCAGTTGCCTTCTGTCTGTGTTGATGGGGAATCTTTGCATGCCCTGTTTTTTTATTTGACATGTATCTTGTGTGTGTGTGTGTGTGTGTGTGCACGTGTGTGTGTGCGTGTGTGCGTGTGTGTGCGCGTGTGTGTGTGCATGTGTGTGTGCATGTGTGTATATGCATGTGTGTGTGCATGTGTGTATGCATGTGTGTGTGCATGTGTGTGTGCATGTGTGTGTGTGTGAGAGAGAGAGAGATATATCTATGCTTCCTAATAAAAGCATCATCAGAACACAACAAGGTGCTTCAGAATGGTGAGTATCTGATGTCTCCTGGTAAATGTGGGCTAAACTCACATCGTCAAATCTCTGAAATGGTCTCGGACACAGCACACAGTTAAGATGTTATATTTTATCTCACTTAACTTGCCACAATCCGGAAACTACTGGGAGAAAGAATCCCAGGCATGTATGGGAGGAATTACCTTAACTGGTTAAATTGATATGGGAAGATCAATTTTAATTGTGGGCAGGGTCTTGGAGAGCTGGCTCAGTGGTTAAAGTCTTTTCCACCAAAGCAAAAAGACATTACTTCGGTTCCCAGATGCCATGAAAAAACACAGGGTGGAAATTGCAGCTGCCTGTATGTTTGGCCTAGAAGGCAGAGCCTGGAAAACTCCAGAGCAAAGTATTAAGGAGGTGAAGTAATCCAGAATGATTTGCAAACTCAGCCTTGGGACTCCACAAACATACACAACGCTCTCTTCTACACAAGCACACACACACACACACACACACACACACACACACACAAAGAGAAAAAGTGAAGACATGACAATTCCCTGGACTGTATAAAACAGAGTAAGTGACCAATTCTTTCAAGCATCCGCTGACATGACTTGTTTTGCATGATGGCCCATAGTCCAGAACTGTGAGTTCAATATGCCCTTTCTTCCCTCAGTTGCTTTTGTCAGAGAATTTTATCACAACAACAGAAAACAAATAAGATATACTATAATCAGCATCTTTCAATTCCTTTGTGAGAATTTGGAATTCAGCATCTTTTTTCTTCATCTTTGAAATACCCTTTTCTATGTTCTTGTCCAACTGTATTGAGGGACTTCTTTTGTCTCTTGGCTAAAATAACACAGTTTAATTTGCCTTCTATGGATTCTCAATCTCTCTGAAATACTTTGTATATTTTTACAAAAATTCATGCGTCATTTATTTAATTCTGACTTGTGTCTTTGAGAAAATATAACAACAATTAGAACTTGTATAACAGAAATTAAATGTACATTGATTCCTAACTGTTACTCACACAAGATGTTAGGAGGAAGGCTAAAATGTCCGTAAGAACTACAGCTCTTACCTAGTATGCGAGCATTCTCCTCCCCACCACCAACAATTGCACAATGCTCTCTCATTTGAGGGAGGTTCATTTTGTCATTTTTTCAGGCTTATTTTATCTGAGCCCGAATTTTTCTATCTGTATAATGGGTGGGGCTGCCATTTGCACTTACTTTGAGGATTGGATTGAAATATATCACTTTCAAGTCTAGATTGTGGTAACTATTCAGCACTTGTTCAATTTAAATTCTATTCCGGAAGCATCCTTATTCTTTCATTTAAATTTGCACAATCTCTTCCACATTTTTAAAAAACACTAAGTTATATTTTCAGGCATATAATTTGCTAAGTTTTCTTCATTAAACAAAATAAAGTAACCATTTCTTTTTTTCATTCTTCATAATATTATGTGTAAAAATACATATGTTCACCAGTGCAAACACGATCACACGCACTCACACACACACATGCACATGTTCACTACCACATACACAAAAACACTATCAAATACACAAAAAAATCTTCACTAAAACACATATTTGCACATGTGTTTACTAATACTAAATATACAAATTAGTGGAATGACAATATTAAATAACTCACTATCAAGACTTCTGCAGTTTGGCTTAAGTGTGTGAAAATCCATTCCATGAAACTAGGCTCACAAATTAGGAAGTGAGCCCTAAACTATTCTAAGTGGATGCATTCGAAGAGATAAGGAATATTTTCCGAAGACATACAACATTTTATCCAAATCCTGTTTCACTCAGTTAGATTTAACTCAGCAATAGTGACAGAGATTGAGCAAACTCATAGCACGAAAAAGGTTTTAATTCTCATGGCTTCCTTTTAAGGTTTATTTACAGTGCTTAATTTTCCTCAAGGTCTTGACTCAGAACTTTTATAGGTCATAAGCTCTCATAGTTAAATGTAGGTGTCAATTTGACAGTTTGAGATCTGAGCATATTAGTAAAGAATTAGTAGTTGAGTGAGTCTGAAGAAGAAATTTTAGTCAATTGGGAAGACCCAGCCCATGGCAGGTAGGTTAGTCCCAGGGAAGGTGGATAGAGGGAACTGGTTAGGGATGTGGGCAACCTTCTGTATAGTTTGTCAGGCATATGGGTCTGTCAAGTAGGATTGGCTCCTCTCAGCAGTCTTAAGGATGTATGAATATGGTGTGGTTAGTTTCCTTGACCTTTCACATTGTTGTGTGCTCTCCTGCTAATTTGGACAAAGAACTATAACTAAGAATTACAAGCCAAAATAAAACTCCACATTCCCTTAAGCCTATTTTGGTCTTCTGTATTTTGGCAACAATGTAGACAAGCCACAACATAACCTCACAGGAGTGTGGTAATTATTCTTTCTGCTGTGAAACAGCACTCAGACTCCAGTAACTTAAAAAGAAGAAAGGACATTTATCTTAATTATGGTTCTAAATGAACAAACCACAATCCAGAACTTCAGAGACTCTATATCAACCACCTAAAACTAGGCCAGACTAATCTCTCCCCATCCTGAAGCTCAGGGAAATTTGCGGAAGAGGGGGCGGTAAGAGTGTAAGAGCAAAAGGATGGGAGGAGCAAAGATTTGCAAGACACTCCACACAAGTTAGGGACCAAGCAATCATAATTGGACGTTGCATGCCCTGCGCAATGTCAAACACACTATTTTTTTAATATAATACATTTTTATTATTATTTCAGCTCATACAAACTTAATAGGTACACCAGTTCCCTCCCTCCCTCCTCCTCCCCCCCGAACCCCCTGCTCTCCCTCCCCTCCCCCCTCCCGCCCCATCCCCCAGTGCCTCCCGCCCCGATTCCCAGAGTCCTTTCTTGTGCATGCCTGACTCTCCTCTGGGCCCTCCTCTCTGATGATGTACAAGGACCCAGTGGCATTTCCCTGAACCCCTTCCTGTGTTCCCCTTAAGCATAGGAACACTACTGTGGCTGTCAATCCCTTGCCTCCAAGGATCTTGGTGCCTTTAGCAGATGCTAGACTTTGTGAGGTCAATAGCGTTTTGATCATAAAAGGCTGTTGGATCTTGTCAAAAGCTTTTTCTGCATCTATCGAGAGTATCATGTGGTCTTGGACTTTGGACTGGTTTACATGATGAATTACATTTATTGATTTGCATATGTTGAACCAACCTTGTGTGCCGGGGATGAAGCCTACTTGGTCCCCGTGAATAATCTTTTTAATATGTTTTTGAATCCGATTTGCTAAAACTTTGTTGAGAATCTTTGCATCTGTGTTCATCAGAGAGATCGGCCTATAGTTTTCTTTTTTAAGTGAGTCTTTATTAGGTTTTGGGATTAGAACGATATTAGCTTCATAGAAGGAATTTGGTAGTGTTCCTTCCTTTGCTATTTGATGGAACAGTTTAAGGAGTATTGGTATTATTAACTCCTTAAATGTCTGGTAGAACTCTGTGCTGAATCCATCTGGTCCAGGACATTTTTTGGTGTGAAGATTCAAGATTACTTCCTCAATTTCCTTATATGTTATAGGACTATTTAAATAATTCACAACTTCCTGATTCAATTTAAGTAAGTTGTGTTTACTTAGAAATTCATCCATCTCTTTTGTGTTGTCAAACTTCACAGAGTATAAGTTTTTGAAATATGATGTTATAATTCTCTGGATTTCTTGGGTATCAGTAGTGATAACTCCATGTTCATTTCTGATTTTGTTAATTTGGGTTTTCTCTCTCCTGCTTTTGGTTAATTTAGCTAGGGGTGTATCAATCTTATTGATTTTTTCAAAGAACCAGCTTTTTGACTGGTTGATTTTTTCTATCATTTTCTTAATCTCGATTTCAGATATTTCTCCCCTTATTTTGCTAATCTCCTCTCTTCTACTACTTTTGGGATCAGATTACTCTAGTTTCTCTAAAGCTTTAAGCTGCATTGTTAAGTTGTTTATTTCTGATGTTTCCATTTTTTGATGTAGGCATTAAGAGCAACGAACTTATCTCTTAGAACAGCTTTCATTGTGTCCCAGAGATTTTGGTAAGTTGTATTTTCCTTATCATTCACTTTCAGGAAATCTTGAATTTCCTTTTTAATTTCTTCCTGAATCCAGTTCTCATTCAGCATCATATTGTTATGTTTCCGGGAGTTAGTATATTTTCTCTTGTTTGATGTGTTGTGGATGTCAAGCTTTAGGCCGTGGTGGTCTGATAGGGCACAGGTTAGAATTTCGACTTTGTTGTATATGTGTAGATTCGTTTTGTGGCCCAATATGTGATCTATTTTGGAGAAAGTTCCGTGTGCTGTTGAGAAAAATGTGTATTCTTTGGTACGTGGGTGAAAAGTTCGATAGAGATCTGTAAGGTCCATTTCTTTCAGGGTTTGATTAAGTTCCAAAGTGTCTCTGTTAAGCTTTTGACCTGTTGATCTATCCCATGTTGAGAGGGCAGTGTTGAAGTCCCCAAGAATTATCGTTTGGGGGTTGATTTCTTGCTTTAGACACTGTAGTGTTTTCTTAATGAATGTGGAGGGGCGCGTATTGGGTGCATATATGTTCAGTATTGTGAAGTCTTCCTGGTGAATTGTACCTGTGACTATAAAATGTAGTATCCATCCGTGTCTCTTATAATTTTCTTTGGTTTGAAGTCCACTTTGTCTGATAGCATAATGGCTACCCCTGCCTGTTTTCTGCTTCCATTAGCTTGTAGAATTGTTGACCAGCCTTTTATTTTTAGAGCGCGCCTATGTTTTGTGGTGAGATGGGTTTCCTGCAGGCAGCAGATTGATGGATTGTGATTTTTAATCCAAGTTTGTAATCCGTGTCTCTTGATCGGTGAATTAATTCCATTAACATTTAGTGTTATAATGGAGAAACTATTTTTAATTCCAGACATTTATTATGTTTAGTAGTTTTTATAAGTATATTGCTTCGCTTTTAATGGTGTTATACTTGCCTTCTGTTCTCCTGGATATGCCTGTTTTTTTCTTCATGCTTGAGTATCATTTCTAGCATTTTGTGAAGGCCTGGTTTGGTGGACATGTATCCCTTCAAGTTGTCTTTGTGCTGCAAGATTTTTCTTTCTCCCTCGATCATGACTGATAGTTTTGCAGGGTAAATCAGCCTGGGTTGACATTTTTGCTCATTCAATACTTGAAGTATGTCTCTCCAAGCTCTTCTTGCTTTTACTGTTTCCATTGAGAAGTCATTTGTTATTTTAATAGGTTTACCTTTAAAAGTGACTTGTTTTTTCTCCCTTGAAGCTCTCAGCACCAATTCTTTATCTTGAATGTGGAGTGTTTTAACTATTATTTGCTGTGGCGTGCTTCTGTTTTGGTAGTATCTGTTTGGGGTGCGGAATGCCTCTTGTATATGGATGGGCCTCTCTTTTTTTAGATGAGGAAAGTTTTCCTTGATGATCTTTTGAAAAATTTCCTCAGGGGTGGTATTTTGAGATTCTTGCTCCGGTATTCCATGAATACGCATGTTAGGCTTCTTCAGGGTGTCCCATATCTCTTGGATATTTCTCTCAAGTATCTTTTTGGCTTTAACAACCTCTTCCATTGAGCTGGTTAGTACTCCCACTTTATCTTCAAGGTCTGAAATTCTGTTTTCTGCTTCGTTAGTTCTGTTGATAAGACTCTCTGTAGAGTTCTGGGTCGAAGATAACTTGTCTTTTAGCTCAGTTTTAAACTCTGCTTGAGTCTGTTTTAACTGCTCTATGCCAGTTTTTGTTTCTTGCACTGTTTTTCTCTACTCCTCCAAATGTCTGTTGTGTTCCTCTTCAAAGCAATTGATTCGATTATGTAATTCCTCCCGGATTTCCTCTTTCATAGTATTGAACATGGTAATGATCATATTTTGAAAGTCGTCATCCTGGGTCAGGCTTTCTTGGCCTTTTTCCGCGGGTTTGTTCTGGTTGGTGTCTGACATTATGGGATTAATTTCTTCAGTGGGAAATTTGTTTACTTGAGTGTTGCTTCTCATGGATTTGCACTTTGACTTTGGCATTGTCGTTTTAATTCTTAAGATCTTTCAATTTTACTAAACTGAATTATTTGGCCTGGGGTTCTGGGGGTGGGCAGGGACAGAGCTCATCCCGACTGGACCGCGTGCTTGTCCGGACTGGTGGAGCGGGGTGGGATGAAAGGGAGGATGGGGGCGTCGGCGTGGAGCTATTTAACCCGAGGGCAGCTGGGGTGGGGCCCGGGCACAGGGGGAGGTCCTCCTAGTCCCTCCGCCCTGCACCCGACTCCTGCTGGATGGTGGGAGTCGGAGCCGGGTCCTTTTGGGCTGACCTGGGATTCTGGTGGGCGGGTGCAGGCGGGGCTTACCTAGGTCGCGGGGTGAGGCCCGGCTGGACCGCGGGCACGTGTCCAGACCTGAGGAGCAGGGTGGGGTGAAAGGGAGCCCAACACGCTGTTGACCTCACAAAGTCTAGCATTTGCTAAAGGCACCAAGATCCTTGGAAGCAAGGGATTGGCAGCCACAGCAGTGTTCCTATGCTTAAGGGAACACAGGAAATGGTTCTGGGAAATGCCACTGGGTCCTTGTACGTCATCGGAGAGGAGGGCCCAGAGGAGAGTCAGGGATACACATTAAAGGACTCTCTGGGAATTGGGGCGAGAGGCACTGGGGGATGGGGTGGGAGGGGTGGAGGGGAGGGGGAGCAGGGGGTTCAGAGGGGAGGAGGAGGAGGGAGGGAGAGAACTGGTGTACCTATTAAGTTTGTATGAGCGGAAATAATAATAAAAAATGTTAAAAAAAAGAATTATGGTTCTAGAGTGGTGGTACAGTTCATTCTGACCTCAAAGGCATAGCAGGCAGTAGAAGCTAGAGGAGGCTTAATTCACTCCAGGCACCATGGTGGCTGAATGAGTAAGCTGCAAGGTTTCTAGAGCAGAGAAAGAGCAGACACAGGGCAGGGCTAACCAAACTCAAGACCACACCTCGTGAAATGCCTTCAGCAAATCTCTACTGTCCAAATGTTGTGCTCAATCTTCTGAATCCCAAGAGACCATGGAAACGACACCGATGCAATTCGAATGAGGGCTTTATTGTAGACTCGAACCCCGGCATACAACTAACTGGCGCAGTGGTATGGGGTTGAAAAATGTAGCCCTTTGTCTGGGCGAAGTTTTATATAGCTTACTGGCAAGGGGAGGGGGCTTCCAACTTAGTAGTTACAGATTGGCTGACAGCCAACAGTTTCGGCATGCAGAGATTGGTCTCCCCCTTGTCCGAGAGCAGTTTGAATTGCAACCTGTATTACCCACAACACCTGGGGGTTCCCATAACACCTGGGATTTTTCTCTTCTGCTGCTGACAATTGGTTGCTGACCTCCGATTGGCCCGTGCCCAGGCCTGCGCTGCCCTGGGACAGCCCATGGACTTTTAGGTAAGGGGAGAAACGGGGTGGGCAACCCCAGTCGAGCAGACACGTTGCTCAGCTAGGCATGTGGGGCCGCATTCCAAACTCCCAGCTTGTCTGTAGTTAGAGCTAATGGCCACTCTGATGAGATCACATGAGAACTCCACTGGGCCATATATACATGTGGAGAAACACACTTAAAAAGAACTAAAAGAAAACCAAAATCGGGTTCTAGGTCTCCTCACAAAGTTGCCACAACCTTCCTGAATACCAACCAAGTATTTAAACACAAGACCTTGTGGGGGACAACATATATTCAAACCATGAAGACAGAGGCTGAACTATTCGTTACTCTAGCAAAGTCCACTCGAGTCTCCTGAGAGTTATACACAGAACCATGATCCAAGTTTATAAAACGGGTGAGCACCACCATAGCGCATCTCCATAGACATTATTCGTACAGCACTAGAACAGAGGCAAAATACTCTTACTTACAAATTCTTAACTATTTAGAAGACTCTATGCAAGGACTGTACATAATGGTTTAACAGGAAGAACCTTTAAATACTGGCCGTATACTTGTTATAAACTATCTCATACAATACTATTCAAAGAAAAAGGGCATAAAGGCTTCTTGTCTTTCAGGAAGAAGAAATAAGACCCAACACAACTAAGTAATTTGTGATAGGCTCGCTTCATATGCCACAATATCTGCATTCTATGCACCAGTTGTAAGTACATATACAGTGTTGAAGAAACAGTGTTATCTTTTCTTTCATTACCATTTTATCTGCCCATAGTTGAACTGAAATCTCTAGCTGATATTGTACATCTGATCCCTTTCTAAAAAGTGATTTTTTTATTGGGAAATTCCTCAATATGCTGATACATTTGAAGCGTGCTCAGAATATGGCTGTTATGCCAATGAAGAGCATGTTTCTCCCACACCAGTTGGAGGCTTCAGCACTTTAAGATAACCTCTGGGTATTGGTGAACATTGATTTAGATTTAGAATCCAAGCAACACTAACAGTACTTGTTATGAGATCGTAAAACAGTAGGTGTACTACAAAGGAGTAAATTAGTCACAACCTTAGTGCTTTCACAATTAAAATAAATTCACATCGCGGCATGTCTAAAGACATATGCTCAATATTGCCCAAGGCAGGAAGAAATGTAAAGACAAAGGAAAAGCAATCAATGAAACTGTCCTTGGAATTGGAATGCTAATAAAATGTAAAATAGCAAATACATAACAAAAGGTAAATTGCTAGCTACTATTCTCTGGGGCCAAGATAACTTAAGTGTTGTGGAACCATGTAAATAACCAATCATTTCCACATAAGCTGCGGCAATTTGATATTTTATTTCTTTTTTTTATTTATACAATTGTGCGCATGTGTGTATGTATGTGTGTATGTGTGTGTGTGTGTGTGTGTGTGTGTGTGTGTGTGTGTGTGTGTAGAACCACGGATGAATTCGGGAACCTCCATGGACGCCTCCACCTCCTCCTTGTTTACTCTGCCCGGGATTCACAGGCTCCGCCCACCAGGACCAGAAATGCAGGCCGCCCAGCTTCTGCCCAGCGTCTATACAAGGGGTCTAGGATCCGAACTCAGGACCTTCCACCTGCAAGGCAGAGGCCACCTCTCCAGCCCCTGATATTTTCTTTCTATGTGTGGCGATTTACATTTTAAGATAAGAATGCTTATTCTGTGCCATTGTATGCTGGAATTATTTAACTTTTTTATTCTACAAGAACTTAAAAATAGAGATATTTGGACTTTCAGAATTCTGGAACTCAATTATTGATGCATATGAACATTTTAATACTGAACAATGAGAACTTTTTTAAAACTTTTTTTATTATTTATTCAATTGTGCGTGTGTGTATGTGTGTGTGTGTGTGTGCGTGTGTGTGTGTGTGGGTGTGTGTAGAATCACGGGCGAATTTGGGAACCACCATGGATCACCTCCACCTCTTCCTTGTTTACTCTGCCCAACGCAGGCCGCCCCCATTTCTGCCCGGCATCTATACATGGGGTCTAGGATCCAAACTCAGGACCTTCTGCCTGCAAGGCAGAGGCTTAATCCCTGAGCCACCTCTCCAGCCCCAACAATGAGAACTTTTCATATTAGACTTTGAGGACTTTTAAAATTGTTTTTTTCTGTTAGAGAAAATCTATGGGGACAAGGAATTAATGGTTATGTTTAGGAGCATTATAATGGAGTGAATGTTAGAAATAACTATCAACATGTTCTCTAGGAGGTAACCCTTCAGTCAAGGCACCAGATCCAGCACTGTATATGAATGAAGAGAGTAGAGGGCAAACGTGTATTCATTCTTGCTCTCTGCTGGTGCTGTAGATGTGATATGGCCAGCTGCTTCAAGCTCCTATCATAGTAACTTCTGGAAAATGATTTCCTGTGCCCTAGAAAAATAAGCCAATTAAATCATTTTTCTGATTACTTGTTTGGACTAATTTTGAAGCTTCATAAAATGAAACAAAAAGTTGAGATTGATACCACAAGTGGGGTTGCTTCTGTTATGAACCTAACCATGTGGATTTTAAGCCTATTGAATTGTTTGGTGAGAGGAATGTGGAAGAGTTTGAAATCTGGGACTGGAAAACCCACTGAATACTGGAAACATTTATTGGCTGTTCTGATAAAAATTTGCACGATAATACTCTTCAGACAGATGTGTACTGCGGAGGCCTGGCTCACAATATGTGGAAGAAAGGGACTTTTTCAGGAACTGGACTAAGGGTCATTTGTGTGATATTTTGGCCAAGAACATGGCCTCATTTTTCCCTATTACCTGAGTGAAGTTGGATTTAAAGATAATGGACTGGTTAGTTTGGCAGAAGAAATTTCAAGGCAAAAGGATGTTCTGGCTGGTACAGGTTGGTAAAGACACATGTGCTGGTAGCCTCCAGTGGTACTCGGATAGCGAGAAGTAATTCCTAAGGCCAAGCATCCAAGCCTGAGGGGCTTCATTTTGCAGCATTGAAACTTCATTTAGAGGAAGAAGATCTGGGCTGAGGGAAAGAGCTGGGGGAGAGTTCAATATTTAAGGCCAGCTGAAGGGAAAAGTATTCCTCCAGGGACAGCACAGAGCTTTGCTCTTGGAGCATCGATCGGTGGCCATCTTGGGTCGGCAGGGGAGTTGGACAACAGTTTGGGTGGTACTTTCTTTTTTTAACTATACATGGAAGTTTTTATTTCTTAATTCTTTCTTTTATTCCTTTGTTTGTACATCTGTCTTTACGTTGGCGGCACACCATTCTAACTCTTCCAGCTTTGTTTTCTTGTTATTTCTTTTCCTAGTTATACAAGTGGTAGGTGTCCTTACCACTTTCCTTTCCCCCCTTCTTCCCGCCTTCCTCTCTCTCTCCCTACTTCCCTTCCTCCTCTTCTCTCCTCATGGACCCAACCAGCTCCCTGTCACCCTCCTGTCCATCAGCTTATGTGGATGCTGGGATTCCCTCAGGATCATCTGCTCTAGTAGGGGTTCAGGCCTCTGTGGCAGACCAAGAGACCTTTCCTAGGGTGGACTACTGATGGCAGTAGTCCTGTTCACCTGTCCAGCCCTTGCCCCCAAGTTCCTATTGCTTGAAATCATGTCTCCTGAGATCCTCGCTAATCTATGGGGACTGCTGCTATGTCAACCATTGTTCAGGTCTGATAAGGTCAAGTCTAATTGCAACCAGTTCTTGGCAACAGCAGCTCTGTCTTGAGTGGAGCCATAGACATCCCCATCTTTAGTCTCTTAAAGTCTTACCACCTCCTCTGATGCTGAACGTTAAGATGGGGAGAGATTTGGCTGGCCTGATCAGGGGTAAACAATGTAAGGTTGCTGGATTCTGCATTCTTGTCGGCTGTTGTCTTTTTTGCTGTTTTAGCATTGTATAAGGCTGTATCCCGTCTGTGTGTTAAGATCCTAAAGAACTGTTGGGTGCAGTGGTATATGCCTATGGTCCCAGCTACTTGGGAGGCTGAGGCAGTAGGAACTGGATTTGAAAACCTGCAGGATGCAAGGTCATCAGCATTGTGGAGAGAACCTGCGAGAACCACAGAATGTGTGCTAAGGAAAGCTTCAAGTGTTAAGTAGAGTTGGCCTAATCTTCCCTAAGAAAGAAGCTGTGTGAGCTACAGGCTGCAGGTGTAAGGATGCCATGTAAGGATGCCCAGCTTTTTGAAACCTACTTGATACATCACCAAATTCAGATGCTGAACTTTTAACTATAGAGTTTGGTATCTGCCCTACTAGATGGTGGTCTTGTTTGTATTTGATTGATATTTTTCTATGCTCAGGTTCTTTTCTTTTTAAATAAGAATTTTTAATCAATGCCATTATATGTTGGAAATATGTAATTTGGATGTCGTTTTACAGAAGATGGCAGTTAAGAGACTTTGGAATCTTAAAATGTTAGAAATATTGACTGTTGTGTCTTTCAAAATTGGACTAAATACATTTTATAAATGAAAAATTAGCAGGAGATCATGGAGATAGGTGTGGACAATTATCACTAAAGGAGGATGTTTCAATGTCATGGTGCCAAGGGTGGAGTGTTATGCTCACAATTGTCAACCTGACACCTAAAAGGTGGACTTCCAGGTACAACTGAGAGGGAATATTTCAATTGCTTTAATTAGTGTTGGAACATGCAGCCTAAAATTGGGTAGGACCGATTCTTATCACAGGATCCAGAATTGTATACGCCTGAGAGAAACTGAAGGTAAGCAAGCAAGTATGCATTGTTCATTGCCTGTTCTCTTGCTGTAGGTGTGATGTGGCTAGGATCTTCAAGTCAATGATAGATTACGACCTGAAGTAATGAACTAATTAGACACAACTTTCTTTCTCTCCTAAGCAACTTCGATCAGGCATTTTGCTTAAACAATATGTAATGAAACTGAACAAATAGCATTTTTTTCTGTAAGTATGCTACTTGGTCAATTATTAGAAGACATTTTCATTCCTTTCAAAAGTTAAAAAAGTTAAAAAAAAAAAAAAAAGCTTCCCAACACTTAAGTCACACTCATCCTCCATCCTCAATACATTAATAAATTGGTAGTCTGAATAAGTCATTTGTAGAGGATGTTTTTGTTGCTTCTGAAGTTGCAGAAAATAAACATTATCTCTACTGCTAAGCCAAAATTTCTATTCTAGGTTTATGCTGTTCAATAAAGGAATGTTTCAGGGCATTTGAAACAATGGTATATCAGTCGTGCTGAGATGGGATGAAACAAGATTCCATGCAGTATTCCAGATTCATAGTAAATGTTGAAGCATTCATGCACATGCATACTACACACTCACATGGCTTGATGCAGCACATACCTGATTGTAATGCCAGACCAATTATTTATCTTCATATATATGTATATATATATATATATACATAATGAGTCAATTATATACAAATATAAATGTAATGTGTATATAAAGGTCAATACATATGAGTCAATTTTCCCTTTCAATGCATATACCAGTTTAAAAGAAGTTGTAGCTCTGATTTGTGTTTAATAATTTTATGAAGCTAATATTTGATGTTATTAATTTATCAAGTAAGCAGTTAATACTGGCCAAAAGCATAGTATATTTGATTTTTTTCATTGAAACTCAGTTACTCTGTTCACATGTGAAAAATAATGAGATCACAAGATATTTACTTTTAATGTACATAAAAATACTGGTATTTCATCATTTCCCCTGGGAGGTCTCAACATCCTTATGACAAGAAATTTTGTTCAGATACTATAAGTTTACTAATATATACAATTTCCATACTATGTTTTTAAAGAACAATTCTGTCCCAGCATGACTCGAACTAAATAAGTATCCAGTGGCATTGACACAGAAAACACACATGTTTCTCAGGGGCATAAACCTGGGCTTTGAGATGTCATTTTGTATTTTTTGGGAGGGAAATCAACATTATCATTGATTAGATCTGGTATATCAACATCAACTGAAACATCTGTCCCCACAAATCTGGTTCCACAAATTCTTCCTGAGTCAGACCCCAATTGCACAAATGCCTGTCCTTATCTATCTCTGTTGTCAAGTGAGTAGAAAGTAAGGCAGGGGTTTTGGACTCAAGAACATGCCTAACAATGTTGGATTTCTTTGGGGAATATTTTGTACAAGAAGAACCATCTCCATCACCAGAAATGCTAGAATTCTCATCCTCAACTTCCTTCCTTCTCAGAATGGTTCCGTGACAATCAGAGTTACGACCACTCCATGGGTTCAAACACTTTCATGGATCCCTGTTATATTTCCCCACCCTTAACAATTCTAGTATCTTAATCTCTTCAGCAGCGTAAGTTTTGTTCCTTGTGAGAAAGATCTCTTCATTATGAATTCTGCACAGGACTCTGTTTCTAAAATCTGGCAAGCTGTAAGTCACATTAAAATCCAGCCACAGATATTAACTTAGAAACCATTGTGAATAATGGGGAAGGAAACTATTAAACTGGCCAAGTGGAAAGAAAAATTAAAGTGGAAAAGGCTCTGTTATAAGGTTCCCCCAGGAAAAAAAATGCTTCCATTATCAATGAAAAGAAGGTGCTGGAGGTTAGAAGATAGTGGGAAGGGGCCACTGAAATTGAGGACTAAAGCAAAACTACAAGTGCAGGTTCTTACACTTAGCTACAAATTATTAAGGAGAGAAACAAATCATTTATTACTTTGGAAAAAGGTAATATCCTGGAATGTTGTTATAAAATGTGATGTAATTCTTTAATTTTCAAGCTTTAAATATAATAAAATTATACCCAGCTATTTGACAAATGAGGAAGTGATTCACCATATCTCTAGCAGTCAAATATAGCTGTCTTCATGTGTGTATGTTTGTGTTGGCTTATAAAATATATATTATGTAGCTACTTCAGAAATAGCCATGGAATAACTGTATACACTGCTTAAGAAAGTTCACCTAAAGTTACTTATTTTGTCTTGATTATTCTTGTTTACTTTGGAGTGGAGCTGATATTTTACCCATGGTAAAAATGAAATGAAGTTACTTTTATTGGGATGGAAATTATCACAGCCTTCATTGTGGATGTTGGGTGCTTTTCCCAGTGGGGTTGAGAGGAAGCTAATTGATTTCCAGTGCTTATAATGAGTCAGGAATTGAGTTAAAATAATTAAGCAGACATGCATGTGTGCATAATTACACATCTTACTAGACAGATGTCTACAATTAATCCACTTTAGTCATTTTGAAGCAGAGCTTGCATGATAGATATTGATAAAAAGATATTTCTCTTATAAAACTATGCTTCATAAAAAGTGAAGCCTAAAGTCACTTGCTTAAGGTCAAAGTGTTTGATTTTGGGAAACCTCAGATATCTCTGAAGAATGTAACCTTCTATCAGACAAATCCCAGCAAAAATATTGGTTTAAAAAAACACATCAATAGCCACCTATCTTGTGATTTGTTCTCAAACTCTGTGCCATCCATTCTTAGTGTAGGCTTCACCTCTTCCCCAGTCTTCCAAGCACTGGCTCTGTACTCACCGTGTCTGACGTGCATGAACTATGAGTCAGTCTTCTCACTTTCAGAAGCTACTAAGAGGAGGAATACCCGAATGTTTAGTTAAGTCACTGATGCCTTACATGTCCCTAAGATGAGAGGTCACTTCTGAGAAGAAAAGAGAAGAGAAGAGAAGAGAAGAGAAGAGAAGAGAAGAGAAGAGAAGAGAAGAGAAGAGAAGAGAAGAGAAGAGAAGAGAAGAGAAGAGAAGAGAAGAGAAGAGAAATGCTCTCACATGGAATCAGAAAATATCGGTCTGCACAATACTAGCATAGACACACTTAAAACATCATCAGCTTACACATGAAAATAACTCCAAAGAATAAAAGCAAAAATCAAACACATGCACACAGGATCCAAGAGTTAATAATCATAAGATGAAATAAATATCATGTTGAAGATATTTGCTATACAGGATGAAGTTTATTTTGAAAAAAGAGAAGTCCCTTTTAAAGAAATATACACGGCCCAGCCAGCAGCACCTGCGCGCGCGGCCGCCGGCTTTGCCCCCAGCCCCCTCCGAGTCCAACCCCGACCAGCGCCCAGGTGAGAGAGAGCCCCTCCCAGCCCAGCCCCCCACCCCGGAGCCGAGCAGCCCGGCCAGCAGCACCTGCGCGCGTGGCCGCCGGCTTAGCCTCCGGGGCCCTGCCCCGGACACCAGCCCCTTGTGCCCTCCAGCCCCCCCCCCGCCCCTCGCCTCCCCCCAAGGTCGTAAGTGAAGAATTCTGCCATCAACATCAAGCCCTCTGCCTCTCTGGCCCACCGGGGACCTACGCACGTGGTCCACGGAAGACACACTGCTACTCAGAATTCAATAGAGCCCAAAGGAAACTCAAGCAAAACTCTAAGGAAAAAGGGAACACAGGCCATATATCTGGACTTCACTACAACCATTGTATCACATGCGCAAGACTCTTCACATCCAGCCCAAAGATAAGTCAACTTTTTTTTTTCTTTTCTCTCACCTTACTGATCCTTTCTAGTATCAATGCTGTAAGTCAGCTTCCTCATACAGCCACCCCAAAAACATACAACTCCAGGGAGTACACCACCCACCCTCACATTTCACCAAGACACTAAATCGTAAAAGTGCACTCCCATACTAATATTCACCCCCTGGTTACTTAACCTGACTTAACTGACGTACTAACAGCCTAGTAGTCTCATCTAGGATACAACAATACCAATACACAAACATACCCAATTCAAGGCAAGCACTAGTAACAACTGCCAGGTGTAACAATACCAACTACATCGGTTCAGTGAAAAACACACAGAGACTGAAAGGTCCTAAAAAAACAAAACAACAATGTACAAGTCAAAGTGCAGATCCACGAGAAACAAACCCCAAGAAGACCTATCTCCCACCAAAAGAATCAATCCCATAACGATGGATTGTGACCAGAACAAATCCATAGAAAATAGCCATGAAAGCCAGACCCAACATAACGACTTTCAGAGTATGATCATTACCATGATTAATAATATGAAAGAGGAAATCCGAGAAGGGTTAAACAACTGTATCAACCACTTTGAAAAGGAACACAACAGGAACCTGGAAGAGTTGAGAAGAACAGTTCAAGAAATAAAAATAGGTATAGAGCAGTTAAAACAGTCTCAGGCAGAGTTTAAAATTGAACTAAGAGATAAGTTATCTTCAACCCAAAACTCCACAAAGAGTCTTATCAGCAGAACAAATGAGGCAGAAAATAGAATTTCAGATCTTGAAGACAAAGTAGGAGAATTAACCAGCTCAATGGAAGAGATTGTTAAAGCCAAAAAGATACTGGAGAGGAGCATTCAAGAAATATGGGACACCCTGAAGAAGCCTAACATGCACATTCATGCAATACCAGAACAAGAATCCCAAAATATCACACCTGAGGAAATATTTCAATTCATCATAAATGAAAACTTCCCACAACTAAAGAATGAGAGGCCTATCCAAATACAAGAGGCATTTCGCACTCCAAACAGATATGACCAAAATAGAAAATCGCCACGGCAAATAGTCAAAACACTCCACATTCAAGACAAAGAAAGGGTGCTGAGAGCTTCAAGAGAAAAAAAGCAAGTCACTTTTAAAGGTAAACCTATTAGAATAACAAATGACTACTCAATGGAAACAGTAAAAGCAAGAAGAGCTTGGAGAGACATACTTCAAGTATTGAATGAGCAAAAATGCCAACCCAGACTGATATACCCGGCAAAACTATCTGTCATGATTGAGGGAGAAAGAAAAGTTTTCCAGCACAAAGACAACTTGAAGGGATACATGTCTACCAAACCAGACCTTCAAAAATGCTAGAAATGATACTCAAGCTTGAAGAAAAGAAAAGCGTATCCAGGAGGGCAGAAGGGAAGTATAATACCAACAAAATACAAATATCAAACAACATGCTTACAAAATCTACTAACATAAAAAATGTCCAGAATTAAAATAATTTCTCCATTATAACATTAAATGTCAATGGGATTAACTCACCGATATAAGAGACATAGATTACAAACTTGGATTAAAAACCACAATCCAACAATCTGCTGCCTTCAGGAAACTCATCTCACCCAAAAGATAGGCACGTGCCTAAGAATGAAAGGCTGGTCCAAAATCTTGCAAGCTAATGGAACCAGGAAACAGGCAGGGGTAGCAATTATGCTTTCAGACAAAGTGGACTTCAAACCAAAGAAAATCATAAGAGACACAGATGGATACTACATTTTAGTCACAGGTACAATTCACCAGGAAGACTTCACAATACTGAACATATATGCACCCAATATGGGCCCCTCCACATTCATTAAGAAAACCCTACAGCGTCTAAAGCAAGAAATCAACCCCCAAACGATAATTCTCAGGGATTTCAACACCGCCCTCTCAACATGGGATAGATCAACAGGTCAAAAGCTTAACAGAGACACTTTGGAACTTAACCAAACCCTTACTGAAATGGACCTTACAGATCGCTATGGAACTTTTCACCCACGTACCAAAGAATACACATTTTTCTCAGCAGCACACGGAACTTTCTCCAAAATAGATCACATATTGGGCCACAAAATGAATCTACACAAATACAAAAAAGTTGAAATTCTAGCCTGTGCCCTATCAGACCACCACGGCCTAAAGCTGGACATCCACAACAACACAACAAACAAGAGAAAATACACTAACTCCTGGAAACTTAACAATATGATGCTGAATGAGAACTGGATTCAGGAAGAAATTAAAAAGGAAATTCAAGATTTCCTAAAAGTGAACGAAAATGAAAATACAACTTACCAAAATCTCTGGGACACAATGAAAGCTGTTCTAAGAGGTAAGTTCATAGCTCTTAATGCATACATCAGAAAATGGAAACATCAGAAATAAATAATTTAATGATTCAGCTTAAGGCTTTGGAGAAACTAGACCAATCTGATCCCGAAAGTAGTAGAAGAGAGGAGATTAGCAAAAGAAGGGGAGAAATATCTGAAATTGAGACTTAGAAAACAATAGAAAAAATCAACCAGTCAAAAAGCTGGTTCTTTGAAAAAATCAATAAGATTGATACACCCCTAGCTAAATTAACCAAAAGCAGGAGAGAAGAAACCTAAATTAAACAAAATTAGAAATGAACATGGAGTTATCACTACGGATACCCAAGAAATCCAGAGAATTATAATATCATATTTCAAAAACTTGTACTCTGTGAAGTTTGACAACACAAAAGAGATGGATGAATTTCTAAGTAAACACAACTTACCTAAATTGAATCAGGAAGTTGAGAATTATTTAAATAGTCCTATAACTTACAAGGAAATTGAAGAAGTAATCTCGAATCTTCCCACCAAAAAAATGTCCTGGGCCAGATGGATTCAGCACAGAATTCTACCAGACATTTAAGGAGTTAATAACACCAATACTCCTTAAACTGTGCCATCAAATAGCAAAGGAAGGAACACCACCAAATTCCTTCTATGAAGCTAATATCGTCTTAATCCCAAAACGTAATAAAGATTCACTTAAAAAAGAAAACTATAGGCCAATCTCTCTCATGAACACAGATGTAAAGATTCTCAACAAAGTCTTAGCAAATCGAATTCAAAAACATATCAAAAAGATCATTCACGGGGACCAAGTAGGCTTCATCCCTGGCACACAAGGTTGGTTCAACATACGCAAATCAATAAATGTAATTCATCATGTAAATCAGTCCAAAGTCCAAGACCACATGATACTCTCCATAGATGCAGAAAAAGCCTTTGATAAAATCCAAAAGCCTTTTGTGATCAAAACGCTAGAGACTGTAGGAATGAAAGGAATCAATATAATATAAATCAATATAACATAATATAATAAAATCTGTATCAATATAATAAAAGCTGTAATACAACAAACCACAGTAAGGATTATGCTCAATGGGGAACAATTGGAAGCATTCCCACTTTGATCAGGAACTAGACAAAGCTGTCCACTCTCACCACTTCTATTCAATATTGTACTTGAAGTCTTAGCTGAAGCCATAAGACAAAAACAGGACATAAAAGGGATTCAAATCGGCAAGGAAGAAGTCAAGCTATCCCTATTTGCAGATGACATGATCTTATACCTGAGTGATCCCAAAAACTCCACTCAGGAATCTCCTGGAACTAATTGAGAAGTTCAGCAGGGTGGCAGGATACAAAATAAATGTGCAAAAATCAGAGGCCTTCCTATATGCCCAGAATGAAAGAAGTGAAAAAGCCTTGAGAGAAACCATCCCATTCACTATAGCCCCTAAAAAATTGAAATACCTTGGTATAAACCTAACCAAGGAGGTAAAAGACCTTTACAATGAAAACTTTAAAAACCCTAAAGAAAGAAATTGCAGAAGACACCAGAAGATGGAAAGACCTCTCATGTTCCTGGATTGGTAGAATCAACATTGTAAAAATGACCATCCTACCAAAGGCATATACAAATTCAATGCTATACCAATTAAAATCCCAAAGCAATTCTTTAAAGAAGTTGACTAAATAATCTCAAAATTCATATGGAGGCACAAAAGACCCAGGATAGCAAAGACAATCCTGAGTAACAAAAACACTGCTGGAGGTATTACCATACCAAACCTTAGTCTATACTACAAATCCATAGTTATAAAAACTGCCTGGTACTGGCTCCAAAATAGACACACAGATCAATGGATAAGGGTTGAAGACCCAGATATAAGCCCACAAAAATACAGCCATTTGGTCTTTGACAAAGGGGCCCAAAGAATCCAATGGAAAAAGAACAGCATCTTCAACAAATGGTGCTGGCAAACTGGATCTCCACATGCAGAAGATTAAAGCTGGACCCATACTTGTCACCATGTACAAGACTTAATTCCAAATGGATCAAGGACCTTGATTTAAGACCAGAGACTTTAAAAACCATAGTTGAAAGTATAGGGAACTCCCTCGAGCTGATTGGGCTAGGCCAACATTTCCTAAACAGACATCCAATGGCACAGTCACTGCTACCAACTCTCAACAGTTGGGATCTTGTGAAATTAAAGAGCTTCTGTTCAGATAAAGAGATTGTCACACGAGCTCAAAGGCAACCCACAGAATGGGAGAAAATCTTCACTAACCACATATCTGACAGAGCTCTACTGTCCAGAGTGCACAAAGAACTTAGAAAACTAAACTCTAAGGAAAACAATGGCCCAATTAAAAAATGGGCCCTGGAACTTAAAAGAAACTTTACCAGGGATGAAATTAAAATGTCTAACAAATATCTTAAAAAATGTTCCACTTCCTTAGCCATCAGGGAAATGCAAATCAAAACCTCCCTGAAGATATCATCTCACCCCGGTCAGGATGGCAAAAATCCACAATACAAACAACGACAAATGCTGGAGAGGATGTGGAGAGAGGGGAACTCTGCTACATTGCTGGTGGGAATGCAGGCTCATACAGCCACTCTGGCGAGCCGTCTGGAGATTCTTAAAGAAATTAAAGATTGAAATGCCGTATGACCCTGCTATCCCACTTTTGGGAATAACCCCCCATGCAGCAGAGGTTCGCCTCAATAGCACAAGCTCGACCATGTTCATAGCAGCACTGTTTACAATAGCAAAGTCATGGAATCAACCTAAATGTCCAACAGTTGACGAGTGGATAAGGAAACTGTGGTACATCTATACAATGGAGTACTACTCAGCCATCAAAAATGATGAATTACTGGAATTTGCTGGGAAATGGATGTCATTAGAAACAATTATATTAAGTGAAGTATCCCTAACTCAGAAAATTAAGCGCAGTATGTACTCCCTAATAGGTGGCTCCTAGTACCAAACTTACCCAGCCCACATTGAGACACTCAAAAGTAAACCTATGTAACACAGTAATTGCAAGGATTATGAACAAGAGAGATGGGGTAGGAGGGCCACACCAGAAACAAGGAGAGAGGAGACCATGTTACAGCAGAGAAAAATAGGCCTCCATCAAGGTCTGCAAGGGGTGACATACAGTGCCTAGCAGGATGGAGTGAAGGGCATTGCAGGAGCAGCAAAACTGCAAAAGAAAATCAACAAACCACAATCCAGAACTTCAGATTCTATATCAATCACATAGAACTAGGCCAGCCTAATCTCTCCCCATCCTGGAGCTCAGGGACATTTACAGAAGAGGGGGCGGTAAGATTGTAAGAGCAAAAGGATGGGAGGAGCAACGATTTGCAAGATTCTCAACAATAGTTGGGGCCAAAGCAATCATAATGGGACTTTGCATGCCTGCGCAATGCCAGCGCACTGTTGCCCTCATAAAGTCTAGCATCTGTTAAGGGCACCGAGATCCTGGAGCCAAGGGATTGACAGCCATAGTAGTGCTCCTATGCTTAAGGGGAACAAGAGAAAGGGCTTATGGAAATGCCACTGGGTCCTTATATGTCATCAGAAAGGAGGACCCAGTGGAGAGTCAGGCGTACACAATAAAGGACTCTCTGGGAATTCTGGGGGAGGTACTGGGGGATGGGGAGGGAGAGGAGGGGGAGGAGGGACTTTCTGGGGGAGGAGGGGGGAGGGAGGGAACTGGTAAAAAAATTTTAAATGTATAATTAAATTTTTAATAAAAAAGGAAAAAAAAGAAATATACACAAGGACTGAACATAATATGTTTGGTTAAAGCTGTCATGAGTTAAATTCAAAAACAGCAAATAATATGCAAATTTGCAACTGACAAAATTACTGGCTCCATTATTATTGTTTCATGTAGTTTCCTATATCAGATTTTTATAAGAAAAAAATGCAAATGCATGTTGTAAACAGTATGCATATTTCATAAAATAAAAATAAATAATGATAATAGTGCGATGCATCCACTTGAACTTTTGAAGCTGAAATAGATTTGATTTTCATAATGAGGTAGAAAAGTTGTGGTATTTGATGTAAAAATATAGATAGACAAGTATAGGTAAAATTCCCACTAGAAGATGCCTATACCAATGATGAACACAGGGAAATAAAAGACTACAAAGACTCAGGTTCACAAAATCTCAATGAAATTCTTTACCTATTGTGTAAAATTTGGCAGGAAACTTGAATTTTGTGTCTTCCTTCTGTAAGACAGTTAAATGAGTACTACAAACTCTTAAACATAGTCGTATAGGCTGGGAGGATGGTTCAGTGGTTGAAACCTTTGTTTAGGAAGCAAAAGGACCTGAGTTTGAATCTCTAGATCGTACATAAAAAAAAAAAAAAAAAAAACTGGGTGAATAAGGTGGCAATTTGCAATTCCGGCCCTGGAAGGCATAGCCTGCAAAATCCAAGAAAGTGATAAGGAAGAAGAGGAACCAGGATGACTTCTACTATATCCTTGGGGCTTTCACAGGCACACACACTCAAGTGCCCTCTTGTACATGCATTGGTATGCACATGTACACACGCACATGTACACACACAAATATACATACACACGCATGCAAAAAAAGCCACATAAGTCATATAGATGTTGAATTTTTTATTTAAGTATATTGTATAGCCTGTAAAAGTATAGTTCATAAAGACTATCCAAGTTACATGGTCAAGTTTTTTTGGGGGGGAGTAATCCATGTAATAGGGACAGCACATCCTGTGAAACCGTATCCACAAAAGAGCTCAGACAGAAATTCTCCAAAAATATTTCTGAAAGGATTATTTTTAAGTTATCCATTATTAACCTTGAATATAACTAAAGGGACATTTGAAAACTTGGATATCTCGTATACAGTCCTACATTAACGAATTCACTGAATCCAAAGGAAGACTGAGGAAGAGTGGATACCATAAAACTAAGCTTCCCAGGCATTGTTGATGCAAGCCATCTACAGGTCACAAGTGGAAGCACTACTCTAGTAGCTGGGACTGTGGATGTAAATATTTCTGAAAACGTGTGTGTTGCCATCCTGTCAAGAAACAGTTGCAGAAGCCTGCATGACTAAGAATTCATATATGTATTATATATGTGCATATGTATACACACATGCACACACATGTTAAATAATATGTATTATATGTGCATATATATACACACATGTACACACACACGTTAAATAATATGTATGTTTAATGCATTCATGCCAATAATATATAAGCATTGGTATGCTCCTGATTATATTTTCTTAATGTAGTGTTTTTTTCACTTGATTTGAACTCTACTTCTAAAAACCCATTTTTGTGATGTATCCTTTTTCAATTTTTAACGAATTTGTAGTACAAAATAAGTCACTGAAAATAGTTCTTCCTGCTTCCAGGTTTTGCTCATTCTGTCTTCAATAGTTTATAAAAGGAAATCTCTCTTTCGTTTATTTTACATCTGCTCCCTCAGTAGACACAAAATGCATTCTGAGTGGCCAGTTCTGACTATGCTGTCTTCAGAGCAAACTGAGAAGAATAAAATGGTAACTCACATTTGCACAGTGGCCTCAAAAAGTCCATTCTCTGAGCTCAAGGATCTGACTTGAAAGAAGTGAATGTGGAGTGAAGGGTCAAGGGCACTTAAGGACACAGAATGGCTGTATTTCTGTCCAGGGTAATCTGCAGCATGACTCCAGAGGAAGCAGATGAAAAGCAAAGAAGACCCTCATCACACCATAAGTGGTGGAAAGATTGTTGAGAGTGACAACCTTGCAGAAAAACAAAAGCTACCTGTTGACCTCAATTCCATCGAGAAAGAAAACTGTCAGCATGATCTAAGTGAAGAGCAAGCCAATGTCAAGTGCCCGGATATCACCCTTAAACTAATTTCTCCTACTAAACAGGCCCCAGGCTCACAAGACCATTAAACTGCAAAAACCCTCAGTTACAAAACTCCAATGAAATACCTTACCAGCTGCCTAAACTTAACAAGTGATTTATACTGTGCGTGTGTTGATTTCTTATCTGTAAAGATGGCTAAGTAATTACTGCAACCTCATAAAACAGAGTTATCTAATATAATGTTTAGCATAAGATTAAATGGGAATTTTTCAAATAATTTAGTCTTTCAGACATAATCTGTTTCTTCTTTCATGTATCTTCTTTTTTCAAGACTTGGATATGGTTAAGCTTTTAGATAAAATCAAGTATGGGCATTCAATTTAAGATAAGAACATACACACACACACACACACACACACACACACACACATACATGCACGTGCACGTGCTCCCATGAGTAATATGGTGTCTGTTCCCAGCAGGTCTCAGCTAATATTTTATTGAAAAGAGAGAATGGTGATTGACAGAAGCTGACCTCCAAGGGAACAAACTGCAGCTGGAGTAGCTGCAGTCCAAAAGACCCAGGATCTCTTGCTTGAGAGCAGAGACAAAAGACGTGTTTTAAGAGAAAGACAATATCCAAGCTGTATTGCAATAAGAACATTTTTCTTGTTGCCAAGTCAGATTAGGAAAATTATGACCCATTCAATGGGTTTATTTCGTTCACATGACATTATCTGTGTCTTCTGCTTGAGCAAGGTTGATTCATCCCACTTCTATAGTCACAGTTCCCTGTTCTGCACAGCTAGAATGTTGCACATCCACCAAGTGTATGAGAATGTGGTTCTCTTCCCTGACACACTTGTGGTGTGGACTGTAATGGAAATAAATGATCCATGGAAGGAGGCTGGGAGGGTGGTTTTGCCTTCCATGTCTCCCATTTTCATGCTATTTTAATCTTGTGAAAATAACCAGCCTTCTTAGCTCTTAGCACTTCTTTGGGTATTTGCAAGTCAATTATAATCATTTCAGTGAAGTCTTCCAGTGATATAGACCTACCATTAGATAAGGGAGTCTTTTTGTTGTTGACCAATCCTCCAAAGCAAGGTGCTAATTATCTTTTAAATTGTATCACTCTTAAAAAGCCTTCATTTTTTTGCCTTCCTTTCCCTGGTTCTATAAAATTCTTTCCATACGCATCAGCATTTTCCCAATTGTCATTAAGTATCTGGTGGAGTCTGTGATAAAAATGTCATTAAACCAATGCAAGTTAAGATGATTTTAAATTACTTTCTGTACAAAATATATTCATTTCTAATATTGCTTTAAATGTACAAAATTGCTATGATTCTCATGCTAAAATATAATTTGTTGTGTAATGCTAGAATGATACATAAGTATAAATATGGCAAAAGAAGTATTCATCATACTTTCTAAGTCTCTCATTTTAGCTCCTACAAATGATAGATAATTTTTAAAGATCAGGGGGCACTGAGACAAGCATTTGAAAGATATCACACTTTAATTATTTTTCTTTAATTATTTTTCATATATTTAAATCATTTTTCAATTTGCAAAAGAATTAGTCATTTTCTTGACTCTTCTTTTGTTTAAAGCAAATATGCTCAGTTTGCTTCATCCTTGATTTTAGTGCCATGATTTCAAGCTCTACACATGACCACTGTCTTTCCTTATCTTAAACTTGTCATTTTAGCCTCCTTAATGCTATTCCTTGTCACATAGTGACACTGATGATTATATTCCAAATGACCGTACTTTTCCTTGTGACCTATGTAAGTTTCAAGTATGTGACCAGCAAATCATAGGTTTCTTCCAACTCATAATAGACAAAGTCATGATGAATAAAGTTTTTACTGTCTCTCAAATAAATAAAATATTCAAAAAATGGAGTCTGATTCTAAAAACTGAAAAGAAAGATTTTATTTCATTACAACTATGTCTTTCACACTTGGAATTAGACACTCAACTTATACATGAGGTCTTGCACAGCAAGGATTTCATCTTGGCAATTTATTCCAATTTATTTGGTTCACAGTCAATTCAATTCTTTTAGCCCAGCAGATTATAAATATGGAATGTCACTTACTTATTCCTTTAACTGCATAATGTACCTTAATTATCAAATAGTTTTTAGAGGAAAAATACCTAACTAGACTTAAAGGGATATGTATTCTTGTTGTTGGACTAACATGATGTCACAAAATATACAGCAACTATAGTACTGATGGTTCTAGAAGTATCTAAATCGAATTATATTTCCTTCAATAGAGTCAACTGTTCCTAAAAAGCTGAAATTAAAAGAACAAACAAAAAGCACACCTAAGTTACTTGACTGAAGCATTCTTCACATCTCTAAAAGAAGGAAAATCGAAAATTCTATACGATATTTGTGTAGAGGTACCATTTCACCTTGATTTTACATACTTTTCTTTGATATGGTAGACAAAGAAAGAAATACACTTATCAGGCCAAAAATACATGAGAGAGAGAGAGAGAGAGAGAGAGAGAGAGAGAGAGAGAGGGAGTCGCTTGATGACAATGTGCACAAGTAAAGTTCAGAGGATATCTTTCAAAGTTAGTTTTCTCCTTCCACTGACCTACCTCACCAACCCTGATAATATTATAGAATAATTTTAGGAAAGTTTTTGTCCTCTGGTCCCCACTCATGCATGGGGCATGCATGTACAGTGCCTATTCTCTCTCTCTCCTCTCTCTCTCTCTCTCCTCTCTCTCCTCTCTCTCTCTCATGATTTTTTGGCCTGAATAAGTGTATTTCTTTCTTTGTCTACCATATCAAAGAAAAGTATGTAAAATCAAGGTGAATGGTACCTTACACAAACATTGTATAGAATTTTCGATTTTCCTTCTTTTAGAGATGTGAAGAATGCTTCAGTCAAGTAACTTAGGTGTGCTTTTTGTTTGTTCTTTTAATTTCAGCTTTTTAGGAACAGTTGACTCTATTGAAGGAAATATAATTCGATTTAGATACTTCTAGAACCATCAGTAACATAGTTGCTGATATTTTGTGACATCATGTTAGTCCAACAACAAGAATACATATCCCTTTAAGTCTAGTTAGGTATTTTTCCTCTAAAAACTATTTGATAATTAAGGTACATTATGCAGTTAAAGGAATAAGTAAGTGACATTTCCATATTTAATAATCTGCTGGGCTAAAAGAATTGAATTGACTGTGAACCAAAATAAATTGGAATAAATTGCCAAGATGAAATCCTTGCTGTGCAAGACCTCATGTATAAGTTGAGTGTCTAATTCCAAGTGTGAAAGACATAGTTGTAATGAAATAAAATCTTTCTTTTCAGTTTTTTAGAATCAGACTCCATTTTTTGAATATTTTATTTATTTGAGAGACAGTAAAAACTTTATATCATGACTTTGTCTATTATGAGTTGGAAGAAACCTATGATTTGCTGGTCACATACTTGAAACTTACATAGGTCACAAGGAAAAGTACGCTCATTTGGAATATAATCATCAGTGTCACTATGTGACAAGGAATAGCATTAAGGAGGCAAAATGACAAGTTTAAGATAAGGAAAGACAGTGGTCATGTGTAGAGCTTGAAATCATGGCACTAAAATCAAGGATGAAGCAAACTGAGCATATTTGCTTTAAACAAAAGAAGAGTCAAGAAAATGACTAATTCTTTGCAAATTGAAAAATAATTAAATATATGAAAAATAATTAAAGAAAAATAATTAAAGTGTGATATCTTTCAAATGCTTCTCAGTGCCCCCTGATCTTTAAAATTATCTATCATTTGTAGGAGCCAAAATGAGAGACTTAGAAAGTATGATGAATACTTCTTTTGCCATATTTATACTTATGTATCATTCTAGCATTACACAACAAATTATATTTAGCATGAGAATCATAGCAATTTTGTACATTTAAAGCAATATTAGAAATGAATATATTTTGTACAGAAAGTAATTTAAAATCATCTTAACTTGCATTGGTTTAATGACATTTTTATCACAGACTCCACCAGATACTTAATGACAATTGGGAAAATGCTGATGCGTATGGAAAGAATTTATAGAACCAGGGAAAGGAAGGCAAAAAAAAATGAAGGCTTTTTAAGAGTGATACAATTTAAAAGATAATTAGCACCTTGCTTTGGAGGATTGGTCAACAACAAAAAGACTTCCTTATCTAATGGTAGGTCTATATCACTGGAAGACTTCACTGAAATGATTATAATTGACTTGCAAATACCCAAAGAAGTGCTAAGAGTTAAGAAGGCTGGTTATTTTCACAAGATTAAAATAGCATGAAAATGGGAGACATGGAAGGCAAAACCACCCTCCCAGCCTCCTTCCATGGATCATTTATTTCCATTACAGTCCACACCACAAGTGTCAGGGAAGAGAACCACATTCTCATAACTTGGTGGATGTGCAACATTCTAGCTGTGCAGAACAGGGAACTGTGACTATAGAAGTGGGATGAATCAACCTTGCTCAAGCAGAAGACACAGATAATGTCATGTGAACGAAATAAACTCATTGAATGGGTCATAATTTTCCTAATCTGACTTGGCAACAAGAAAAATGTTCTTATTGCAATACAGCTTGGATATTGTCTTTCTCTTAAAACACGTCTTTTGTCTCTGCTCTCAAGCAAGAGATCCTGGGTCTTTTGGACTGCAGCTACTCCAGCTGCAGTTTGTTCCCTTGGAGGTCAGCTTCTGTCAATCACCATTCTCTCTTTTTCAATAAAATATTAGCTGAGACCTGCTGGGAACAGACACCATATTACTCATGGGAGCACGTGCACGTGCATGTATGTGTGTGTGTGTGTGTATGTTCTTAAATTGAATGCCCATACTTGATTTTATCTAAAAGCTTAACCATATCCAAGTCTTGAAAAAAGAAGATACATGAAAGAAGAAACAGATTATGTCTGAAAGACTAAATTATTTGAAAAATTCCCATTTAATCTTATGCTAAACATTATATTAGATAACTCTGTTTTATGAGGTTGCAGTAATTACTTAGCCATCTTTACAGATAAGAATCAACACACGCACAGTATAAATCACTTGTTAAGTTTAGGCAGCTGATAAGGTATTTCATTGGAGTTTTGTAAACCTAGGTTTTTGCAGTTTAATGGTCTTGTGAGCCTGGGGCCTGTTTAGTAGGAGAAATTAGTTTAAGGTGATATCCGGGCACTTGACATTGGCTTGCTCTTCACTTAGATCATGCTGACAGTTTTCTTTCTCGATGGAATTGAGGTCAACAGGTAGCTTTTGTTTTTCTGCAAGGTTGTCACTCTCAACAATCTTTCCACCACTTATGGTGTGATGAGGGTCTTCTTTGCTTTTCATCTGCTTCCTCTGGAGTCATGCTGCAGATTACCTTGGGCAGAAATCCAGCCATTCTGTGTCCTTAAGTGCCCTTGACCCTTCACTCCACATTCACTTCTTTCAAGTCAGATCCTTGAGCTCAGAGAATGGACTTTTTGAGGCCACTGTGCAAATGTGAGTTACCATTTTATTTCTTCTCAGTTTGCTCTGAAGACAGCATAGTCAGAACTGGCCACTCAGAATGCATTTTGTGTCTACTGAGGGAGCAGATGTAAAATAAACGAAAGAGAGATTTCCTTTTATAAACTATTGAAGACAGAATGAGCAAAACCTGGAAGGCAGGAAGAACTATTTTCAGTGACTTATTTTGTACTACAAATTCGTTAAAAATTGAAAAAGGATACATCACAAAAATGGGTTTTTAGAAAGTAGAGTTCAAATCAAGTGAAAAAAACACTACATAAGAAAATATAATCAGGAGCATACCAATGCTTATATATTATTGGCATGAATGCATTAAACATACATATTATTTAACGTGTGTGTGTACATGTGTGTATATATGCACATATAATACATATTATTTAACATGTGTGTGCATGTGTGTATACATATGCACATATATAATACATATATGAATTCTTAGTCATGCAGGCTTCTGCAACTGTTTCTTGACAGGATGGCAACACACACGTTTTCAGAAATATTTACATCCACAGTTCCAGCTTCCCACTTGTGACCTGTAGATGGCTTGCATCAACAATGCCTGGGAAGCTTAGTTTTATGGTATCCACTCTTCCTCAGTCTTCCTTTGGATTCAGTGAATTCGTTAATGTAGGACTGTATACGAGATATCCAAGTTTTCAAATGTCCCTTTAGTTATATTCAAGGTTAATAATGGATAACTTAAAAATAATCCTTTCAGAAATATTTTGGAGAATTTCTGTCTGAGCTCTTTTGTGGATACGGTTTCACAGGATGTGCTGTCCCTATTACATGGATTACTCCCCCCAAAAAAACTTGACCATGTAACTTGGATAGTCTTTATGAACTATACTTTTACAGGCTATACAATACTTAAATAAAAAATTCAACATTTATATGACTTATGTGGCTTTTTTGCATGCGTGTGTATGTATATTTGTGTGTGTACATGTGCGTGTGTACATGTGCATACCAATGCATGTACAAGAGGGCACTTGAGTGTGTGTGCCTGTGAAAGCCCCAAGGATATAGTAGAAGTCATCCTGGTTTCCTCTTCTTCCTTATCACTTTCTTGGATTTTGCAGGCTATGCCTTCCAGGGCCGGAATTGCAAATTGCCACCTTATTCACCCAGTTTTTTTTTTTTTTTTTTATGTACGATCTAGAGATTCAAACTCAGGTCCTTTGCTTCCTAAACAAAGGTTTCAACCACTGAACCATCCTCCCAGCCTATACGACTATGTTTAAGAGTTTGTAGTACTCATTTAACTGTCTTACAGAAGGAAGACAAAATTCAAGTTTCCTGCCAAATTTTACACAATAGGTAAAGAATTTCATTGAGATTTTGTGAACCTGAAGTCTTTGTAGTCTTTTATTTCCCTGTGTTCATCATTGGTATAGGCATCTTCTAGTGGGAATTTTACCTATACTTGTCTATCTATATTTTTACATCAAATACCACAACTTTTCTACCTCATTATGAAAATCAAATCTATTTCAGCTTCA